>OX454322.1:2400000-3000000 GCA_949715965.1 Dysmachus trigonus
TTTTCTTTAATGTATGGTCACTTCTTGATCCGATTTAAATGATTCAATTTTTTTTTTGTATTCGGCGTTGTATCAAATGGGTCCAATAGAAATCCGTGAGCAGTGCCACTACAGAAATTGTTTAATATGAAGTGAAAATGATTAATGTTTGCTGATATCGAATTCTGTGCCCAATTTTGAAAGTTAAAAATTTTTATTTCTAACTAAATATGGCGGGTTCAAAATATTAGGTATACTTATCAAATAATAGTAATTTTGGAAGTTTCGTTGTTATTTACAATTTACACTTTAAGTTTTTAAGCTAATAAGCCAAAAATAAATTTCTTCGTTTTGGAAAACAAAAATTATATTAGTTAATCTCCTCATGTAAGAAAATTATTTACTAACCACTTCTTGTTTAACTTACAATTTAAATCTGCACTAACATTTTTGTTAGTTGACTTAATATGTGGAAAATGCAACAATGTTTCTTGTTTTAAGATTATTATTTATTTGAATGTAATATAAATAACATTTTCTTAAATTAAGAGTAGTTTATTTATGATTTTTTTGTAATACCATTGTTGCTATAAGTTTATTAACATGTTTGGTAACATTTCATGAACACTTTGTAGACATTTCATTCAAAAATATTAATACTTTGCTCAAGCGATCAACATGGAATTTTTCAAACAAAAACAATCTTCCTTCAATTGTTCTTAAAATAATAATTTCGTAAACTTAACCTCACAATTGTTGATAAACTATGAAAATAAAGTAAGTTTTAATAAAGTTTTACTAAATTCGATAGCAGATTAAACAAAAGATTGGTTATGCTCCGTTAAAGTCGCTTATAAATTTTTAAACATGTTTAATTTCGTCGGATAACATTTGCATAAGTTGCTGTATTTTAATCTGAATAATGCGATTTGTGGCCTTATTATTTTTGGTAGTTAGTACTCAACGAGAATGTTTAAACATTTCAGTGATATAGCTTTTAACAATTTATTTTATTTAAATTGATCTTTATTTTTGTGGGTGTGGGAAATCATAGAGACAATGAGTTTGCTTTTCGTGATTTAAACAATTCAATTACATCACACGGTCGCAAGAAATTATTAGTAAAAATTTAAATTTTTTTTTTTGTTAATGAGGGAACTTACGACTTTCTTAGCTAAATACAATACCATTAAGTTATTTAATTTAAAAGGCGGTTTTGATGAAATTTCAGGAACATATCTTTTTAGTATGCAGTACTAAAAGTGCTTACTGGTGAAATTGTAAAAACAAACATTATTAGAGCACCTCCCAATGCATGGCAAAACATGCTTCGATATTATCTTTGGATAGTTTTTTTTTTAAATGCTATTATATAAACATTCCAATTAAATTTTGGTTCTTCTAAAAAAATTAAATATACAATAATTATAAAATGCCTAATGAGATTTAGAAGAATTTTGCAACTTATCTGACTGGTTTTTAAAGCGATATCGTTAAGTTCTAAATTTATGAAAATGAAGAAAAGTTATAAATAAAAAAAAAAAAACGGTTGTAAAGAATTTCTACTAATACTAATATAAATAAAATAAGGCTATTTATATTAAAAAGTAATTTCTCAAAATAATCTATGCTGAGCTCTGGTTTCACAATACGAGTTGAATTCACAGTAACTATTTGTTATATATTCGTTGACTAGAACGGGAGGCATGTCTATCAATAAATTAATTATTTATTTACGTAATTATTAATTTTATTGTAATGGCACCTACATCCAAAAAAGGTCGCTTGATATTTAAAAGACTTTAGCAGTTTTTTCCCATTATTTGTAGTCAACGATTGGAACAAATTATGCATATTCAATGGTAGAATACACAATTTCGTTACTGAAAACTCTTGGTATGTTCCCAATCAGTTCAGCAATACCGAAGCCGTTCTGCTTGAAGTGATTAACTATAACTGCTCGAATTTAGATGATCATAAAAAGGTAATTTCGGTTTTTATAGATTTCTAAAAGACGTTTGGTACGGTAAACCATGAAATTCTGTTGAAGCATTCATATAAGTGACTTGACGTTTCGAACAAAGGAACTAAACCTTTTAAATAACTAATTGAAAGGTAAAAAACAATTTGTAGTTAATGGCACTTATATGAACGTCTTGCCTCTACATAGAGTGCCGCAAGGGTCAATCCTTGGACCACCTCCGTTTCTATTTTATATTAACAACATGAAAGAGGCATAACATAAGGGGTAAATACGTTGTATATGCTGATGACACGGTACTTCTGTATTCAGTAAGTAATGATATTGCTCTTGGAGCTGCAGTGAATGATGATTTGATTCGACATCTTAACTGGACTAAGTCTAATAACTTTTGCTGAATACATCGAATCAACTTTATGATTTAAAAAAAAAAAAAAACGACTATGAGGACTATCACTTTCAAAATTAGCGATACATTAACGAAAACCTGAATTGGAAATATCACAATTGATTGAAAATAATACCTCTACTAGATTTTTTCAAAGTAACCAAATTAAAAATTTAAATAACAATATAGACAATATAATATATGAATCCGAGGTTTTGTCCCATCTAGAGTATGGTTTACGTACATATTTGATCCATATGCATTAATATTGAATTAAATAAGATTGAAATTCTAATGCATAGAGCTCTAAAGTTTCTTTTAAAATATCCAAAGGTAATGAGATCGTTGATCCTCTACGATAAAATAAAGAAAATGAAGTTAAAACAGCTGACTATATTTTGGAGAGATGTATGTATGTTTACTTATGTATAAGTATAATAATAATTTTATTTTTGTAAAGATCCTTAACATGCACAATGCAAATGTTCGTAATAAATTTAATTATAGTATTAATAAAGTATGTGCTAATATTGGCCAAGGAATTTCGAAATATTTAGCAACTAAAATATACAATAAATAAAATACTTATAAAAATAAAGTATATTAACAGTTTTGCTCAATTTAAAGGAAAAATTAAAAAATATATATTGTGGCTCCAACTAGATACTCTCAGTAAAGAAGGTTAATTTAGTTTAGTAGCTAGAATCTTATACGAAAATTTTAACCCACAGTCAATTTACATCTGTCTGATTCCAAATATATTTACTTCCGAATTGTACATGATGTATTTATTGTATTGTATTATAAATAAAACTAATATAAAATAAATCCTAGATATAATAGGGAAAATATCCGGATCATGGATATAATAGGAAAAATAAAATCGTATTAATTAGATCTTCAAATCAAATTGAAAAGAATTTATTTTCTGTTCAAATTACAATTTTATGATACCTTATGCTTAGAATATGTAGTTAAAATATTGTTTTGTTATTTTAATTAGGTGCTAAAAATGAAATTACTGATAAAAAAAATCGCAAACAATCGAACAAAATGATGAACACGTACTTAAATCATTTTTTATATCTTATCCAAACTTATGGGTACTTTATAATTACAAGTCTTTAATTAAAATAAAATGTAGATTTATTAATGTGATAAATTGTTGGTAAAAAAAAATAATACAAAAACTTATAAAGTAAGAATGACCCAAACTCTTTCGCGCTATGACACATCACAATGGTATTTTACCTCAAACGACAGCCCCTGGGAATGCAGAAATCTGGTTTCTTTATTTTATACCTCATAACATTTTGTGGGGAAAGATTCGTAAAACTCATCCCAAAGGAATTTCCGGTTATGCTCCAAGCGGTGTTAGCATGAAAGATACTTAACACATCCGCTTGGTAGAGAAACATATCGAAAATCGATTAATTTTAAACTAGCGAATAAAGTGTGATATTGTGCTCATAAAGAATTTAGTTTAAAATCAAAGGTTTAATCATTTTGTTAACTGATTACCTTTGCTTTTAAACTAATTTGTTTATGAGCACAACATCACACTTTATACGATAGTGTAAAATTAATTATTTAATTTTTTCCATTTGATGTATTATCATATTTCCATTCATACAATTTTGATATTAGTTTAACAGCACTTGATATCCATTAACAATTCGTTTTTGAATACCATACCACAAAATATATATTGGTAAATTCTTTTAAAATGCAAGCATACATTTTTAATACGTCGGGCGTTGTTAGAAAACTTAAAGATCTTAATTATAATACATTTTATTTAGTTTTAAATATAGATAGATAAACAAAATTACACTTGTAAAATTTTTAATTATTCTCCTTCTAAAAAACAATTTTAAGGTCTTCGTTTTATTTCTTAATCTTAATCTTAATTACGTAAAAGGCTTAAAATTATTAGTATTATGTTAATATTATTTTAATAAACAGAAGTTTTACAATGTTGAAGTGTCCTTATAATAAAACACACTGATTCTTCGGAAAAGAGATGTACCCCAAAAGAATTTTTAAATTAAAGATCATCAAAACCAATGCAAATCGATAATTAAATCAAACAATCTCATGCTCATTAAGGCCCACAAACAAAAACGATAATATAATTTCAACAAGGCATTTTCTTTGTGATGTTCTATCCCTTAGAGTATAAAAGCAACAATTTGACTACTCTCACATTAAATTAAATTTGTAAAAAAAACTTGTTAATAAAAAGTTAAACAAAAAATAAAATAAACCTTTTTAGTCTTAATAACTAAGCTCCTAAACTAATCTAAGTAATTAATTTTGAGTCGATTGATTGAGTTGATCAATATGTTCTTATCAATACAATGAAATTATATTTAATTTTTAAAATTATTTTTAGCATTGGATTTTAAGGTTAGTTTTAAGTTCTATAAATTTAAACAATAGACAGCTATAAGCAAAAGTATAAAAGTAAAAAGTGGTAATAAATATAAGATATATAATAGGTTATTACTCTTTAAGAAAAACTTAAAACATTCTATGTTTATAAACTGAGCCGAAAGTAAGGCAAAATTTAATGCGGAGTAATATTCATATTTATTTTTAAATTATTAAAGTTAAGAAGTAATAATCACCTGTCCATTTTTTTAAAGTTATAGCACTCGCTTTTCTAGGACTATTGGAATTTTTTTTAATCTTACTACTGTTTAAGAGTGATAACACTTCTTTTTCATTGGTATTTTAGGTTTCTACCCACCTACCTATTGTTTAAAAGTTACAGCACTCATTTTCCCTCGGTTTATTGGGTTTAGGGATTACCTGTCTATAGTTTAAATGTTACAGAACCCGCTTTACCTCGGCCTAAACATTTTAGGGTTACCTGTCTATTATTTAAAAGTTAGTAATTTATATGACTTATTTATTTTTCATATACAATATAATATTAATTAGATTTTTACTTTCAAATAAGTTAATCCTGAATTTTTTGAAACAATATTAAAAAAATTTTCCATTCCATTTAAAAAGTTAATTTTAAAAAATGTATACGTATACACAAATTTTTCCTTCGTCGCATTTTGGCGCCCTTAGCTTGGGGGCCATCCATAAATTATGTCACACGTTAAGAGGGAGAGAGGGGTCAACGAAGTGTGACATCGTGTGACAAGGGGTGACGGGGTCATAAGCTTTGTGATGTCACATGTATAAATCTAAAGTATTAAAACTCTAAACTTCCTAACGAAAAACTTTAAAATATTATCAGCTCCATCAATATTATTATAATATATGTATGTATGATAAAAATAAACAAAATATACAGGACGAAGTTAACACCTTATGGCGAAGTTTGAAAAGTAGTGACAATGTTGAGGGTGAAGTGAAATCGAAAATCAAAGAATTGCAAAAAAAATTGACGAAAAAGAAAGCGACACTTATAGATTTTGTTTCAAAAATTCCTTCGTCCTCGAAACCATCAAAACAACTAGAGCCCTTGGGCGT
Source organism: Dysmachus trigonus (assembly GCA_949715965.1). Classification (NCBI taxonomy): domain Eukaryota; kingdom Metazoa; phylum Arthropoda; class Insecta; order Diptera; family Asilidae; genus Dysmachus; species Dysmachus trigonus. The sequence continues at coordinate 2,405,841 of OX454322.1, forward strand.
ACAAGTAAGTTCGAGTTTTATATTATTTTAATATTTCGTTCTCCCCCGCTAAAAGTATATTTAGTCTTCCGTGGCAAATTGAAAAACAGAACAACCCAGTCGGTTAAGTTCAGTTGTTACTCACTCTTACTGAGATCAAAAAAATTGGTACTCAATGATACTTTGAGGGGTTGTTGGGTATGATGTCAATACAAAAAACTCCATGTGTCAATCGCGCATACAAAATTAAAAATAAATAGTTAATTGTGAAAAAAAAAATATATCAAAAATATAACATTGAAATTTCATCTTTTCTGAGAATTCGTGAGAAAAATTCAGTTCTTTCGCAATAATTTTTTTGCAAATTGAAATATCAACACCTCATTAGAAACGTCTTTCTGTTACCTACAAAATTATATGTAAGACTTCATATCAAAATATTAATCATTGTTCTAGTTATGGCCAATTATTTATAAATTTGCAGTTTTAACTTTGAACATTTATAACTTTGGAAGTTTTGAATATTAAGGAATTAATTTTGGTACACAGTTTCTGTAGTTCCTTTCAAAACTTGTTCAAGTTTTGTTGCGACTTGATTCGATGAATAGTTTTGATTTTACAGCCGTTTATTTACGCGAGCGTAATCGTATTTTGTTTATAAAAAATAGACGCACAGGGTTTTCTGCGCACAGGCTGTATTATTTCTTTATTGGCATCATACCCCACAACCCCTCAAAGTTTCATTGAGTACCAAATTTTTTGACCTCACCTATGTATATCTGTCCGTTCGGGGTAATCTCGAAAGATACAAATAATTTTGGGAGAGCTGTTTTAGTTTAATAATTTTAAAATTTAAAATTTCCAAATATGTGACGTCACACTAGGGTAGGGGGGGTCACACAAATGTGACCACCTGTGACAAGGACGGGGGGGGGGGGGGGGGGGGGGGGGGACTCCAAAAATCAGGAAATTCGTGTGACGAAATTTAAGGATGGCCCCGCGGCGCATTGGGCGCCCTACATATATGGTAGAGCGGTCCCTGATTGTAGTTATAATTTACTAATGCCCCAGACAGACAGCGCACTAAATTAATAATTAGTTAATTACTCATTTCGCGATACTTATTAATTAGTGAAGTGGTGACATTTCTTAATCATCATTTACCAGCTGTCAGATATTCAATAGTCCTTGTGTTTTTTTTCTTCTTGTTCTTTTTAATGGATAGCGTAAAGTAATGTTACAAGTACAAGATCACCTGAATGTTAGTACACTTTTCATCATTTAGGTAGAGTAACTTCGGGTAATATGGCACACCATAAGCCTTTTTGGAAATAAGAAACGAAATTTATGAGATCAAACGGTCTTTATTGGTTAATTCAGTCTTTGAACTTAATAGTAATCAACAATTAGAAATTTAAGGTAATTTACTTCAAAGCATAAATTTAATAAACTTTTTTCGTAATCTTGAACAATCATTCAAATTTAAAAATGGTAGGCCATTATGTCCTAGGGCCGTAGCGAATGAAGTTCCTGTTAGGTGGCGAAAAGAAAGTTATATTCTAGCCAATCTTTGCCGGCGCTAGTCACTGTATCGGCTGATAGATCTACTTTAGCTGCCAAACGTCTTTAAGTTGTTCGGGGTACTTGATACAGTTTGACAATTTTAGTGAGCCCATTTTCTTATTTTGCACATCTTCGATTGCCTTTTTGATTGAATTCTTGCACCAAGTTAGTCGTTTTCTTTGTGAAATTGGTTTTCGTGGAGCCATTGGTTTAAAAGTAAAAAATACCAACATGTAGAAAGATTATATGTGGTCAATATGGCCTGGTAGACCATCTGGCTATTTGATGAGCCATAATGGCCACAGGTACATTTTTGACAAGTAAAAATCTAACCTAAAAACTAGCACTGGTAATGTAAAAACAATGATAATTTGAGAAACTGGCGTGGGCGAAACTTACCACAAAATAACATCAAATCACATAATTTTCGATCGTTGCACTCGCTGGACACATGCGCGCTTGCTCCAATGCAGGGATCGACTAAGAAGGTGAAGGACGTACACCGCTTCTACGCCTTAATACCCGAAACTACTCTATAAATGATCAAAAAATTATGGTCATTTAGCAAGTCATAAATGATCAAGTTGTCCGTCATTTAGCGGCCATAATGATGATAAGCTCATGACAGACAGCACCTAAATTAGTAATTAGTACTAATTAATAATTTATGTACGCTGTCTGTCTAGGGCATAAGTGTATTGTACCTCTATAGTTTATAAGATTTGTTAGTCGGTAGATTGAAATAAATAAATAAAATTAAATTAAAATAAATTGAATTTAAGGGGACATTTACTTTCTAAATTGGAAAAAAAAAACACACTTTTAAAACTTTTTTTTTAAAAATCTATAGTATTTATTGAATATTTTTTTTTTTTTGATTCTATATATGTATATATATATATTAAAGTACATAAAATAAATTTTTTTTTTGATTTTTGACTCTTCGTAGTTGCGGTAGAGGGCGCATTAGAAAAGACACATTTTTGTCGGTCAAACACTTTTTGAGCTTTCTAAAAAAAATTAAGTAAAAATTCAAAATGGGTTATGTTCCTGAGACATTTTCCTAGGGGTTATACCAAAAAAATTATTAAAAAAAATTTTTTTTCGTTACTTTATAGAAGATTTTCAAAAAGTGTTGAAAAATCGACGAATTTTTTAGATGAACTACCCTTGTAAAATTGGTGGATTTATATAAATATAAGTTTTTAGAGGTATAGCCCCTAGTATATTGTATAAAGAATTGAATACTTTTTGGTTTTTTCAAATCGGATGATTAGAACCTGAGAAAAGTGTCTGACAAGTTCAAAAAATGTAGTTTCGAGAAAAACGAGTTTAAAGTTTCTATTCGATAATTTTAAGGTACGATAAGCGTAAGGTACCGCTAGAAATGTGTCTATACCTTTTTTTATATATCGAATTTCTCAAAACGGTTTTGGGAGAACATTTCTGTGATATATTAGAAAACATTTATGAAATAAAAAAAAAATCGTCTTTTTTCAAATTTAGAAAGTAAATGTCCCCTTAATTTCTCTTTGAATAAAAAATATAAACTAGCGGTGTGCAGATACTTTTTTAACCCACTGTAAATTTGTTCAGCCGATGGTGCGGCCGAGGCGGGGTGCGGCCGTAGTAGCCTTCAAGAGGCGGAGTTACAGCCTTATATGTACTAATCCCATTTTTGATATATTGTACAGTGCGGCCGTCATACGGTCATCGTGCGACCAACCGCGCGGCCTTGTTGCGGTCGAATTTATCCGACAAAAGGATCTTGTGCTGCCGAATAAAATATCCAAAATGTGTTCCTTTCTTTTTAAAAACTTTAGATATCTTTTTCTCTCATATTTCTTTGAAATGTTTCTCCACAACAATTTTTGTTCTAAATTCTCTTTGATAGGTGGGTTTATTTCTGACATCATGTACGTACAATGTAAATATTCTATTTATGCAGGTGATATGTTTGTTTGTATACAATAAATGGATTAAGATGCCAGAGTCAAATAAGTACGATGCAAAACAAGATAATCTGGCATTCATATTATCATTATCCACTGCGCATCATGAAATAAAGATGACAAAGATGTTGACGCATCAGAAACTGCATTGAGAAATATTTAATTGTAGCAGTGACACATGTTAACACTAATTGTTTATAAATTGAACAATATGTCCCTCAGGCTCAAGGACTATTCCAAAAGCACATACATATATTTTTTTATTTTATATTGTTTCATTTTTTGAGAAATAGCACACCCACCCGACCAAGAAAAAAAGAATCTTTTCTTAATTTTCCCCATTCCTTTTCCCAGAGTCTGTTCGGTTTTCAGTTCTCGAGGCCGATTCCTGAGTCTGTCCGAAAAACGTAAACAACTGCTGCGCACCATAAGGCCGATTTTGAGCGGAACGCGCAGCTCGAACAAATTTAATGAGATTATTAGCAGTGTGAGCATGCGCTTGTGTATTCCACAAAGTTATTTGCATACGCATTTTCATAGTCGTCATAATTGCGCCGTGCCGCGCCAATCGCGCTGTTCTGTTGAGGCGGTGCAGAGAAGAAGAAGAAGAAGACGGAGAAGAAGAAAAGCTCATTTCGACTAAAAGTTGTTTTGTTGCAGGTTGTTTTCGCTAAGGCAGTTAAAAAAAATATAGAAGTGGAAGTGCCAAGTCGATGACCATTGCATTATATGGTTGCAAGTGTGGTTTGGTGGGGGTCTCGCGAACCGGGGGTGGAATTGCACTCCTCAGTCCCCCGCCCATCCCGCCCCAAAGTAAAAGAAACGGGGGACAGTTCAATCACATTTTTAACAGGGTTCGAGGTCAGTTATTCCACTTTTGTCGCCCGCCATAAGTGGACACATGTGTTTCTTTGAGCTGCAGTTTTAAATGCGTATATATCATATGCAGAAAAGACTTGTCGGTTGAACTTGGATGTCAGCCGAGGACAGAGTTTTTATCTAAGGCGCACTTGCAATTGCTTCTGATTTCCGATAAGAGACCTAGAAGAACGTTAACCTATGCATGGACGCGACCTCCACACGATTATATCGCTATCTTTGGTCCCTATGTATTTTTGTTTGCATGGCTAAGGCCTAGACTGCGCGCAATCAAACATCGACAAAATTTCGCCTGGCGAAATGCGAGGTAGATGGAATTAATAAAAAAGCCGCGGATCCGCAGAGAGCTTTTCTAAAAATAAAAACATTTTGACGATATGGCGTAGTGTCTGATACATTTTTTTCTTCCTCATACAATTTTATTGTCCGCGTTCAAGGACAAATGACGTCACTTTCATTTTCTTCTCACCCACATTTTATCCGCTAATGATTTCTCATATTTATAGTGTTGCCAGGCAATTTTCAAAAATTTATTTTATAATTTAATTCCGAAAATCTGTGGGGTATATTCTAATTTAATAACGAAAAATAGGAAAATTGCAAGTGCAACACTGTTTTAAAATCCAATATTTACAATTCTTCCGACAAATTGAATTTCTGATATTCCAAAGCCGATTAAAGATATGAATGTAGTGTTTCTAAATAATATGGTATGCAAATCTTTTACTTTTTATTTAAATGTTAAGGTCAGAGGTGGCAATGGCGGATAACAGATTAAGCTCAAATGCATTGGTAATGCCAGCGGAAGTGCCCCATAGTTTAAAACGAGAGCGGCTTCTGTAGGTACGGTTTTTAAGTGGTTTAATAAATGACCTTCGTCTATAATAAAATGCCAACTTTAGCTGATAACATTTTTTATTAATTGTACTTTAGAACACAACGGCTTTAAGTCTATAAATACGATGATATGGGGTATCTACAGAAATTAAATAAGGCTTAAGTTGAGCTCTGATCTTTAGAAGCGATTAAATTACGAGATTCGATCGATTTAAACGTTTGCGGTTTTCTCATAAGTTTTCAAATTCGTTAAAAGCTTTTTTCTGTATCGTCCAGAAATGTGGGCGGCGGCATTGTGGGTGGTATTATGGGCGAAAAGACTTTTAAAAAAGACGTTTTATATTGATTCAGGTCAGGAACCCGTTAGTCGATTCATTGATATTGCGTGATAAGAAATTAAGTGATGTAATGAGTCATCAAAACGGTTTTCTATAGCTAGTTATAATAAAAAGATCAAAAGAGATTATGTGTGATTGCTGCAAAGATGAAACCAATAAGACCACACGCCCTTCAGAAATCTGTACTACGTACTATCAATGGGTAACAGTTTTACATACAACTGAATGAAAATAAAATGTGTAAAGAATATTTGGCTAAGAGGTTAACAACTTTATTTTGAGATTTATCGAGACTGGGAAACGTAACACGATTGTTTGTTATACACAAAGTTTATTCAAGCTTGGAAGTTAGGTGTGAAAAATAACATCGCCCAAATGGCGAGACAAAATGCGGCTTCTTTTGATAACGTTTTTGACATGAATACGTCTTTAGGTTCACATCAGAAGTGGGGTCACTTCAGAATTCTTGATGTTACATATTCAGGGGAATACAATATCGGTCGAAACAAGCGCAAAAAGCAAAATTAAATGTAGTTGTTGTATAGAATCGGAAAGGAACTAGTCGAATGGTAGATAGTACATAATTAGTGAATAAAATTATACTCAATATGTGAACTGTCAATAAAACGCAGCAGCAAATATATTCACCAATTTTTTATGCTGTTTTGAATACACCCATCCCCCAACTTGCACTATACTTTCGTTACACGATTTGAGTTTTTACACGGTTGTTAAAATAAGGGATATAAAAAATATATTGCTGGAAATTAATATTTTAACCACATACATATTGCTACTGTCATTTTTGAGTTACGTTCACAATAACAATCATCTAACAAGGAGGGGGCACGACCTTGGGGAAACGGATTTGAATGAAATTTTTCCTAGTAGTAGTATTTCATGTCGGTATACTAACCATAAAATATTTCCGTCCAATGCCCAGTAGTAGCGGAGAAAAACGCACCCAAAGTTCACCGTATACTTTATATGTATATAAGTTACGTTTAATTTCAATCGTGCGCATCTTATCGTATATGGTAATGTTCCCGACTCGTACTCTTACATCACGAGTTCGAGCCTACTTTATTGATTCTTTTTTCAAACGTTTTTAATTATTTAGTTAATTATAAAAGTGAACAGACTATTTATTTATTCATCAACTCATGTAGTTTTTTCGTTATTATTTCTTCTATACGCTATGATTTTAAAAATATCTCTATGTCGAATATAGCGTAGAATATCATTTTCTATTTTTTACTTCCTTATGAGATTTAATTTAACAATTAGCAAATAATAATAAAATTACAGTTCATTTACAATTAAAAAAAAAAAAAAAAAAAAAAAATCGGAATTCAACGTAACATAAAAGTATACGGTGAACTTTGAGTGCGTTTTTCTCCGTTACTACTGGGCATTGGGCGGAAATATTTTATGGCTAGTATACCGACATGAAATAGTACTAATAGGCAAAATTTCATTCAAATCCGTTCCCCCAAGGTCGTGCTCCCCCTTGTAAGTAAAAATTTACTTAGAATTGAATTTACGTTACAGTTTTTAACAAAATAAATCGAATGTTGAACGAGCTCTTCGATTACATATATATGTTAGTAAATGTTTGACTCAATATGAGGAGGTCTATGAAGATTTAAAAAAAAACCAAATCAATTGTTAATTATGGATTTCATTACCAAGTCTCACCGATTCCAGATTTTCTCATATTCTTCTACAATGGAACCAGAATCGCTTTAAGTACTATCAAATAATAAAAGTAATATAGTATCAATCAGAAAGAAAGGATTTATAGGCTATGAAAGTGATGAAAGAAATTCAATTGTTGAAAATGTTAATAACATAAATGAATTACATATTTGTACCTTATATGCACATTTTACTCTGTTTTCGATTTACACGGTTTCCAGAGGAAGCTAACTACCGTGTAAAAAGGATAGGTGTATATTGTACAAGATTAGGGGTATATTTCTTTACATTAAGTTTACGGCAAAGTGTTATCGTCATTTTACGAATATGCAACCAATGTTTCTGAGTAATAATAAATTAATTGAGCTATTTATTTTGAAAGTAGCCTAAGTCCAAATGATCATAAAGACTATTTTTCTGTATTCTTGTAAAGTAAAATAGTCTTTATGATCATTTGGACTTGGGTCAATTTCAAAATAAACGGGTCAATTAATCTATGAATCTAGCCTTTATTGAACATCGCTCTACAAACGACTTGGATTGGGAACGCATTCACGTCAAATGGTCTCTCGACTGTTTCCATCACTAAACCACGAGTTTCAAAATTCTTCACCAAACGAAACAGAATACCCATTAAATATCGTAATTTTCGCACGGTTATCGTAATGGATAGCTCGCTTTTGATAAAGTGTTTTAGAGCGTTTGTGTATATTCCCATTATGATCTGCCTATTTGTACTGACGCTAGAGTTCGAATATGAAGTGACAGCTGAAACTAATAAAAAAATGGCGGCAAAATTAACTTAAACACCCTGTATATTCAAAAAGTCCACATTTTTACGAACAGATCATTTTTTCGAAGTAATGTCGAAGTAATAATGGCAATCGAACGTAACGAAAGATCGAAAATTGAAGACCCAAAAACGAGTTCTATCAGAGGCCCATTCCCTTTTCTAACTCATTACTTGAACACTGATCGGCTGAGTTGGATATGTTTTTCTTTTTTGCCCACGCGCATTGTTGGAGTGTCTTTCATTAATAAATTCCTAACTTTATACATATTGTAATAATATGAAAATATCAACTTTCCAAAATATCGGCTATAATAAAAATAGTATTTAAATATCGTCTATGGTGAGACATTTTTAATTCGAAATTCGCCTCTCAGATCGATGTCGATACGAGAAAGTGTCGCTTCTATAATATATAATAAATTATATAATAAAACACACAAAAAATTTTTTGGTTTTAAATCGTTTCTTGTTTTGCTTTCGAGATCAAACCGATATTGAGATAGAATCTCAAAATGTTAGTACCAGAAAATGTTTCTTATATAGTACTTCACTAGTACATTGTTTTCGTCCCAAGATCAAATTTCTTTTTTGGGATAAGGGTATTAAAAATTATTATATAAATATATTATTTGATTTCGTTAAAGTCAGATTTATATGCAATGACTAATTTGGTATTATTGGTTTCGTATGCTGTAAAATGTGTGGAGAGAAGAAATATGGTTGATTTTAGTAAAGCTTAGGATTTCTAATGCGGTCGTTTTATCAAAGCTTTCTTCTTTAGGGACTCCTTCAACGTTTGTTATATAGAAAAAATTTACCTGACTGATCGTTTGGAACAAATAATTTTTAAATCGGCTCTACCAAACACTATCTGGGTAACTTACAGTGTTCCTCAGGGAAGTCACTTAGGGCCATTGTTATTTATTTATATAAATAACTTTTACACTGACGATGTTAAGATATTTGGCGAAATTTCATGTTGCAAGCATGATCTTAATCGTTTTGTGAAGTGGTATATCTCCTCTTGAATTTGAATAACTGTTTTACGACGTCTTTTTCACGAAAAATCATACTTATAAAATTTCGTTATTCATTGGATGGATCCCCTGAACAAATGTGGATCACATTACGCATTTGCGCCTAATAGTTGTTCGAAAATTGGACTTTAAACAACATATTGACCACATTGTTAATAAAAGTTACTACCGTACTAGGTTTCATTAGGAAAATAATAGATCCTTATGTTCTTAAGTCTTTATTTGTTGGACTTGTTAGACCAATACTTGAATATGGTATTAAGTATTATGTAATCCACGTCTTATTCGGCACATAATCGTTTGCAATTACTCTGTTGTGAAAGTAGACTTGCGTTAATAGATTATGACATATCTAAGATAATTTTCAATCACTTGATTTTGACTGACTGATGAAATGAACTTTCCTGAGCTTTTTACTATGATAAATGTTAACGTACTAACAAGGAATCTTAGAAACTTTTGATTAGTTCAAACAATAACCAATTACAACATAGACCCAGCAATATGGAACTCTAGAATTATTTATAGTTATATAGGGCAGCTATCGCTCTGTTGCCTGAATGAAAGAATAAATAAATAAAGATATCAAATCTACATATTGCCTCATATTCTAAAAACTTGATCAAATGGTTAGTCTCAATTTTTGAATAAAAACTAAATCAGATCTAAATATGAAATTCAATTTCTTTATACAAAAATCGATACTGAGTTTTTTAACTCTTTTATCCTATGCTATACTATATATATATATAATTCATTTGGAATTTCTAATGAGCCTTTAAAATCCCACCGGACCCCACCCAGGGTGTGGGACGATAAAAACCTTTGGAAGAACTTTCCTCTGGAATTCATGAAAAAAAAGAGGAATATCATCAGCACCAATGCTTAGCAACAAGATGGGCTGAGAATGGCCGCAATGCAAACGCAGACATTCTTTCAGTGATCTTTTTCTATTCACTTCTGTTGAGCAGTTGCGACCTTGGTTTCTGCATCCGCAGCTTGAGGCGTTCATCTTTTGCCTCATTTCGTTGTTTTATCCTCAAAATGTGGTGCCAAAACATGGTAAAAACATGTAAACCATATAACCGTCCGATGTGTCATTTTGTCATTAGCACTTTTCCTGTCTTTTCAGTACATATATTAGTCGAAAATAAAATGCACTAACACTTGCCGCCTCGCTAAATTTGCATTCACGATACCTTATGTAGCCTCTTCACTCAGTCTCAGAAGAAAACAAAAAAATAATAAAAAAAACGTCCAAGAAAAATTGAATCTAGTTAAGCTGCAGCGAAACGAAAAAAAATTCAAGCAACAACCAAATTAATCTGCAAAAATATTGCACACATATGAATCGCAGATTTGAGAGTGCAATCTTTAAAACTTGGAAGTAAATGACTTCTTCACGGATCAACGTTGCCAACATCTGAGCTCCGCGATCATGTCGCATCGCTCAAAATAAACATACTATAAAACTGCAGATATCGAGGAAGAAACAACTGATAAACTTAAAGAATATGCCAGATGTTTCGGAAGTTAAATTGAGAGTAAGAAAAGAAAGTAATTGAAAATTTGCAATGTGGAACTAGGACAATTTTTCCTATTTAAATAGATATATTTATTTTTTCAAGGAATATTTTTCGCCTCTCCCACTAATAAAAAATCTCATTTAAATTAATTATAATAAATTAATTTTCACAGACAGCCGAAAGTTATTAGCAGCAGTTATTTAAACATTTAATTTTTTTTTTAGGTTTCTAAAAGTGAAAGGTATGGGATCTTTAAACGAAACATTTAAAATCTCTATACTATATACTGAAACAAAAGTATATGAATTTATAAAAGAGAAACTATGCATTAGGATTAGTCTGTGAGGGTGTCCGTCAATTACGTGGATTACGAATTACTTTAACCTTCACAAGAACATGAACAAAAGCTTAAATTAAAACAAGTGTCCAATGAATGTAAGAAAAAAATTAAAATTTATATTTTATGTTATCAGGTAGTCATTAAAGATGATGTTTTAAACATAAAGCTATTTTATATTATTTTTAAACATATACACTACCGCTCAGAAGTATTTGCCACCCTGAAATAGGAATAACATGACGTCTTGTAGAAAAGAACTTCAAAATACATATTGGTTTCTTTTCTTTAATAACCCGAGTAATAATGAACGGTGGCTGCACCTCGGCTGCACTACGGCCTCACGTTTTTTAGACGGCTGTAGTGCGGCTGCACGGCGGTACTACGGCTGCACTGAACTTGTGCAGAAACACCAACGGCCGCACTATGTACAAACCAATTTATATAGATATATATTTATAAATTGGTTCAGCCGATTGTGCGGCCGTGGTAGCATTTAAGTACAAAATCAAAATGATTGTTTATTTATGTTTTTTTAAATAATATTAAAATTTATTTTCGAATTTTCCAAAAATCTCAGAAGTATTTTTGTACGATACTTTTCTTTTCAAGTTATTCAGGTTTAAAGTTGAAAAGATGTTTTTGTTTTCAACAGCTAATAACTCGTTTAAAAATGATCGCAGGAGAATTTGAAAAAAAATATCTTATTGGGAAAAGTCTAAATTTTTAGTTCTTTATAATTGTTTGTATCAAAAAAATTCAACTCATCCCGTAGACTTTCAAAAAAATAAAAAAAATTTAAGGGATTAATTTTTTTTTTGCTCTAAATGAGCTTTTAAGACTTCATTTGAGGTTACAAATTTAAAACTAGCTTTGTAAATGCATTCAAGAATACTTTGTCCTGTAATGCTATATTTAGTCTAACCAAGAGTATTACATACAAATTGTCACTTTGCATTGTCCATTATATGTATACTTATAAAAAATAATAATAAAATCCCAATGAACGCATTTTGGGCAAAAATAATTTATTATTCGGTAATTGTTTTATTGTAAATGCTGCTCTAAGCGATACTAATCAATGTTGAGTGACTTTAAAGGCAAGAACTGAATTATATTAGATGTGTCTGATGTATATTTACAGAAAGACGGCGCTACATGTTACACAACTCAAGAAAACACTCAGTTGCCAACGGATAACTTTTAAAAATATTCAAAAGTACATTTTTAATTAGGTGGAGCTTTGTAGACTTTAAAAATAGGCGGGAGAAAATAATATAATACATCTTTATTTTTATAATTTGCAATGGAACTACTATTTATGGAAGTTTTTTAAGTTATCCATCAAAGAAGAGTTATTTATCAAACCGAACCATTCTTTCTTTTTTAGCATAACTTCTAGACCCCTTAACCGATTTCAATGTGATTTTATACACATAGATCGGAGACTACAGGTCAAAGGATAGGTTAAATATTATCCGCTTAGGCTTGAGTCAGGGTTAAGTCGTTTTGAGCTGAGGTGTAGATTGGCTTGAGTCAAGATTAGTCCAGCTTAAACCTGGCTTAGGGCAAGTTTAAATCATACTTAATGCATACTTCAACAAGACTTACAAGGAAACATTGTCAGGTGTGTCTCACCGATTTTGATGAAATTGAAATATGTTATAGAATATCGAAAAATAAGAGACACGTATTTTTTTTTATCTGCGGATACGCACATTTAGGGGGTACCTTTATTTATTGTTTTTTTTAAAATAAAAATTGGTGTATTTTTCAAAAGTTTGTCCGCCATGTTGAGTCCGCCATTTTGAATTTTTTAAATTTAACATCAGATTTGTAAGCAGCGACTCCAAAAACCCCTTAATACTGGTTTTCACGAAAAAACTGATGTCTGAAAGAATATAAATCATTTATGTATTAGTGCTAGGGGTTGTTTACCCTCTTGAAGAGCTTTTTTTAATAAAACCCGAAAACACGTCAACTTTATTTTTCAAAATCGTATGTAAAAAAATACTTTTCAATGATTTTTAACTAAAACTGTTATTTTTGTGATGCAAAAATATAAAAAAATCGTTTTTCTGCAATAAAAAATAAAGGTTGCCACCCCCCGGGAAACGAATTACTTACAAAAGGTTAGTATATTTATGAGACATCATGCTTGCGTCAGACTAGAATTAAACTTTAATAAAAAATATTTATTAATGAGACTTATCTGTTATTTAGGACAGCTGTTAATTTTTTAAGCTTAATGCTAAATGTAAATTATTTCCACAAAATTTTTATAACTTTAACCTTAATTATTTAAAAGTACAACTTGCTCGGAAGTGATTATATATACCTTATTAATATTTTAAATATATGTAGCTAGCAAAAGAAACGTCGTTTATGCACAGGAACCTGATTAAAATATAAGTGATAAGCCTATGCGTAAGAGTTTTTGGTTTTGCATAAAGACCGCTTACTAATTATGATGCTATGAGCAATTATTGAAAACTTGTCTGAACACGCAAGCGCTGGCAGTCGCAAGCTTATCTCGTATTCTTCTAGAAGTGGACAATATTCTTCAACCGGCAAGAATATCGTGAAGCAAATTTTTAGTCTCATTTTGATTTCTCTCAACCCCCGCAGGAATATTTCAAGCAATTGCCGATACATCCGTTTTTGGATACCATTGACGCATTAATGTTAATGTGACCACAGTGCGCTCTACTGATAATAATTTAATTGATTTCTGGTTGAAATGTGCGGAAAGGAGTTCGTTGATTAAATGCAATCGAGGAACTGAGTTTAACAAATGAAGAGTGTCTGTTAAAAAGGGCTAAGTCTGGTCTAAATATTAGAAAAATTGGTAACTTTTGGGATTTTTAAAAATAGTAAAGAAAAAATATCTTTAAGACGTACATTTTTTGTTTGTTTATTAATTTTTTCAAAAAAGGTCAAAAAATAAAAATGATGTTATTTGGTATTAGTTTCGAGAAAATCCGCATTTAAATTTTTAACGTAGGAATGCTAAGCTAACTTCTGCGCTTTGAAAAGGCGCTATAAATCACGAATTATTACGAATTTTACTATAAAAATAATAAAAAAAAAACTGTGTATTCTTGAAAGTACGTAAATTCGGAAAATGGCGAAAAATCCCAGACCAGACAGCCTGACAATTCCATTAAACAAACCTTAGGAAAACTAGAAAATCATTTTCATGTGATTTAGTGGAGAAAACTTATGGATTCATGTACAGTGACTATATTGCGTAAGTATTAATACTGAAATACTAATACATTTATTTTAAAAGATATAAATTAATAATTCAGAATTTTATTGGAAATGTGGAAAATTATATAAACAAAGACATAATATTTTAAAAAGTGGTCGAATAATGCCGTTTTTATTAAAACAATTGTTAACAAATTACGCAAGTACACTAAGAGAAAAAGTGATTTTTATTAAAAAAAATTTTAAAATTTATCTCATTCAAGTCTAACAAAAATATTCAAATCCAATGTTTTTGAAAAGGTTCCCATTTTAGAAGTATACTTTTAAAACAAATATCTAAATTTTTGGTTATGGTGTATTTATTTAATATTTAAGTAATTTGAATTAAATCATTAAAAGTTTAACTATTTTCAGGCAAACAACAATAGTATTTAAAACAAAATTCAGCACTCTGGATCTAAATGACCATGTATTTGAATTTTTAAAGTTAATATTTCAAACGGAAATTACCTTCAAATTAAAATCAGGTTTAATACAAATATTTTGTTTGAATTTTTTTCTCGAAAATGGTATTCAAAACAAAAGCTGTTTTGATTTTCATTTTTTGTTTCAGTTACTGTGTTTTTGATGACATCCAGTAAAAGTTTAAATAATACAGGTCAACGATATTTTTGTTGTTGCATAATTATTTTAAAAATGGTATGTTTTTATAAGATTACATCACGTTTTGGAAAAATAATAGGGTTAAAAAAAGGAATAAATCCTTATAATGATAACGAAAGCTTGAGACCTTAGTTATGTATATGGTATAAAGTGTAATTTAACCTCTTACTGATATCTTTGTGGAAACCGGGTTTTCCCGAAAATGCTCCAGTTTTAGTCTTAATCCAATATCTGCTATATATCTACGTTTATAAAAGCAAATGAATTTTGCGAAATGTTTTTCAGAAGTTTAACGTACAAATGTTTAGTTTGCCGGGCATATAAGGAAAATCACAAATACAATTTCGTTGAGAATGTAAAACAGGCAATTGTAGAAGAATGGAAAACTATTGGTTTAAATTTAATCGAAAGTCTCATCAATAGAATGAAAAACAGAATTTTTAATAAATGTATGCTCAGTATAGTCTGGTTAGGGCTGCCATCACCTAAATCGCCGATGCCGGACAAAAAATTTAAAAACCCCGGATTTTTGGGTGACATTTGAGTTTTTCCCGGACACATCACACGTCATGGAAAAAAGTTTTCGAAAGATATCTATCCTTGGCAAAAAATATCCCGAGTACCGGCGAATGCTATCATTTTAGCTAAATAAATATTGGAAAAGGGAATTTTGATTTTTGATACTATTTGATACTGCAACAATTTTTCCACTTAAGAATGAGTCCTTGAACGTTGTTGTATCGGCAAGTATTAGGCATTTTTGTGGTTATGCTTTAAATATATGGCAAAAATGACAAGAAACTTAATTTTTTTAGGTTTGAGACGTAATAATCGATACTAAAAGAATGTTTTCACCTAAACATAAGTCTTAGAGGGTTTGTGGTTATATGGGTGAGCATTGCGCTCTTTAATTTCAAGGTTATATATCAAGTAAATGGTTAAAATACCGAAAAAATTAGTGTTTTCGATTTTTAAAACATAAAAATCGATCCTGCAATCATGTTTTCAACTGAAAATGAGTCCTGGACTATTTTTGGTTGTATGGGTAAGTATTGCTCCCTTGAATTTTGAGGTTATGCCTTAAATAAGTGGAAAAAATGCAAAAAAAAAACGGTTTTTTCGATTTTTCGAAATGACGCACCCTGAAATTCGATTTTTTGATTTCGTCATTCAAAAGAACCGAAAAAGGACTTAAAAAACAATGGTTTAAAACAACGAAAAATAGGGTTCCTAACCTAAAAGTAATTAGAAAAATTAAAATGGCTCTCTTGACCCCAATTTTTAAAGATAATAATCTGCAAAAATCCAGGATTATTGGTAACATAAAAATAAAGGTTTGTTTTTCAGAATTTAAAAATTCAGAATTAAAAAATGCGGCCGTAAGAAAAAAATGGGACGAAACCGATTTTACCGGTAACTGTAGACCTAGAGGGCTAAAAACTGGCATGGAGGCATCTTTTGACACAACCTATCGAAAGCGCGACCCGTCGTAGCGATTCCGCTGGGGGTAATTTTCACCACCTCATCCCGCTATAGCCTTTATTGCTTATCTTTCAATCAATCGTGATTCCCCTGACACAGAAAGTGTCCGGGTTTCACCCGGACACTTTTTGAGTTCCCCTTCCGGACGGCCTCCGGACACCATCTAAACTAGGACAAATCCGGGGAATCCCGGACGGATGGCAGGCCTAAGTCTGGTAAGTAATCATGAAATGATTCACGCTTGAGAAACAATTAAGAATTATCCAAATTTACTTTGAAAATCGGTTGTCGTTTCGTGAAACTTATTGGTGCTCATTTTTGGTTTTTTTAATAAAATTGACAAATTAATATTGTCACTTCTAAAGTGAAACTAATCTAAAAGAGGCTTTATAGATCTCATTATATCCAGAAAAATACACTGTTTGATTCGATTTACACGTTAATGGTATCATTGATCCTTATTTCTGTAAAAAAATTAGACAGGGGCTCGCGTTACGGTTAATAGAGATCATTACCGGACCATGATTAATGAATATTTCTTCGAAAATATGTATAACATTAATCCTGGCGATATGTTTTCAACAGGATAGCGCTACGTGCCATACAACTACACAAACGATCGATTTATTGAAATCACGATTTGACAATAAACTGAATTCGAGAAATGACCCTGTAAATTGGTCTCCAATACCCAACAAAAAATCGATTTTATAATTAAAGAAAATATGATTGCGATTGTGAAAACCGTATTTAGTAAAATTTTACTAGAGTAAATGCTAATTTCTTTATGAGTAATTCTTCTTTTAAAAATATTTTTCATTTTACATTTTAAGTTGTCATTTTTCTTTATAGATTTCTTAATTACATTTCGTGAATATTGTAGCAGTTATTACCTGGCGTCTTTAAAAACATTTGAGCTTAATCAGATAAAAATGATTATTTATATACTTTCACAGGACTTTCTGAAATTAATTTTGCTATTTTTATTTTCCGTAACATTCATTCTTTAAGTTAAAAAATGTATTTTATTCAAGTTAAGAAAATAATTCATTTTTAATGTTTGGTTATAAAAGTTTTCATATAATTTAAAACATACCCTTTTTGTTAGTAATATTAGTTTTATTTTTTTATTTTAATAAGATATTTTCAATTTGAAAAAAGTAGTGTTTAAGTAAACATTTCCTACCTAACAAAAAAAAAACAATATTTCATTTGAATCAATGAACATTATCAGTAAAATTAAAACATACCAATTTTTGTCAGTAAAATAAGTTCTTTTATTTTGAAAAAAGATTTCTTATTTTCTAAGGTATTTTGTTTTGTTAAATGCATATTTTTTTTTTTTCAAAAATAAGAGTTTTGTGATTTTAAATTTAAAAAAATTAGCATAGGCTCGTATCCAAAGACGTTTTTCGATGTTTTCTCTTTGGTATGGGAACATTTTCATTTAAGAGTAGCCTGTTTTGCTTATATTCCTTTGGAAGAATTATGAGATTCAATATGAAAAATCAAAAATAAAACGAAGGGTTAATTAGGCTCTTTCGAACAGACCCTCTTCAATGGTGAAATTACTGTTCAGGAGTGTTTAACTGAAATTGAATTTTTAAAAAGTGAAACGACTCATAAACGTTCGATGAGATTGTAAGAGAGCCATAGCGACCATTGAGCGATAAACTCGCAACGATCGTTTGTCTTGGGTCACTTTTGGCATGCTGGCCGCCAATTCTGAGAATTGACATTCATTCTATCGCTCAGGTAGTCAGTCAGGTGGGTCAGCTTGACCGTTTTTTCGGTCTCTCGTCGACGACTACGACGATCACGATGTGGTGTCTGCTTTTAGCGAAGATAGCTGCTACTAATGCATCGTGTCGGCGACGTCGGCGACGGCAGACGGAGCATTATCGGACATTCCACCCATACCACATTAAAAACTTGATGAGCGGCGTATTTCGCGGGCCAATAAACGTTCCGTGTGTCCGACGACTATCATCACACAAAAGCATTCCGAATAAAACGCAGCAGCAGCAGCAGCAGCACGATTCACGCGGGGGACTGAAGACCTAGACAGTGGTGTGTCCAAAATTGTCAAGGTCAAGATTTTTCAATAAAAGACCATCACCGAAAAAATGCAAAATATACCATTTCATCGAAACTTTTCATTCGTTAAACACTACTCTGAGAGCTTTTTTGAGCGGGCCTGATGATGATGAATAAGCCCGACAAAATAATCAGTTCCAACAGATTCGGGCATTTCTTGGACGAAACAAAGATTCGAGGCCTGAATTTTTATTTTTTAATTCTTGTCGGACTTGGTGCATGGTGAAAAAGAACAAAGACTCTGACGAGAAAGAGAGAGAGAGAGTCAGAGTCAGTCAAAAAAACGAACCTGCAGAAATGGATAGATTTTTTTACTTTATTAATTTTTATTTTCGATATTATTTGTGCAGCGTGCGGCAGTGCGAGAAAAAGTGAAAAAGGTGGACTTTTTTTTTAAAAAAAAAAGATTAAAACAACTCAAAAAATAAGAAAATTAAGACTGTCGGACAAAATATAAAATAAAATAAAAAAATAAAAAAAAAATATCAAAAATAAGAAAAAATCAAGAAAACTGTGAGCCAGCGAGAGACAGCTCAAGACAGCCCAAGAAGACAGAGAACTGGTGGACTATAAAAGCAAAAATTCATTTCGAACCCGAGTTTATTAAAATGTGAAGTGTGCGCAAGTCAACTTGGATTAACGGCTTTGTTTTTTGCCCATTGGGTCTCTGGCCTGATCAGGATAATGGCTGCTGGCACCTTGGGGTCTTTAATCGAGTGGATAAATAGCGAAGCAAGTGTAAAAACCGCAATTGCCGTGAACTGTGTGTACGATGTGAATTTATTTATTATTCGGTGGATCCGGTGTCGAGGAAACAACGGTGCTGGCGCTTTTGCGCGACCGCGAAAAATGTCGCCACAAGCTTGTGAGCTTTTTTTTTTTTTTTTTTTTTTGTTATCTATTATTCTTAAACTTAAACGATCCCACCATTAGTGAGTATGATTTGAAGATGAAGACTATAATGTAAAAAGCCCCCGTGCACTTTTCTCTATCGCTGTGTTGAAGAGACGATTCTGGGGCGTTTTTTTTTCTTTGGAGTGATCGAGCAAAGAAAGTGAATCTTATTTATTATTATCATATTTTTGTTGTGCGTGAGAGGAGGGATCGTGTTGTGCGATGGAGGGATCGCAGAGTCAGTCTCGAACCAGCCGGAAATGCAGTCAGTCAGTCACACATTTCGCCATTTCGCACCATCAGGATAAATCTAGCCTCTACTAGGCTTTGTCTGTTTATGCTGTTGTTTTAACATTATCTGGCTCAGACATAGCCTGAAAGAGGTTAGGTGTAACCTGGTTGTACCCAACACGAAGAGGCGACGTGCTGATAACGACCCCTTTTTCGCATCGAGACGATACGCAAAAAAATAGGAGCTGCAAATAAAAATTTTAAGAATCCCAGAAGACAAGACAAATTGCTTCGAAAAAAAATTTTGGTGAGAGCGCAGCCTGCTGCAAGCGCAAGCAACTGACGATCAAACAACATATCCGCAAAAGTGAAGAAAACCAACCATTTACGCGTGTGTGAATCATACGAAAATAAACAATTACGTCATGGTATTGCTGTGCGGGTTTATAAAAGTTTTTTTTTTGTGCTCTCAACATGATAATGATCCCCGTCGCACCGTCAAAAGTTTTGCTGGATCGTTTGGGAATACCTGCGACATTCTGATTTTATGCACGAAATTCCCCTATGGCGCATCCACGTTTTTAAATTCGCTTCGTTTTCTACTTCGTTATTATTTTTGGATAAATTTCTTTTCGTTTTCAGAAATGGATAAAACTTTCTTCAGCTGATCAACAGATTTTGAGCACAGATGGGACCGATCTCAGTCATGCTATTTTTAATAATTAATTGCGTATTGATTTAAATTTAAACCGTTTGCGCGTTGACTGTTCGCCGCCGCGCGCACCGCCCATTTTTATTCAAATTCTTGCAATCGCATACCAAACTGGAAGTATTTTTTTATTTTTTTTTGTAGGCGAGAACAACATCATCACGGGGGAGAAATTTTGCGGCGCCACTCTTTTTCAATCTGAACACAAAAACACAAAAACCTCAAGAATTCTCTTTTATTGTTTAAACAGTTGACGAAATACTTGATAAGCTCTAGATGCCTTGGTCTTGGCGCCAATCTTGAAATATAATGCACAAAGACGTGATTGTTTTTTGGTGTGATACATATATGCGTTATTCGACTAAGGCAGATTAAAAAAATAAAAATATATATATATGTATGTATATATTATTGAGCTTTTTTATCAGCTCTGTTTTTATTCGAAATCCACAAATTGAAAGGTATTTGAGACAAACATTTATTTTTCCCAATGGTTTTTGCGTTGGAAGAATAAAGATTCTATGGATGAAATGTTAAGATCGCTTTTAAGAAATGATCTCCTATTTCTGAAAAAAATGTAAAAATTACAACGATTATTTTCATTTAGTTGGAGTACAATATTATACAAAACATTATTGATCTGTCGGAATTTCTGTTTTTTCTATAAATATAAATGTTTTAAAATATAATTAATAATTTTATAGATTTTACTTACATCTTGATCGTTTGCTAATAAACTTTCGGTACTAAAAAGATAAATGAAGCTTCATAACACGTTTTATCAAAATAACTATAATAATGCTTTAAAAATGTTCTGGAATTTTTATTTTTATCATTTCAGGTTTTGAAGGCAGTTTTCAAGAAAATGTTTTCTTAATGCATTATGTACACTAGAATCCTGTTTTCATATTTCTTGGGAATGTCTGAAAGGATATCCTCAAAGTTCTGCATTTTCATACATTTTTCATTTTATATTCGGGTTCAAAATTATATAGTTTTCTAGAAAATAATACAATATATAAATATTGCTCTATACTAATTGTTTTTCAACGATTTTTTTCATCTGTGAAATCAAAAATTGAAATATTTGCTAACCAACTAACAATAAAGGTTGTTTTTTTTAAGTTTGTTCGGGTTTTTGAATTTAATATATAATAATATAAAAATATAGAATGTGACCATAAATTTGCTTTTATTCAGAAAATAATTTTTTAACATTTAAATTTAATTTTGGGCATATGAGCACCGCAGCTCTTAGTAAAACCAATTGTTTCGGCAGCTGAATGTCACCTAGCGCCATCCTGTTGAAATCGCAAGTCATCAACACCATGCAGCGTTAAGTTGGAGCGGAAATTTTCACTAACATGACGAATAGCAAGCTCTGATGGACGATTATTAAGTTTATAAAATTCCCGAAGTGCTCTAGAAGTTTCTAAGCCCTAATTTTGGAATATATTTGGTTTCGTTGCGGCGGTGTATATCTTTACCGAATAAAAATGACATTAACACTTACAACAAATGAAAGCGAAAATCCATAGACACTTAAAAATACATTCTTTATAAATATTATATATACAGTGGTAGATAAAACTCAAGCAACGCAGCATCAAATCGTACTTTTCATTGAAGGAAAATAAAAATATGCTTCGCTTCGGAATAAAATGCGTTTCTTTATAAAAATAAAAGGATATTTCTGTAAGAGCGAAGGATTGATGTAATAAACGATAAAGTTTTTACAAATACTCAAAGTGGTGTGGACATAACTTCAACAACTCTCTAGAAACTCGAGGTATAAAAATAAAAAATGGTTCCTTGAAGGACTTTGCGATCTTTTGCAAATATTCTTGATCTCAACGTGGTTTAGAGTATATGGTATAAGAGATCGGGTGAACTGCATATTCAGAAGGACAAATTTTTGAAAATGACAAGGATGCAGTGTTGTGGATGCACAAAGAAGAATTTCGTTAGCGATATTAAAAATGGCCTAAGACTTTAACCCATTACAATCGGAACTACTATATTTGGACACTCGAAAAAAGAGTGTGTTTTCGGCAATTTATAGTAAAAATAACTTGTTTTTGCCACTTCCGGTATTAATTTTTAGCTAGAACCCCTCCAAAGGAGTAAAAAAAAAACTTTAATTTAAAATATCGTTGGAGAAACGTATGAAAAAACTTTTTTAATGACTCAATTTTGGTATAGTGTCTTTCCTTTTAATGCAAAATCAACAATTTTCATATATCTTCAAACATGGCTGAATAACTACCTCTTCTTGAAAGGTGAAAAGGGGTAATCTTCTAAAAAACGGCAAAAAAAGCACTTTTACATTCATTTAAAAAAATTATATTTCAGAGTAGGCATAGAAAACATATCAGAATCTGGTTAGAATGCTTCAACTCCTTCGAAAGTCGAAAACCACCCCTTTGTAAGGTTAAAAAACAAATGCGAAAACTAAAAATTAATTATGTTTTTAAAAGATTTAAAATAGTTAATGTTTTACCTTTGAGGTATAAAAATAAAGAAATATAAAAAATGTAAATAAAATTAAAAAATAAATATAAAAAAATATATACATAAATATTGGAAAGTGTAAGTAATGTAAGAGTTTTTTTTTTGTTTTTTAGAAATTGTAAGAAAATTGAATACAACTTTTCGCTTTCATTCGCCTTCGACTGCATAATTTGCTAGTAAAACTTAAGACAGCAGCTGCTGTAAATTTCAGGTATAGATATTAGATGTAGAATATAGGTTTTATTTTTATTTTGCAGCTGATGACGGCATCTTCAAAAATTTAATTTGTTATTCTGCATAGGTATTTCCCTCAATCTCTGATATGCTCTAAAGGACAAACCAAAGTACGTAAACCTTCCGATTATCTAATAGTTAGAATCTATAGCCGAGTCGAGGATATTAGCAAAAGTAGTAGCAGTAGTAGACAGTTGATTGAGTTTTGTCCTTGTATATGAAAATATGTCTCTAAAAAAAAACACCCAGCTGTATTTTAGTTTTAAGAAAATGTAAAGAGCTAATAAAATGACCTTATTATAATATCTGTAATAACGTAAAGTGGCCTAGTTCCGACCACCAAACTCCTTCCTTATCTATTTTCCCTAAACGAAGCGACTAATATATTAAAATCAATCAAGAAGGTCAAATCATAGAATTAAAGTGATGTAAGAATTTAAAAAAAAAGTTATTATGGTACTTTCTATTTGCAAAACGTATTAAAATAACCTTTTAAATTGGCATGAAGCAAAGAGGGTAGATGTGCCTATTTCCGATCACAAGAACTGTCGTTTCCTAATACCGACCACCGCTTAACCAAATTCCGACCGCTTTAGAAATCAGACGTTTTGTCTATCAAATATAGTTAAAAAGTTGAAAATTTGGAAACAAATTACGTGTAATTTATGTACATAATATTTGTTTTATATAAAATAACAAAAAATTTGGAAAAAAAAAAATTAAAATAAATCTAATAGTAAAAAAGGACACATTTAAGTTATGTTAGCAAAGTGCTCTACATTAACACTATTGATACACGTTCTTATAAATACTTAGAATTGCTGCCTTGGAAAAATTTGAGAAAATAATATTTTCTCACCAACAAATCTGAATTATATGTGGACTGTCTACTCTCCGTATTTTTACAGAACTTAGACTTTTTGGTAAATGCTTTTTTTCTGGACAGACAATGAACGAAATTTAGAGTTTCAAGAGTACTTAGTTTAAAAATTATTATATTGTCTTGAAAGTAATGTGCAATTTATGTCAAAATTCTTGTTTGACGGAATATTCGTTTGGATTTTTATAAGACAATCAAAGATGATAAGATGGTTTTAAAATTGAAATTAAAAAACAGTTACCCATTGGAAAAATTCTTAATATTGCAGAAAATACATCAAATTGTCTTGACGTCATCCCATAATTTGTTCAGATTAAAATTTGATGTTCGTTTTGCCAAAAATACATCAAATTGTCTTGACGTGATACCATAATTTTTTAAGATCAATATTTGATGTTTGAATGGATAAAAATCATGCCAGTTTGATGCGTTTTCCTCAAAATTTATAAATTTGCTATAAGTAATGGTACTTTTACTAACTTATTTAATTTGATACAGATCGGTTTTTGAAAAATGTATATAGATTTTTTTTTTACAAAATTTATTACTAAACCAAAACCATAGTTTACATTTTTAGTTTTTCGTAATAACTTAATCCTTTTTTTCTCATTGTGGATGATATATGGTATGTAGATCTTATTACTTCTAAACATTTTTAGACAACAATTTTCAGAATAACTTTTTGAATATGCTATGTAAAATTCCATGTTAAATGATACCCCATATTATTTATAAAATAAAAATTAATTTTTTTTTGCAAAATATGTAGGTTAATAAGATGGTCTGCTATGACAAAGGACCCCGCAAATTTCTTATGGAAAATGGGTTTCACTGAATTTTCTTCAAACTTAGCATAGTGATAGTTTTCAACGTGCTGATCAAAAGTCTCAATGGGCACGAAGTCATCCTATGATTAGTTGCGGAGATATAGAGGGGTGAAGCGTGAGACATTTGCTCTACACCCAAGTAATAAACAAATTTCGCGATTTTTTTACACGAAAACGATCAACTTTACAAGAAAATTCTATATAACAGAAAATACTTTAAATGAGCCAAAGAACACGCGTGATTTTTTTCAGAATTTTTTCGACTATTTTTGGTTTTTTGGATTTGGCCAATTTTTGAAAAATCCAAAAATAGTCGAAAAAATTCTGAAAAAATTCACGCGTGTTCTTTGGCTCATTTAAAGTATTTTCTGTTATATAGAATTTTCTTGTAAAGTTGATCGTTTTCGTGTAAAAAAATCGCGAAATTTTTTTATTACTTGGGTGTACAGCAAATGTCTCACGCTTCACCCCTCTATATCTCCGCAACTAATCATAGGATGACTTCGTGCCCATTGAGACTTTTGATCAGCACGTTGAAAACTATCACTATGCTAAGTTTGAAGAAAATTCAGTGAAACCCATTTTCCATAAGAAATTTGCGGGGTCCTTTCAAGTTTTTACGTCGCATGGTAATCAGCTGTGATAGACGGACTGACGGACAGACGTTTTCTTTTTTTTGTGGTACGGAACCCTAAAAAAATTTCTTTACCAGAATTATTTACTACTTTTTTTTAGCAAATAATGTAATTTTTAGGTAAGTACAAGTGCATCTGTTAAGCCACGACGCGGTTTTGGACCATTATGTTACCTTCTAGACTTCCGTGAAGAAAGTGTGGAGAGGACTTTTCAACATTTCTTTTAAGGCTTCAATATTGCTTAGCTTTGCCTCAAAATAAATTGATAACAAAATTAAAATAATAAATAATTAAATAAATAATCGACTTAGAAGGAGTGTTTCAATTGTGTTTTTTTTATGTTTTTATGCCTCCAATTACACTGGTCGACAAAATTTAATATTTAATTTTTCCAACAATAAGTCATATATCATTTTTATAAGTTTTTTTTTCCGTAGATTACGAATATGTAAACAAAAATATTCTATCACGTAAACTTTTTGAAAAAAATAGGGTTGAAAAATACAAAATATCGTATTTCGGCCATTGTTAAAAATTCATTACAAAATAACGGAACGTGGAAAAGAGAGCGTGAATCCTTATCGATATATATATAAAATAGCACTAATCTTCAGCACTTATAAAGCCTCTTCGGGAATAAGATTTTCATGAGCGTGCGCAAGCAGTGATCTTCATTCATTTATCTATTGTATGAAGTAAACGGCTTATGGAGAAAAGTGAATTCCACGGAATATTTTGAAAAGTATTATAGGCTCTCGTTTTTAATATAAGAAGTAAAGGTTCATGCTTTTATTTGAGCTACTTTACAAGCTCCTACAAGAATTCGTTATTTTTTAATTAATTTGCAAAAATGGCCAAAATACGGTCTTTTGTACTTTTCAACCCTATTTTTTTCAAAAACGTGACGTGATATGACATTTTCGTTTGCGAATTCGTAATCTACGAAAAATTCATAAAAAAATGATATAATACTTATTCTACGGCAATATTGGTGTCGACCAGTGTTATCAAAGCGCTTCGCATCAATTACTTTTTACATGTCAGGGAGAATATTTTTACTTATATGAAATTCTTACAATTGCGATTCAGAAGAGAATTTTGGTTTTGTTGTGGGAACTAGTCCACTCTTTTTTAATGTGAAATGTTGATAACTGAAAATAATTTGAACTCCAATTTCCCACTCAGTATGATTAAGAAAATTACCATTCATTGATTTGCTTAATTTTTGCTTTAATATTCAGTTTTGAAACAGTATTCCGTTTTTAGTTTTGTACAATATAAATATAAATATACACTCTCAAAATAATGTATTCTGAGTTTTATTTGAGTTATTACATATTTATAAAAAAATGCAACGACTTATTTTTCTTTCCTAATATTTATATGAGATTATTGCATATATATAGGCATTTATTTTAAAAATCAGGAATGCTTATAAGTACATAATCTTACAATTAAATGTTTTGCTTAAGGTACTATTACCGTCTAGAATTTTCAAAAAATGAAATTTTTTTTTTTTACATTTTTAGATTCTTTATACCTTCAATAATAACTGTCTAAAATATTAAATCGAAATTCGAAGCCAGTGCCGAGATATAACGACTCAATTGAAGCGCGCTCTCGGCTGTTCCCATGTTCTAAATAAACCTTAAATGCGTTTTTCTCGAGTTTAGGTTTTTTTAACTGGCGGACAGTTAATCTCCGGATCTACTGGGCCGATTTTAATAAACTTTGAAGCATTCTGTTCATTGTTATATCCTGCGTGATAGTTTACCACAATTTGACAAAAAAAAAATATATAAAATTTTTGAGTCTGAAAAAACGTCGAAAAAAGGGCGATTTTTGAAAAAAATTTTGAAATGACCGCCATTTTTTTATTTTTAATGATTTTTCAATTTTTCTGGTAAACTATCACGTAAGAGCACTTCCTTTTTGTAACTCTTTTTGAATTTTATGTTTCAGACTTACCGTTCCAGAGATTAACTGTCCGCCATGCAGCAATGTTTTTTTGAGAGGAAAATTTGAGCGCCCTGTATTAAATTTACAGTTAATGGAAAATAAAAATAAAATTTTTTTTCGTAATCTTCAAGAACTGTTTAATACTGTAAAAAAAGTTTGATAACAATATATAATATAGAAAGTGAAAAAAAAATTGTTGAATATATGTCATTTTTTAGCATTCTAGACGGTAATAGTACCTTAAGTCGATTTTGAGTTTTCCTTAAGAATTTTGATGAAATGTTGTAGAAACATTCATTTGTGGTCAAAAGTATAGAATATAAAAAAAAAAATTGTTTCTGAAACATTACTTTCATATTTAAAAACCAACGTTTTTCGTTTCGTAATTTTTTGTTTTTTTCCCCACAAAGTTTTACATAAAATTGTGAAAAATCTTTAAGTTTACATTTTTGATATTAATTTTTTTTGTCTTCTATTATATAATATATAAATCGAGGATTTGTATTTTAAGTTTATAAATATTTAAAGATAAAAACAATTTTCTAGATCGCGATGGATGACAATTGATATGATGAGGAGCAGAAATGGTTTTGATTTTACAGTGACAAATCTTCAGTGTTAAACAAATAAATTTATTAGGTATTATCACATTTGAATTGAAATTGAGAAATCTCTAATTCTAGTAAGAAATCTTTAGAAAAATTAACTTTTGTGTGTATGTAAAATTATCATGTAAATGAAATAAATTTACTAGCCTTTTTTAAGTAATCCTTTGATACAAATTGTTTAAATAGAAAATCTTAGCTATGAATGTTTGTTTGAACTTAATATGATTTAGGAGTGATACCTGGACAATTGAACAAAATCGGCGTAAAAAGTACAAGAGATCGTATTTTGGCTATTTTAGAAACTCATTACAAAAAAAAATGGAATATGAAAAGAAAGCCTGAATCCTTTCAGCATTTTGTACATATTTCAATAATTATAATATTCATTTTGGCAGTACCGATTTGTTTATTTGGAAAATTCGTCTTCGTTTTAGTGGTCCAATTTCTTCTTCACTTTCATTTCTAAGAACACTTTCTATTTTTATTTTCTATCTTCTTTAAGGAATGGCTTTTTGTTTTTATCTAAAGTAAACAGAGCAATAAGCCTAAAAACTCATATTGCGTTAGCGATTAAGAAAAATGTCATGTCCCACTCAATTCTCTTGTGATAAGAAACAACAAAATTGAGCGTATACAGTGGAGGAAATAGCTATAAAATCACTTATATTTTGGTAATTATGTACAAACTGGTCGGATGTTTTAGAACCAACTTTTAAAATATAATTCGTTAGCATATTTAGCGTTAATAAACGTTAAATTTTTTTAGTTTTTGTGAACAGTATTGAAAAGCTATCAAATATATAAAAATTAGGCCTTTCCGGAAGGGAAATAGATATAAAATCACTTTAAATTTTTAACACATTTTATTTAAATTTAAATAAATTAAAAATCTATAGAGCTACCGCGCTTCTTAATAAGCTCAAATATTCTTCTTGTCATTGACAAAATTAAATTTTCAAATATTTTTTTGCCTATTTTACTCCATTCCTCAATAATTTTCAATTTGAGTTCTGAAACATTATTAAACTGCCGTCCATTTTCATAAACTCTCCTGGTAAGGATACCCCATAAGTTTTCGATGGGATTTAAGTCCGGTCTACGAGCCGGCCACGGCAAAAGTTCGATATTTTTGGTCCTAAACTAATTCCTCGAATGTGTTGACACATGGATTGCCGCATTATCTTGCAGGATTATCCAATTTCCACCGTTTTGATTGTCACCAAATTCGATGAGGACCTCCTCCAGAAGTTCAGTGTACTTTTCGGAATTCATCTTATGTGTAATGAAACATACAGGAGTCGATCCAAGGAAGCAAAAAGCTGCCCAAATTATTACTGATCTGCCTCGAAAATTACGACTCATAATTGTCTCCTTTTCTTTTCTTAAATCGTGCCGATAAAACTGGCACCT
This sequence comes from Dysmachus trigonus, assembly GCA_949715965.1. NCBI lineage: Eukaryota > Metazoa > Arthropoda > Insecta > Diptera > Asilidae > Dysmachus > Dysmachus trigonus. The sequence goes on from OX454322.1 coordinate 2,435,133, forward strand.
GTCTGGACCATCTAAACTGAATTTTTGTTCATCACTAAAGATGGCCTTTTTCCATTCTTCAGTCCAAGACATGTGGTTTTCCGCGAAATGCAGCCTCTGATCTTTATGGCTTTGTGTCAGTTCCGGTTTTCGCATCCTTTTCCTCAATTCTACCTGATTCGACTCCGCCAGAATTTGTCGCACGCGTCGTACCGTTATGGGCAAATCAAGGTCACGCTGAATTTGTGATGCTACCGACTTTCCTACCATTGCCTTTGAAATAATTTGGAATTTATCGCGCGGTGTTAACTTAGGACGAGCTCCTGGACACTGATTTTTATTGTATTCATCGCCTAAAACAATGAAATTTCGCAACACAGTAAAAGACCTGGAAATCAGGCGAGAAATTTCCCTAATGGATTTTCCCATTTCCCGAAACGCAGAGATCCTTCCCTTTTTTTCTTCAGATAAAACTACTCCTCTTGACATCCTTAAAAAATTGAACAAATTATGTAATTTTAATTAAAAGTTCGCGTTAAAACTCTTTAGTATAATTATCTGAACCTACCCGATTATAAATTTTAATAATTTTGTCAAAAAAACTTGTAGAAATTGAAAATACATATACTGATTTTATAATTATTTCCGTTTTTTAACCTTGCAATTCGAGCACCAAATTGAAAGTGAATATTTTTTCAACACTTAACGGGTATTTATAGTACAGTACCTGACCTTTTCCGGACGGCAATAAAACAATTGAACTATATAAGGGTACTCCTTACAAAAATAATTGTAGGAAACGACCATACCATTAAATTTATAAAATAATGCTGAGTGATTTTATAGCTATTTCCTCCACTGTATATGTATACGCTCCGGTGATAGTGACCAGGGAAATTGAGCGTATATATACGCCTATGATGCAAATGGGTTAAACATCTTCGAAATTAAGTTTTTCATGATTGTGCGGCAGTTGTGGTGTTCATTTACTATCTATTTATTATATTAAGTCATCGGATTATAGAAAAAGTGAATTCCGTGGAGTATTAAAGCCTCTTGTATGTTGATATAAAAGATAATAGTTCAAAATTTTATTTGCAAATAAATCTAAATCTAAATGTAGTAGGGGCGAGTCGCCAGTCATGGGCCACCTAAGGTTAAATGCATTTAAAATTATTGTAAACGTTTCGTTTACATAATTAATAGCGCAATATTAAAATTTGGATGATAATTTACCTTTGTGGAAAGTTTAAGGCAAGTTTGACTTTCTTTTATAATAGAAAATAACGTTTGAAAAAAACGTGCAAGTGGCCCAATTTAGGTGACGAGTCGCCTAATGTGGGCCACCTATTGAATAGCACGTAAAATATCTGAAAAACGCGAAAATGGTTCGACATATTGTTTAAAACACCGTTCATTATTATATTTAATGAAACAATGAATTGACGTTAATTAATTCGTTGATCAGAAATATATTTGAAATTTAAATTCTCAATAAAGAGTTAATCATCATAAATTAAGTATTTACTCAATGACATGTAACATTTTATAATCTAAAATAATAACAATAGGCTTAATATACTAAATTTACTAAATATCTCATGTACACTTACCGTTTTAATGGAAAAAAAATTTTTCCTTCAGATAGTGTTGCTTTGTTTACATCGCGTGAGTGACCCGTATTAGGCGCCCTTTCGAATTGCACAGTGGCCCAAATTAGGGGAAATGACATTTTTCCAGATTGTTTAAATTAATTAGTATTGTTATAGTTTTTAAATTGCAAATACACTATATACTATATAAACATATTATACACTTCGCATCAGAACAAATTTTAGATTCATTAGATGTATCAATTTGTTTTTATCGACGAGCAAAAATGTCAGATTTTTAAGTCGGCAGATACCATTTTACGAGATTGTTGTAACATTATTAATTTTTTATTAAAATTAGTATATCTTTCATTATTTTGTTCTACATTCATTTTCAATCAAATTTTGACATTAATTAATTTTCAAAAACTCGGTAAAATTGAAAAAAATGGGTGGCCCGAAATAGGAGCCGGCCCAAATTGGGCAACTCTCCCCTATGAAATGTTTTAGGTTTGAAGCTTAACACCCTTAAATTCGAAATGGAGAATTGGATTATATTTAAACTGAAACGTTTTACACACAGATTTAATGAGTTGTTAAAAACGTGTTGCGTTGAAGCCACGCTTTTTTTCAATTTTTTTTTCCGAGTATAGTTTTTGATATGACATTTATTAATATTGTGTGAAAACTAATGAGTCACTATTTTTTAACAAATGGAGAGATGGAGAAAATGTAAATACTTTTTAATAAAGCAAAGTTGTCATTTTCATGTCATGTCCAATTTATTATAAAAAAATTGATGTCTGATGTCTTTAATAAAATCCTCTATTGTTTTTGGGTTATTTTCATAGCAGTTAACTTTAATATAGCCCCATAAAAAGAAATCACATTGAGTGAGATCTGACGAGTAAGGTGGCTATTCTATTTCTTCCCTCCTGGCAACGCGTAGGCCAATAAGACGTTCGCCATAAAATTTATTTATTGATTCAAATACTTCTTGTGTGCGATGAGGTGCTGCTCTGTCTTGAATAAAATAAAAAGATTTAACGAGACCTATTTAAATTTAATCAATCTCTCCAAAAATACTTTCTCTTTAGTTTAAACACATTCCTATTGGACACTCTGTATATAAGTTAGAGTTAAATAGATGAATTAGAAGCGGGCAAGTAAGTTAGACCGCCACATTTTCCTTTTCATTCCTTGTTATTCTGGCAGCCCCAGCCACTAATAAAGTAATGCCCACTTAAAGAAGAAGCTTGTTACGAAGAGCTTTGTGTCGCCCCCACCTAGAGGGCCTGCGGTGTTTGTGGGGCAACACTGATTGAGCCACCGCACCGGCTATTAGGTGATTTATGACGAAGTGGGTGAAACCGATTTGGAATCACTTTACGACTGCATCGTGGTAACGATGGTTTCTGCGAGTACGCTTACTACTTTAATTCGCCTGCACAGGTCACTTTAGAGTTTAGTTGTTCACTCTCGTCAATCGTCATCATCCCCCCTGAGATAAGTTGTCGATTTTATTTATCGGCCGAAGAAGTTCAATTGTATGTAGATCTCTCTGTTGCATGAAATGGACTGAGGGAATTCTCAATTTGTGCCAGCCTGATGGATGCGGATGCTCAAAGATTGTTACCTATCTGCGCTGATGGAATTAATTAGAAGATCAAACTAGCTTACCGTGACATTTGCGGTTTAATGCTAAAGTGCTCATGACGGGAATTCCTAGAGGAGTCCTCGTCTGATGCTAGAGACGCTGCAATAGATTTACCTTTCTATGGTATTAAAGCAATTTGTAAAATTCTTGAGAAATTCCAACAATACATTGTAAAAAGATAAATGATAAATTGCAGCTTCGTCGATCCGCATTTTGAGATCACGTTTTTTTTTGAAAAATCAAAATTAATATTAATAGTGCTGTCGGAAATTTACTTTTTAAACTATTATTTCAAAATTGATAAGGTTACCATAAATTTAAAACTTTTAAAGTTTTTTTTTTAGAAATTAATGTCCGTTTACATTTTTTAGTTTCGTGAACCCTTATACAATCGCTTATGCATCCGTCTGTCTGTCTTCACCATTCATCTCAGGGACTGTCCGGCGTAGAAAGTTAAAATTCGGTATAGCAATTTAATTTATTATAGTATACTGACCTGCATATTGCACCGCGGTCGAACTTTTTTTTGAGACTTATTTTTCAAAATTTTATGTAATATAGTTGTAGATAAATTGCTGAAAAAGTGATCTTCGAAACTATAATAAGGCTAAAATAAAGACAAGATAGTGTTAATAGAAATTTACCACAAGCCTTGTAAAAAAACTATAGCTTGATCATAAGTTTTCTTATTTTTGAGAAATACACAACATTCTAAAAAGTTGAACTCTTTGTTGAAAAAATAATATATATTACATTTCTGCATTTTCATGTAAATACTTTGATTTGGAAATTAGTCCATTTTTGGAAAAATCATAGTTAAGAAATTAATAGAGATAGCCGAATAAAAATTTGGTACAGATAATAAAAAAGTTTTCCAAACGATTAGAATTATTACTCTCTAAAAAGTTTAAGTAAGTTTATGTATCTAATAAATATACAAATACACCCAAGTTTGTTTTTACACGATAGATACGTTCCGTGTAAAAAAATACACTATACCTATGCATAAATAGAGATTGGTTGCAATATAAAACAATAAACCATATGAAAATCCATGTTAGCATGTTATAATTTTTATGTGCTTACTAAATATATTGTACAAAACTTAGTAATCATGTCCTAACCAATTTACGCACTCGCATATGACTTTTCTTTGAAATTAGGAACGTCTGGGGTTTAAGGTTTTGTAAAAAAATCTTTTATTTTACGGCATGAGGACATAATTCCTTAAAAATTTAATTTGTCAAGAAAAGTTTTCTTAGAACTTGAGTGATCGTCTTAAATTAAACCAAATCGTGTAAAAATAAAATTATTGCTTTTTATATTCGTGTTAAATCAAGCAGATTGTGTAAAATATTTCGTGTTAAGGGGTTACGTGGGATTCATATATTGAAAAAATCGATTTTTGTTTTTGACATGTTTCAGTGGTAAAAAAAAAAGCACAATCACATATTTTGAGTATCAAAAAGAGTAGCATTTGAACTATATTCTATGAAAAATTAGTCACCCTTTAATTTTTACTTCAAACGCGTTTTTCTCGAAACTCTATTTTGGAAGTCGGTGGACACAATTACTCAAAAACTAATGCATGGATGTTATTCAAAATTTTGCACACTTTTTCCAATAAGCATTGACTTTGGAAGGATTTTGTTTTTCATTCATGAGAACATACGACTGTGATAAAAAAGGAAAGCCAATTTTGAATTTATACTGCGCGGGTACATCGATTCGAGCAAATCTTCTTGTTTTTAGATTAGCAGCACTGTCACTCATATCTGTGTAAAATTTCACGCCAGTACATCATCTGTATGGTTAGTTTCGTTGTGTTTTCCGAGCAACTAAAAGTGAATTTTTAGATTTTTCCAATGTGTGATTTTATTGAGCGAAGAAATTGTATTAAATTTGGTTTGCGGAATGAAATTTCTGCTGCAGCAACGTTTAGAATGTTACAGAAGGCCTTCGATGCATGTCGTTTCACAACCACCATATTCGCCTGATTTAGCTCCATTTGACTTCTGGCTATTCTCTAAGCTCAAAAGACCGCTTCGGGGACACCTTTTTGAATCGACTGATGAGATAAAATAATTATGGTAGAAGGAACTGAAGGCCATTCCAATCACCGAGTTTCAGAAGTGTTTCGAGGATTGAAAAATCGCTGGTATACACCTATTGTATCGGGCGGGAATTACTTTGAAGAGGATGATATGGATTTGGAAGAATAAATAAAAATTTTCAAAGTTATAAACAAATTGGCTTTACTTTTTGATCACAGTAGTACTTAACATGGCAATATGTATTGATTTTTCATACCGAAAAATGAATTTTTTGCATGCAACGTCGCTTAAAATTCAGGTTTAAATATTTTTACAAATCCTTCGTTCACTTCTGAGCCATTTTTTGATTTTTTTTGCATCAAAAACTTCATAGAATATAGTTCAAATGCTCTCGTTTTGGATACTTCAAAATTTGAATATAATATAACTTTTTTTTTATTATTAAAAAATTGTTTTTTTTCATAAATTGAAACGCACGTAACCCTTAAATTCAATCTCATGTAAAAAAAATTAGTGTAAAAAAAATTTGGGTGTACTTTTAATTTAGTTTGAAAATACGCATCAAGAACTAATACGTAAACAGATAAAACTGCGTGAAAATGCATACTGATAGCGTAAATTTAAATCCTTCCTCATGTTCGAAAAGTATTCCGAAAAACAATCATTGATTATGTATATGGCTGAAATATTTAGTGCTTTTCTCCTTTTCGCCCGTACTGCCCAACTTAGTTCAGATTCAATTGCTTTTCGCCTGCTTAAGGTTATAAAAAAAACTAAAATAGACATATATTTAAAAAAAAATATATTTAAATCCTGTATACAAATTGCTATATGCAGGTGTGCTAATTTAAACTGGAAAAAATAGCAACTGAATCGAATAGGCATTTCGGCTTGGCGCTTTGTTGCTTTTGCTGTAAGCTGTAAAATACTTCTTTCTTATAGAATCAGCCACAAAAGTATAAAATTGTATACTTCCTACAATGATACCATAGGAAATAAAATGAAGCATGAATACATCTTCAGTGCTGTTCAAAAGTATATCACCACTATAAATTTGTATTGTTTTAGTAATCAAATAAAACAATTTTCAAATAATTGTTAGGATAGAAGAGTTTTTTCACGCATGTCATAACTATATCATCATCTGGTAATTCTGGCATTCTAAAGTGAAGATCAGCAATTGAATGCGCAGAAAGGACACAAAATAGGCCAATTACTAGTTTATAGACAGTGTAGATTAGTTTCCCAAAAATTCTACGCGGGAAATACTTAAGTGAGAAAAAGAAGGGTAAAATCCTGGCATTATACGAAGAAGGACTTTCTTTTCTTGAAATTGGAAGACGAATCGGGCGTGATCGCGTAATTGTGTAAAATTTTTTAAACATCAGCTCCTACGGCACTAATAAAAAGGGTGGGCCAAAATAAAAATTGATTCAATGACTTAAGCGTTGCATTATCAAGGTCGCAATATTAAGAAGAGATTAAAAAATTAAAAAACCTGGTGATAAAAAGCTGTGAGCATATTAAGCATCAAAAATTAAACTCGCCGAGAATTCACTAGGATCAACATGACTCGTAACTGGGCCAAAGTAACCAAAGAACTGGTTATTATAATTATGTCCATTGCATCCAAAAAGGTCAATTTTTTCTGATGAGAAAAAATTGAATCTGAATTGCCCAGACAGTTTCCACTGTTATTGGAGGGATTTTCGGAAAGAACCAATGTATTTTTCAAAACTAAATTTTGGTGGAGAAAGCCTAATGTTTTGGTAGGTATTTTCATTCGTTAGCCTTCCCTTCTACCACAATGAATAGTATTGAATACATTAGTGCTCTAGAGAACAAACTCCAATCGTTTTTAGCAGCGCATCGAAAAAAGATTGGACTTTCCAACAAGATAACGCTGCTGTCCACACAAGCAGCGTGACAAAACCCTGGTTTTACCGGCACGTGTTTAATGTTTTGGATTGACTTTCTGCTTGCCGGATTAGAATCCTATAGAGAATCTATGGGGCATACTGATGAGGGGAGTTTATGCTAAAAATACACAATATCTAGTGATTAGTGTCAATGATCTAAGAACAGCAGTATAAAGTCCATGTTCCGAAATTTCGGAGGAGGCATTAAAAAAATTCGTTGAAAGTATACCAAACAGACTTGAATTAGCTGAGAATCGAGAAAAACCAATCAAATATTAAATTTGAAAATGTATTTACTTTTTACCAATAGCTTTATTAATTTGACGAATGGTAATTTTTTTAATTTTTTCCTGTGTGAATCAAAACACTGATTGTTTTTTGCTAGCATTTAATGTGTTTTAATTAAAAAGCCTTTCATTCGATTACTAAAGAAATGAAAATTTATAGGTGGTGATATAGTTTTTAAAACCACTGTATTATGTTTTTAAAACCACTGTATTTTATGGCCACGTATTTATTTTATATCCATGTACTAAAAGTTTTATATCTTAGCAGTAATAATTTAGTTTATTCATTAAAACAAATTTAAAATTTAAAGTATTCTGGTTTTTTGTTCAACTATTTTTATTCATAATATAGATAGTATTATAATTTATTCTTTAATTTTCATTCATTTATTTATTTATTTATTCGCCATAGTAAGTAAGGTCATTGTAATCCTTAAGTTTGTTCTACAAATATTTTAAACACTTTGTATTTTCGAAAACCATTCATTTTGGTAATTAGTATATGTTACCCTCTGATTACTAAATTTTAAGGAATTTAAGCATTATTTAGTTAATTTTTATTGTCGTATTTAAATTAACAATTTTTGTATTGATATTTTTCAGCAGCCATTGTTCAAACAGCAAAATTGGTAGAATTTATTAATAGACATCAATTCAATGATTTGATACTCACTATTTTGTTAAGAAAGTGAAGAACTTTGGAATTATGTTGGTCCAGTTTAAATTTTTATTTTATTACCAATAGTAGAATAATGGAATTTAGATATCGAGGTATCCTGGTTAAAATACCAAAAGAAAACTATTGTTTTAACCCTTAAGAGATTTCATCAAAATAAATAACGTTAAGGGTATCATAAGTGAAACTTCACCCCAAAATATGCTTGTATATGTTTTTAGTTTAATAAATGTATTATTAAATGTTATATTCCATGATAATGTTGCTTTTATAGTGACCTCATAAATGTATGCAGGAAAAATCATTGTTAAAAGTCATTAGGCTTTTCTAAAAATTTGAGAAGGTAAATTTACGTGAGGAGAAATTTCACCCATGATACCCATGAGAGGGTTAAAATGTAAATTCCCATTTAGTCACTTTTATACGAATTATAACGATTCACCAAATAAATGATCGATGTATAAAATTATATCTGATAATTCGATTTTGAAAAATGAAGCAGTTAATTTTACTTATTTTTTCTCGAAAAGTGAAGCACAAATTTTCCTCTAATATGAAGTAGATTTAAAAATATTGGAACAAGTAACTTGATTTCTTAGTCTTAATAAGCTTTCTTTTATATGATTATTATCTCATTTCCTTTAAAGATATTGCACTATCGCCAAAACGAAAATAGGTGTGTCATTTTAGCAGTGATTGCAACTACTTTCAACATCAATCAAAAAATAAAATTACGTTACATTAGCCTTTATCCTCGGATCTGCGACCATTTAAACCAATTCACGTTCGACAGTTTGTTTTCCTCTTTTGAAAAGTAGAAATGATTTCTCATCGCAAGGCAATCAAAAGTTTGGGAAGATTTTGTCGAGATGAAATAGATATCGTAATTACGTTTAAGTACCTTGCTTGCATCTCACGTCACTTGGTGCTTGAACTTCTCGAAGAGGTGTCACTGATGAGGATTATACAATGACTTGCAGCATTCAAAGCAACTGAAATCCAAGCGCTAGAGGCCATTTTTTTCAAATTACACACATTCATCATTGGGAAATTCACTTCGGGACGAGATTCCGTGTGGTAGTAGTTTCCCATAAGAGTATGCAAACCCTAAAAGATTATTTCAGAATGGCCAGTAGTTTCGAAGATTTTCAAAGATTTCTTTTTTTTTTTTAATTAACTACACAGGTTAAAAAAAAAAAAAAAATTGATGTTCTTTTGACCAGACCATCTCATTTTTATGTAAACCAACGCCCTGAATCCGAATCCGAGGTCCGTTAACCTCCATCACGTCAGGTTCAAGGTCATTTCAAGGTCAAAATGAGAAAAACCCACTAAATAAGTCTGAAAAAGAGGACTTATAGGTTTTTGCGGCCGCTGAATCCGAATTCGTGATTTGTTTAACTCCCAAAGGTCAGCCAGAGGCTATTTCAAGGGCATTTCAAGGTGAAATTGGGAAAAACCCACTAAATAGGTCTGAAAAAGAAGATGTATAGGTTTTTGGGGTCATTGAACCCGAATCCGTGATTTGCTTAAGCCCCCAAGGTCAACCAGAGGTCGTTTTAAGGGCATTTCAAGGTGAAACTGGGAAAAATCCACTATATAAGTCTGAAAAAGAAGATGTATGCGTTTTTGGGGTCGCTGAATCCGAATTCGTGGTTTGCTTAATCCCCCAAGGTCAGCCAGAGGTCGTTTCCAAGTCATTCCAAGTTCAAATGTAGAAAAGACGCGTATTGAATCCCAACCACTGAATACATGGATTTTTGGGTCGCTGATTGCAAATCATGGGCTAGTTTAACCTCACAAAGACAACTAAATGTTATATAAAGGTCAGTTGTAGGTTATCTTAAGTTGAGAGATGGCCACGCAACATATACCAGCCAATAGTTTTTTTACGGATGCGAAATTGCAATAAAGTCCGCTTAACCTTATAATATTATATAGAGGTAATTTTAAGCTCTGTTAACTGGAAGTGAAGGTTTTAGAATCGTTAAATCAGAATTCATGGTACTTTAACTTTGAATAACATGAGCCTTAAACATGGTAATAATCAACTACTTTTTTCCATATTAAACCGCATGCAGTGGCGGACTAAGCCCGGCAGAGGCCCGGGGCGGCAAAGCTGAATGAGGCCCCCCAGCTTTAGAAAAAATGTAGTTTTACAAGCTTTTTATTTAGTTCACATTTGTATGTATAAATAAGTGTTTATGTTTATTTCGTTAAAATCTGGCAAGTGAAATTTAAATTCGAATTAAATTATTTAGGCTAAATAAACATACATACCTACAATATGGAATGGATATGGATGAGGAAAATAAAATACGAATCGATCGAAAAAAAAAAAAAATTAGATAAAATAAATCAAAGATAGTTTTTTTATTTTTTGTACCGTGTTATATGTGTTTTCGTGCCTTCAATTTACTAAACTCCTCAATAACTTCTGTGAAATCGATTTCTTTGGAAATTTTTCTTTCTATTGAAAGCACGGCTAGATTAACCAGTCGCTCTTGATCCATTGTAGATCGAAGATAATTTTTAATTAGTTTAAGTTTCGAAAAACTCCTCTCGCATGATGCAACCGAGATGCAAATGGTCAAGAAGTATTGAAGTATACAGGGTAATGATTCACTGAAGTCCCATTTTATTATAAATTGAAGGATTTCTTCGGCTCTCAATTTGGCAGCAACGTCCATACTCGTATCGGTGGCTTTTACATGCCTGCGGTACCTTTTTATTTCTTGGGGAACTTGCTCCTTGTCAAATTCATCATAAATTTGTATCAGATTGTCAACTGCTACAGCTAGAGCGTCATCTGAAGCTTCTAGCATAAACTTTGTTTCAATAATTTGGAAAATATCATTGATTTGTTTCATGGCCCCGTATCGTGTCGACAATTCTTGTATAAATCGGTATATGCATTCATATGATATGCATCAATATCAACGTAATGAAATTTAATGTATTTTAAATGAGGCCAATGTTTATTTTTCGACGTAAATAGAATGTAGTGAATGTAAATGTAGGCGTACAAGAGTGAATTATTTGCACTTCATTCATTCAGGGATTCCTGGGGAAGTACCCGCTACAAAGACGGGAATTCCCCCAGCGTATTGGACGCGTTCAGCAAAGTTAAAAGAATATTAATACCGCGTAAAAAGTCTAGATGGCTGTAGTGTTTTGATCTTGATCAAATTATGTAGGTACTAAGCACATTTTTAAAGTCTTGTTTAGGATTTGATCAGGGGAACGCGAAGGCATTTGGGGCCCCCCAAGACCGGAGGCCCGGGGCGGGCCGCCCCTTCCGCCCCACTGTTAGTCCGCCACTGACCGCATGAGACCAATTGGCGCATGCGCAGAAGTGATATAATAGCAGAACAAGACTGAACTATGCTTAAGTTAGGGTCCGTTCTCGAACGGAACAAGAAGAAAACTCGTCACATGCATCACTGCTAAGAAATTACTCACTCAGTTTTGTTTGCGAAAATAATTTTTTTTTGTGTTTTTAAACCTTCATCCACTTCGGTGGACTCTAACATTCCTGCAAAATTGAGTAGTTCATGGAAAACTTGCTACTCGGAGGTTTTTGGGGTCGCTGATCACGAATCTGAAGTCCAAATTTGAGAATTTTTAAATCCAAGATGGGGGTTCCAATATGGCGGCACTAGATTCATCGACCCAAAAATCCATGTATTCAGTGGTTGGGATTCAATACACGCCTTTTCTATATTTGACCTTGGAATGACTTCGAAACAGTCTCTGGCTGACCTTGGGGGATTAAGCAAACCACGAATTCGGATTCAGCGACCCCAAAAACCTGCACATTTTCCTTTTCAGACTTATTTAGTGGATTTTTTCCCAATTTCACCTTGAAATGCCCTTGAAACAACCTCTGGCTGACCTTGGAGGCTTTAGCAAATCACGAATTCGGATTCAGTGACCCCAAAAACCTATACATCTTCTTTTTCAGACCTATTTAGTGGGTTTTCCCAATTTCACCTTGAAATGCCCTTGAAATAGCCTCTGGCTGACCTTTGGGAGTTAAACAAATCACGAATTCGGATTCAGCGGCCGCAAAAACCTATAAGTCCTCTTTTTCAGACTTATTTAGTGGGTTTTTCTCATTTTGACCTTGAAATGACCTTGAACCTGACGTGATGGAGGTTAACGGACCTCGGATTCGGATTCAGGGCGTTGGTTTACATAAAAATGAGATGGTCTGGTCAAAAGAACATCAATTTTTTTTTTTTTTTTAACCTGTGTAGTTAATTAAAAAAAAAAAAGAAATCTTTGAAAATCTTCGAAACTACTGGCCATTCTGAAATAATCTTTTAGGGTTTGCATACTCTTATGGGAAACTACTACCACACGGAATCTCGTCCCGAAGTGAATTTCCCAGACCGTGCCCTCCCCTTGTTAGATTGAAAAATAGGTGAAGTTGTAAATTGCCCGATGAAAAAAACTCATGAACACAAATTACAGCTAATGGAAACTAGCAAAAACACTAATAAAAACTATAATGATGTATGGGTAATTAGTGTTTTTGTGAGTTAATTAGTTTAACTCAATTTGTTCTTTAACAGCCTCAAACATACCTCAGAGTTTACCTGAAACGCATATTTGAAAGGTCTTATTATAAGAAGGTTTTATATTATTTCCACATTGGTTTTTTCTTAGTGTAATAGCAACAACTATACATTGTTAAATTATGATGAATACCTGCTCATTTAATCGTGAATTAAAAGTTAAATTGACACGATTTTTATCTAAAAATTAACAAATGTGGTTTTATTTCCTTTACTTCAACAATTCTATAGTAAAATTGATATTAAACAAACAAAATATTAAATTATATATTACAAGTTCTTTGAAACTTGCTATTTTTCTGAGAATCCTCTAGTTTTGAAACTGTGTCAAAATAAGTTGTTTATTAGATTTAAGTTTTAATTCTTAACTTATTTTAGTATTATACATAGTTAGGTATAATCCTCATCGCATTTTCTTTAAATATTGCTTTTATTCAAATTTCAATATTTTAAATTGTCGAATAAACTCAGTTTCTAGATCTAATGTTTTTATTTTAAAATTTTAATATATTTGTATTTCACCTTTTGAAATATATGTCTAGTCTATCTATCTATAATATCTAAAATAGTTAGATGAATTAGGATCTAATTTTTTGAAACAGAAAATTCGTTCCAAATGAATTATTAATTGTTGAATCAACTAGAAATATTTTTTTTCAGTGAAGACTGTTTTATCAGATTGAGTTTGAGATTTCTTCGCAGATTTTGATGAAACGTTGTTAAAATGTTAATTTGTGGTCAAAAATGGATATTTAATTTTAATGTTTCAAAAAAAGACCGCTTTTCAATGACAATGTGTCTATATTCTTCGTTGCAAATTTTATAAATATACTTAATTAATGATGTGTCCTTTTTTGCATAGTAAAAAAAATCTATAAGAACTCTTGAAATTAAAGAATAAAAAAAATATATCTTTTTAGACTTATCGAAAGTGACTTCAGCTCATTTGTCTTGTGAAATAAAAATTCGATGAAATGATATTGTAGCTTTTCTTTTTTCAGAATTTTTGTCAAATTAAATATTTGCAGAAAAAAGATGGAAATATTTAATTATTTTATATTTAGGAATTTCTCACAATTTTCCCGAAAATTCAGTTTACTTTATTTAAGCCATTTATTTTATTAAGGTACTAGTACCTATTAGGAGCTAAAAAAAAAGCACATTTTCAATATTTTTTATTTTCACTTTATTTATCAGATAAGGTTATCAAGCTTTTCTCTATAATATCAAGGAACTCTTGTAGTATACAAATTATTTTTTTTTTCAATATCCCAATCATGCGCGTCTTATAAAGAGCGTCAAAATCGACCCCTCAAAAAAAGCGTGCTCCATGGCGGACAGTTAATCTCTGGAACGGCAAGTCTGAAACAAAAAAATCAAAATGGGTTTTAAAAAGGAAGCCGTCTTACACAAGAATCGACCAGAAAATTTGAAAAATAAAAAAAAAAAAAAATTGCGGACGTTCAAAAAAAAAGTTCAAAAATCGACTTTTTTTTCCGATATTGTTTTTAATCTAAAATTTTTTTGTTAAATTTTTTAATCAAATTGTGGTCGATTCTTGTAAAGGAAGCTTAAACAAACAAAATGCTTCAAGATTTATTTAAATCGAGCGAGTAGATTCGGAGATTAACTGTCCGCCAGTTGAAAAAAAGTGATTTCGAGAAAAACGCGTTTAAAGTTTATTTAGAACATAGAAAACCCGAGAGCGCGCGCTCACTAAAGTTGATGTATCTCGTTTTCGGTTTCGAATTTTCATATAATATTTTAGGGAGTTATTTTCAAGGTCTAACGAATCGAAATCCGTAAAAAAAAAAAATTGATTTTTTCAAAATTCTAATAGGTACTAGTACCTTAAGGGGGTATCCCACTCTAGAACGTTCAAAAAATGAATTTTTTTTTTTAGTTTTGAAAAATTCTATCTGTGTTCTTTCCTGAATCGTTTAAGCTATCTCTTGCTGCGAAATTTGAAAAGCTCGCGCCGCTACAGGCGATTCCGTGCGCAGCCGCGCGCTCTCCACCACTCTTAACTTTAACTTAAATGCCGTTTTTCTCAAAACACCGTCTTGATGAATGGTGTGCAGCATTCTGAGAAAACCATTCATCCGAAAAATTTCAGATTTTGGTACAAGCTGTGTTAGCTTTGCCTCTATGACCTAAGTGAAGCAAATCAGGCATTTTTACATTTACATAGCTTGTAGGCATGTTTTAACAGTAAAAAACCAACTAAAAAATAAAACATATAGTAGAAAAAATTAAAAAAATGAATAAACATTTTTTTTTCAAAATGTGCCACACTCATGCCATAGCCACATATATAAAGAGTACTAATGTGCAATCTCATAATTTTCAGATTAATTGGCTGTTATCGTGCACACCGTTCCCAAGGTATGAGTCCCAGTAGCAGGCGTGCCCTGACCCAACCACTCAATAAAAAAAAATTTTTTTTCTCAAAATATTCACTAAAGATCATATAATAAGAGGATTATTATGATTAACTCTAAATGTTTTGTATTTTCTTGTTCAACTCCCTGAAAAAAACGTTCAATTCAGGGGCCTCTAGAGTGGGATACCCCATTAATTCATTGGAACGCAAATTGTAAAATTAAATGTGTTTATTACCTTTTCGATTAGATTAAATATTCGAAAAAAAGTTAATTAAATACACAAAAAAAAAATACAGAAAAGGGAGAAACTCTCCATTGAACACCAATTTTCTACTGTCTACTTTGCCACAATTTTCTATCAAAATAACGATTATTGGAGACCTGCTCATTGATCTATGTAGAGATCTGCACAGAGGCCGTTTACATAAGCCTTTTCCCCCAAATAGCGAAAGTGAGATCATTCTCGTATGGCTGTATCACTTCTCGTTTTGGGAGAAGACCCTATAAAGTGCAATCGAATCATATATTACAAAGACCGGAACCCATGCATAATCATAATCTAGCCGCAAATTGAAGTACATTGACGAAACTATTCAAAAATTATACGACCTGCTCAATAACTTGATTAGTGGTCGTAATAAGACCTCCTTCGGTAGGACGAACAAAGTTCAGAAGTTATTCCAACAGCTCTGATGCTGCAGGTCCATTAAAGCATTTGTTCATCGCATCTTCAAGACGAATTTATCTCGGTAAGAAAACTTGTGCCTACTAACAATATGCAGTACACGGCCGTCTAATTAATCTGCCAAGTGCTCGCTGTAGCCGCGGATTTCTTTAGGAGGAAGAATCATGATGAACGTTGCATAACGTCGCCGGTAAGCGTTACAGTGCAGGTACGAGTATAGAAGAGGTCAGGTAAATTATCACTCCGTTTGGCCTCCTTATCGAATTCACTCGGAGGCATCTTCCCCGGCTGAGGAGTCGTTCAGAAAACTGAATACGTCGCTGTCGTGTGGCGCAATTCGTATCGCTAGTTTCGGCTACTGACTTATGATGAATTTTTCTATGGAATGGCATTTTAGTAGGTTGGCGTTACATAAAACTAGACACTGCCAAATCTCTCGATAGAGGATGAATTTATCTTCTTAACAATGACATTTATTCTGTATAAATTTGATCGTGTCTCCCGCTGTTTCAATTTTCCGCAATTAACGTATTCCCTGCCGCAATCATATTCTAGTTATTCATTATATTTTTTAAACACTTCTCAAATGCTCTAGTTTATTATATCATAGAAATTATTTCAACCAATTCCAAGTTATGTAATGTATTGGGTTGTTATTAAAATCTGTGAGGACGTTTTTATCCAAAACATACTCCCGTAAAATTCAAAGCTATTCGTAAAAATATTCAAAACTTTATCCTTTTTTCTCTCGGTTCTTCCTTACCTGAGTTAGGGTCGTTTTATAAAATTCAGAAAACTCTACAACTAATTTTACTACCACTATATCTACACATACATATCTTAAAAGTTGTTAAATGTTCAGTAAATATATTGTTTAAATTATAAATCAATTTTTAATTTTTACGTTATGAAATTACATTAAAACGTTTTTTAAATTGTTGTATACATAAAAACTTCATTACACTTCTAAATGTTTATTAGATATTTTGTAGCCTTAAAAATCCCAATTTCTGTTTTTTTTTTGTACCCATATTTTTTTTTTTCAATTTCAAAATTAAATAGCAAATTCGTATTATGCTAATTTTCATACAAATCCTATAAATTTCGAGGTCTTGAACAAAGTAAATTCGGAATTGGAGGTTCCGAAATCCCTTATTTAGCATATCCCTTGAATTATAGAAATTTTAGCAGATTATTCGTTGTCCTTTTTTAACAAATTTTTATTAAATTGTTCAGATTTCGAGACATTCTGGTTAGTGTATTTTTAAATATAAAAAGCAAATAAGCAAAATTCAAAACTTGTCTTAACGTTTTATATATGGTATACTCATAAAAAATCACTTAGCATTTTTTTGTTTTCAAAGTGAACCTTTTAATAAAATAAATGGCTTAAATTAAAATTTTGTTAAATCTGACTCTCTTTTTTCTATTATTATGCATAACAAAACCAAGATATGTGGCTATAACTTATAAAATGTCTTCTATAATAGATGAAAAAAAAATTGTAGAAGTCTCTTAAAATTCTTCATTCACCCTCCTTTCATATTCAAAAGCTATAATATAAACCATAGAATCCATACGAGATTAATGAAAAAATTAATTCACAAATCTTACTTTTACGTCTTTGCAGCTTTTGAGCCCAAACTCGATGGGCTTATTTTTAATTATTGAGAAGTCCCTATGACTACCACCCACCTCTATCATAATATCATACAAGCTCGATGGTATGATATTATTGTATTGTCACCAGAATTGCATAAGTTTGCAAAGTTTCAAATCAACACGACAATTAGAAGTGAGTGAAAAGTGAGTTTTAAGATTTGGTTACAGGTGAAACTAATAAAAGTGTGTTAATTCATAAACACGAGACTTGATCCTATTTTTACCAGACTGTCAAAAGAAAGGTTATGTTTTTCGAAAGTAGGTATATAAGAATGTATCTTTGTTGCTTCTTATAGCCGTAATAGCTTAAGATTCTAGGCATAAAATACCCAATGCTAAAAAAATTCTAGCCTCCAATTGCGTGTGAATTCTGATTGATTGTGAGTATAACAATTAAATAAAGTTCTGTATCTCTGGATCTTGTTTTCAACTTTTCAGTGGCGTTTTTTCAGTTGAGGTTCTAGAGAATAGCTCTTTTATTTTTCAATACCTACATAAAGAAGCTTGTTATTTTATTTATTATTTGTTTTTTAAGAAACTTGTCTGAAAACTTTAATCCTAGTATATTTAATTTTTTGATTAATTCAAAACTTATATACCTCTCTTGGCTGTACTAATGTAATGATATTTTTATATTACGAATTACGCGAGTAGATTAGATTTTGCCGTTTTGACTGTATAGCTAATGTAGTCCTTTCAGCCCCGGATCTACGATTTTTTCGAACCGGGGCAAAACCTTGATAGTGGCGCCCCCTCCCTTCAGTGTTTGAGAAAAACTGTTAAAACTGCCAATGAGAAGCATTTTTATGACCATTTGTTAAAATAATAATCCTTTAATAAATTTAAACTTGTTATTATCTAATAACTAATAACTTTCATTTGTGAAAAAAAGTTAATAATAGTAGAAAAATTAGGATAGTATTAAATGATGAAGAAAAAAATTAGCGATTTTTTGAGCCTAAAAACATAAAAATTGAATCGTTAGTTTTTGAGATATAGAGGAAAAAGTAAAAAAGTGTGTTTAGCTTTAGTTATATTTATAAATGAAAACAAAAGTTCAATTTTGCATCGGCGGAAGTTTTTTCTTGTTACACGCTTCAACGACGATATTTATAAAGTAGGTACCTACAAAAGCACCCATAAAAAATATACCTCTAATATATATTATAATTATTTTTTACCTGTAATTCTTGCAAATTGTTGATTTCCACTACGATAATATATGATTTCAATAATAAATTACTTATTATATTAACGCTGATTACTCGCAAACGCAATCAACCACATAAACAAACAGTGTTGTCACTTGACGTTCGACTGTTTGAATTTGTTCGGCTCGACTCGTATAGATGTGACGGGGATTCCCCTGGCAGAAAGATTACGGACACTACGCACGCGTTCAAAAATTTACTTGATCTGTTAAGATGCGTTCATAAATCACTTAGTATGTGTTCAAAAACTTACTGGGCGTATGGAAATAGAAAAGTTTGTTTTTCAAACATATTATATTAAGATTCCATTACTTGATAAAAACCTATGAGATTGTAGGAAAAGAGGCTTCATTTGTTCGATATTTCGAATTCTTGTCTCAAGGATTTGGCGCCCCTATGAAACTGCCGCCCGGGGCAAGTGCCCCGGTTTGCCCCCCCTTAGATCCGGGGCTTCCTTTAAGACATTTTGAGAGTGAAAACATTCTTTATCAGGTCATTGAAGAGCAACTAACTCTTATAGTAGGCTGTGACGCTAAAAAGCCAAAAACTACGTGAATAAAAATATTATTATGAAACAATAATTCGTGAAACTCTAGAAATTCTATATCATGGGTGGTGCGGAAAGGAGTTATTAAATCATAAAATAAAATCACACTGACCTAAAAATAATATACATTTATTAAACTAAAAATACCAACGTGGTTGTCATACTGTATGCACAATTTACCATTGACTGCGCTTCCTTTGTGACCCTTTAAAACACTTAAAAAAATGATAATTGGAAAAACAAGCAGATCAAATTAATTGTGAGAAAATGCTCTACAAAAAAGCTCTAATTGGTTTTTTCATAAAAATTTAAAATAAACATGTTAAAATCGCCTCAAAAACGTTTTCTCTCAACTTTGCATCTTTTTAGGTTTATAACATTTATATTAATAATGCTACGCGAAAAAGTTGTTAATAAAAGTTGTAAATCATTTGATTTGTTATAGAAAAGCTTCTATACAATTTTTTATACACTTCACGGTTACCGAGATATCGTCAAAACACTGTTTCTTTTTTCCGGACTTTTCGTGAGACTCATCACAATCTAGTAGGAGTTCAAATTTTGGTATAGGGTTATTATTTATTTAATTGCTTTTTAATACAAGTCCAATTGATAGCCTAATCTATTTAAAATCAGTAACTAATAAGTTAACATTGATTGAAGATGGATGCTGAAATATTCATCAAAATATTGTTGATGCATTAGTTCATCAAACAAATTAACAAATAGTGATAAAATACCTAGTTATGGAATGAGTGATATGATTAATTAAATTGCATGAAAGTTATCCGATGGGAGAGAGGCACAGGATACATAAAATAACATATAACGATAAGATAAATATTAAATTCAATAAAATTTCGTAACTAATCTTTCCATATACGTTAGTGAATAACCAATTAAAAATGTTAACTTCAAATCTATTGGTATATTTAATTCAGTCGTTAAATTAAGATAAATTGATTTTATTGCACATCAGATCGGCCTACGTATGATAAGTCCTTATACGTTTTGATATGTAAATCTTAATATTACATTACTGTGACAGGTTTGCTCAAATTATTAATTAGGCACGGCTTTTCGCGATTTTAATCAAATTAAAAGTGATTTTCAATAATCCAAATGTGGGTGTAGACGTGTAACATTTTTCTATATATGAGTTTTAAACATAAATGCAAATTTGTGACTGAAATAACGTTCAAAATAGTATTCCTTTTTATATCAGATTAATTATGTAGTAACCAAAAAAAAAAATGCTTTATTATCTCTTACCAAAATCCAATCAACCAAAAATTGATTCCGTTTCAAAAACACTGGCATTTTATTTATCTCAAAACGACACTAACTCATTAAGGTTTTCGCACTTCAGTTGGCTAATTCATAGCCTAACAAGGCGATAGACGGCGGCGGTGAATGTTTAGCAACAAAAAGTCTCCAATCGTATAGGCCATTTTCGTCTTTTGTCAAGGTTTTTCTGTTCGATGCTATTAAAAGAAATTTAAAATTTAAAAATTTTTCAAAGCCACATAGTTATTTAAATTGTAATTAAAATCAGAGCACCGTAAACCGTGCTATTATAGGGTGATTGCATAAAAATCCAATGACCATTCATTGTATACAGTGAATTTGTGTTTGATGTGGCCACTGTAAAATTCGTCGTTAATTGGGTAAAAATATAAAAGTGAAAATAGAAAATACCCGCCGCCACCGCCCGCCGTCCAGACAGACCTTTTCCACTTGAATTCGCCGAAAACTGATTGACCTCATAAATTTGAATGCTCGTATAAGAGCCCACACGGCTCCTCTTTTCTTCAAGCTCTTCAATTGCCACAGAGATTAGACGTTGTATTTTTTTTTATTTTTACTTCGTTCGGCATGCATGCCTCCCCTTAATTAAAAATTAAGACTTACATAAGGTGGCTGTCTTACATTTTGCAAGTTATGTCATCTTCACGAAATATGCTGTAATCGAAAAGCCAGAAAAATATGGCGCGACCGCCCGCGAAAGCTTACCTAGAAGAAATTTGAGGCTTCGTTTCGTGGCCAGTCGCGGCCGCGAAACATGGAGATTAATTGCGCGGTCCGTGAAGCCGGCCATTCAGTTCAGATCACTGACCAATAAAATGGAGAAAAAAAATTTTATTGTCAAATTACACTGATTACACTGTTTTCAATCCATTCGCACCTTACTTAAGCGGGTCATTCTAATTAAACTTTCTATTCCCTCCATTTATCGGAATGTTAAGTGGACTGGAAATTTAAAAAGTTATTTGTCTGATTAATTAAATATTCATTCATTATCGTTTTTCAGTTAAAATTTTATGGTATTTACTATCTTATATTTACTAAAAAAAGCTGGTAGGATTATGTCGCAGAGGCGTTCGTACATTTGTTAAGTAATTAGATTAATTAATAGTATAGTGTATCTTAAAAATTCAAAATAACAAACTAAGAATTTTTGTTATGATATGTAAAGTTTATTAAAATTTTAGGTTTAATTTTCAACATTTTCATTGAAAGTCAAACGATATATGAAATATATATAAACCTTAATCTTCAAAAAAACCTCATAGGTAAAAGT
Organism: Dysmachus trigonus; assembly: GCA_949715965.1. NCBI lineage: Eukaryota > Metazoa > Arthropoda > Insecta > Diptera > Asilidae > Dysmachus > Dysmachus trigonus. The sequence goes on from OX454322.1 coordinate 2,456,947, forward strand.
CTGTTCCTCGTGAATTGTAATCGATTACCAAATTTTTTATTTCAAAAGATACCGTGTCGTAGTGGCTGTACGTCACGTAGCACCGTCCTGTTGAAATAACATATTCTCTACATTAATATCCTCCAATTCCTCCCATAAAAAGTTATTAATCATCGTTCGATATCGGTCCCCATTTACACTAACATTCTCAGGTGCATTTTCAAAAATGTACCAGACCATAAACCATATTATCAAGGTTGCTGCTAGGTTTTTCTGATATTTGTCGTGGATTTTCTTTACCCCTGATTTGATAGTTTTGTTTGTTAACATACCAACAAGAGGAAAATGAGCTTCGTTGCTAAAAATGATTTTGTCAAAAAAGTCTAATTAATGAATGCAATAAGAAGGCGTTATAATTTATGGTCAGTTAGTTTTAATTCTTGGGTTAATTGGATATTGTAAGATTTTGGATGATGATTTTTATTAATTATTTAATTATTAAATAATGTTGTTGGTTTAATGTTTAATTGTTATGTTCAACATTTCCTTGTCGATTAAGAGCTATCACGTTTGTATTTATATATATAATGCAAAATTTTATACATACGAACTTATGTTTACTAAGAGAATTTGTTATTTATAATGGTATGGTATAAGTAGATCACACACTTGAAACTGGTGTGTATTAGCAATGAACAGCACCTTTTATAGACCTTATAATAAATTTACGTTGTTTAATCGTGCAGCGCTCCATATTTTCTAACCTTAATATTACTATTTGAGGGCTGTGGAAAATGACATCATAATCTAGTAGAAAAAATATAAATGATGGCAAATTTAAAATGCACCTTCATATTTGAACATCTTTTATAATAATAATTAAACAAGTTTTTAAAGTATATTTTCAAGCCTGGACTACTTTGGCAGATTTAGGACAGTTTCACGTAATAATTTCCTTATAACTCTTATATTTTCAAGGTTGCTAAATTCCTACATGAATAATTGTATTCTTGAAATCGGCTTAAAATTGTTTGATGAAATTCGCAGAAGTGCGATATTAAGGTGCGACAATCCTATCATAAATAGATTTCTGGCAAAATTCTTTAATCAGATTTATTCCTGTGCAAATTTTGGATGCTTAAATGCTATGAAATATATTTATAACACGAGGAAATGGTTTTGAAATTGTGACGACGTTGAACACTTTAGTCAGGTTTAAGTCGAGTTTGAACCAAGTTTTAATTAACTTAATCAAGGCTTACCTAAGCTTAAACAAGTAGGAGAAAACACCTACCACTCTCTCACCTCTCAAGAATTACATATGTGTTAAATTTTTATAAAATAACTCTTTTGGTAGTTAAATAACAAATAACTAAATAAATAACTAAAATTGATGATGACATGAGAGTTGCACTGAGAAAGTAAAACGTCACTGCTGCGATCGATGCACAAACAATAAAAATGGCCGAAAACTATGTAGGGAGTGAGAGAAAGCTTATTGTGTGAGAGTGACAGGAGACCGGCTTTTTCTCATCCTTACTCCGTGCTGTTTGCTGGGTGAGAGGTGACGACCACTGAGAGAGGAAGATTTCAATTTTAAATTTGCAATATCGACAGGACGGCAATCGATTATTACAATCGATTATAACAATCACACTTTCTGTTTTCACTGGGTTAAATACATAAAAATTTATCGTACGACAATGATAATCGCTATTAAAAAATAGGGGTTGGTGGTAGAAGGGTGAACATTTAGGGTTATAAGTATTTTTTGATATCATATCATAAAAAAATTAGAAAAAAATTGGTGTCCAAAAAAATAAAAAATTAAAATTCTGGAGAGGGCCACCCTTATCACCTAGGGGTATAAAAAATATCCTACGACCTATTCTCAGACCTACCAAAAAATGTCATAAAAATCGTTGAAGCCGTTTCGGAGGAGTTCGATAACAAACGCTGTGACACGAGATTTTTATATATATATGTAGATGTTAAAAATTACCAAAGTGATAACCTTGTTCTACTTTTAGTCCATTTTTATTACTCACCAACTTTTAAAAATTTTTTACTAGGGGATACTATTAAAATGTTCAAAATTTGGCTTTACACTTTTCTTTTTTAGTGTTTAAAAGCATAATCAAATTTTTTTAAACATTTACTACTACTATACCTATTTAGTGTCGAAGCTCGAAAGTTCTGTGTGGCCCTTATGATATTATTATCAGGTGTAACCTATACGGGTTAATTAAAAATATTAATAACATATTATTTAACACTAGGTTTACCGAGGGGTCATTTTCACCTGAGTGAGTTTATTTTAAATTCATTCTTTCAGAGAAAAATTATACTGTACTTTTTATAAATTTCCTGATTAATCATTAGATCCACAGCATGCATTCTACTAGAAAATAAATTCAAATTAATCTACAATGGGTCAAAGTGACCACTCGGTAAACCTAGTGTTAAAAAAAATGTTCGTTTTTATTCACTTCATTTTTAACAAGTTTTTATTTAACTTCAGTCAGTCAGTATGCTTGGGTGAAATATTGCAATAACCATTTCGACTAGTTCTAATTGAGCTAGAGTATTGAAATTTTACAAAAATATATAGGTCCGGTGACAATGCAATATAGTATATCTAATATCGTTATAAATTCAATATAGTGGACGCCTCAAGATAGTTAATTACCTTTTTCTTCAAAACTCTCTTGACATAGATATAAAAAAAGTATATAGTACATAAAAAGGGTATTTTTATTAGTCTCTTAAAAGCTTGTTGCATGAATAAAAAAGATTAAAATACATATTTAGGTACTTACAATTTTTTTCATACAAAATTAATGCCTTTATAAACTTCTCTCGTGCCCGGCGAGCTTTTAAGACAATAAATAACTTTTATAATACTTTTATTTAGATTTAATTATTTATTGCCGCTATAAAAAATTATATCTATTTTGTTTAGTACACCTAAACAATAACAACTTATTTTATACATTTTTTTTACACATAATTTGAATGTTCAAAAGAACAAATGTTCAAATCAAATTTCCAAGGTTCTATAGTAAAACTAAATGAATTCTGCTGCATAAACTTTGTTATGCGTACATATTTATTTTTTCTTGTGCAAATTAGAAAAAAATAACAAGGAGAGAAAATGTACAGCTTCGCTGAATTAATGAATAAATTCATTATAGCACAGTTTGAATGCTTACTTCCTTGTAAGATTAGTCATAGAAAGTTTGTGTGGGAGTTGAATTAATTCAAAATTAACGTAATTTTTCTTCACGTTTGTTGATTCTCTTTCTTTTGATTACTCATTAAATTTTTTTGAGTTTACTGATATTCTACAAATAAAGTATTGTAAAGTTTCAAATCAGATTTAAATGTTCTAGATCAGGTTAAGTGACCTCGAAAAGTTTGTGCAAACTGTAGAAAAGAGGATCAGTTTTCAGATTAGATTGCTAATCCATTAAGTAATATAAAGATTTATAATTTTCAATAATTATTTCTTCTTACTTTGGCAATATAAACAATTAATAAAGTAGTCACAAAACAAAATGTTGTAAATTCTTGCTAGAAGAAAATAACTTGTAGAAATTGAAAGTACTGAGATTAGACGGTAATCAAAGAAATTGCGTCAAAATATTCAAGTAAATAATAAATTGTCTTTTTTCTTCTCTGCTTTAACAGTATTAATAATAAACTGTTTAACAACACAAAAAAAATTCAAGTCGATTCATTCACTGATAAAAAAGTTATTGTACAGTGTTTCCAGATAATAAAATTAAATATGTAAGTTTAAAAATTATCGCTAAGTGGGATTTTAATTAAGATTCTAACTACATTTCGCAAACGCTAGTTTTGATTTACATATCACTAATACTTTCCATATCCAAAAATCAAAGGATAAGTAAAAAATGCAGAAAACAAAATCTATATATTTTTCAAAATGAATCCCTTGAATAAAAAAAAAAAAAGGCCGTAGCAGGATAAGAGTGGGTGGGCTACCTCCGCATGTATCTTGCCCATTTTAAAGTGGTGAGTTGCTACGGTGATGAGATTAATTTATGCCAAATATCAATTTCAAAAAATGTTTTTTACACTAGTTATAACGAATTTTTGGAAAATTGAAAAAATGAATTTTCTCGAAAATGGGTGAACCGATATTGATGGCTAAAATATATGTTATACAGGGTACCAAAGCAGCCTTGGAAAAAAAGTCGAAAAGTAATTTCGTTAATTAGAACGGTGTCAAAAAAAATATTAAAATTTTCAAAAAAAATAATTTGTTTATGAAATATTTTTTGTACCACCGCCAATTTTTAAATTGAATTTTGAAACGACTAATTATGTTAACTTAAATTCTAAAAGATGATTTTGATATTTTGGGTAAGCACAAAATTAGTTAGAAATTATTCTTTAAATTATTTTCCACAATTAGTGTAATCAATGTAATTGTAATTAGTAGTAATAATTAATTTAATCAATGTAAGTGTACTTGTGTTTATTCACAATTAAATTAAGGTATCGCATAAATCCTATATAAAAACTTAAATTTTGTCAAAAAAAATTGTTTTCTTCTTTTTGAACTATGAAGCTCTTCACAATTAGTTTAATTAAAATTGTAAAATATTTATTCAAATTCAAATAAAGGTGTTGGATTTCTTTAAAGTGTGCATCTTTTATCAAAAATCACAACTAAAAACTAGAATTTGGTAGAAAAAAAAAAGTTTTCTTGCTTTTTAACTATGAAGTACCCTTCGATAATTTCCAAAATTATATATGTTGTATCTTTGGGTCTAAGTACACTATAATAAAAAATTGGCGGTTATACAAAATATATTTCATAAAAAAATTATTTTTTGAAAATTCAAATATTTTTTTTGTCCCTGTTCTAATTAACGAAATTAATTTTCGACTTTTTTTCCAAAATTGCTTTGGTACCCTGTATAACATATATTTTAGCCATCAATATTGGTTCACCCATTTTCGAGAAAATTCATTTTTTCAATTTTCCAAAAATTCGTTATAACTAGTGTAAAATACATATTTTGAAATTGATATTTGGCATAAATTAATCCCATCACCGTGGCAACTCACCACTTTAAAATTGGCAAGATACATGCGGGGGCAGCCTACCCACTCTTATCCTGCTACAGCCTTGTGAAATTTTAAAATGAAAATATCGGCAATTTATGAAAGGTTGTTTGAAAAACGAATTTAAAAAATGTTAGATATTTCGAGTAAGTCTATGCTTTTTATATTTTGTTCGATTTTTTTCGGGTATTTAATTTAAATGTTAATTTTCCATAAAATTGTTTGCAAAGGACCGGTTAGTTTACGTTTTTGAGATTTTAAACAGAGTAACGCTTTTCGCCAAACCAAAAATGCTTGTTGTGACGAATTTCTATAGTCCACATTTCTTTTAAATTATTATTAAATTAAATCAAATAGTTTTTAAACTTTTTGTTTAAGAGTGTCGTAAGAGATATGAAGAAAGTAATTTAGCTAAATTCTTATTTCTTAGTAACATTTTTGAATAAAAGTTTGTTATTAAAAAGCTTCTCTCAAATTATTTTATTATGGTTAAACACGTTTAAATGCAAATGAGTCTTGCATCGTTGTAAATGTTACAAAAATGCATAATTGGCAAACTTATAAACAACAATGTTAAAGGACCAAAAGTTGAAACACTTTTACTTTTTTGATTCAAAAACTTTGCAAATGTGCAAGACTAAAGTGTGATTTATTTCGGTGGCATCAACGTAATCGATGCAAATTGGAGGTTCTAATAATATTAGGTGCAAATTTGTGCTACGCATATTTTTTCTAGGGTCAGATTAAAACCTCAAAAAATTTAAATTGCTTGAAATTTTGTATAGTACAACATTATATAAAAATGCTGCGGTATTCAGTCAAAAAGCGATTGATTGATTATTTAATAAACGATTCTACCTACAAAATTTGAATGATGGTAGATTTTAGTACCCCAACATTTATAATTAAAATTTCTTTGACAGCTGATATGATTTTGAAACCTTGTAATTTTTCAATACTTCTTTGGTTTATTGCAAATTTGAAAAGGCATTGTAGATTGAATTTCTTCAGAATTATTGTTGTATCATTGCATTTCATTGCTACAATACACCGGGTGCAAGAGTGCAAAACCAATTTGCACCAAAGCGTGAATAACCATAATATAATACTAATTAATATCCAAAACAAGCCTTATAACGTTGCATAGGTGCAACAAAATGCATCAAAGCGTGATTGTATGTGTAGTGTAGAAATATTCTCTTTCAAATTTTAAAATATTAAGATACAACAAACATACTAAAAATAGCTACTATGTATTTACAAAACCTTCGATATCTGGCAATATTACCGCCAATTTATAATCAGTTCCTATTCGTAATCAAGCAGCGACCACAGGTAAAATGTTGACGCGTATTTCTCGTATATAAACGATAATGCGTGGAACCTGTTGGGGGCCCAAAAGTTTATTACTGCGGTAACTAGCAAGTTGGACACCAGTTCATTGGCTACGATTGGGGTTCCCTCTTCAATGTCGGACAATTTTAGCATTGCGATTAAATATAGGACACAACTGTTCTGAACCAAAAAAGGTGGGCATTGAGTTACGATTTTGTCTTTTAACAAATATCTTCACTATATATATAGACTCTCATCTTTTTTGCTACCTGTATTTTTTACGATTGGTATATTGGTTTTGGTACCTACCAAAAGAAAGATTATGAACCTCCCATAGTTGCGATGTGGAAAAGGAAAGGGGTTAACCTTGTACAAATTTACTGTCCGTCAGCTGGCACGTTTACTGTCACCATCGCTCGCAATCGCGCAGGTATGACACAATTTTTCCAATTTAATGCACCAAGTGAGTGCATTGTTCGGCCGCGGTGCGAATGGAGCGCTGCCATTCAGTGCATTTCGCATATGTTACGCATCGTTAAAATTGTTATACGATTTTAGCTCATAGCGGAGAACTAGGGGAGTAGCACAGTGATCTTTTCTTTTCATGCTCGCTTATGATGCAAGCGAGTAAATGCCTCAGAGTTAGCTCAACCTAAAGTTGCCAAAGGACGCCTCATGACCCTATTGCCCACTGGTAGACGTCTCTTTGGGTGAAAGGTGGTGATTGATTAGCTGGAATTCTTGTGACACTGTTTATTTTTTTTTAGCTGCCAAATGTAGGCACGATTGTTAAATGAACACAACCTTGGAGAGGCATTAGAATCCGCAAAGGTGGCATTTATTCAACTACCGAACTTCCCATTTATGGTGTCTTTATGAGGTAAATTAAGGTTGGTTTTGGGGCTTAAGCCAAATCAATTTGAATACCGGAAATCTGTTGTGGCGCACCAACGTCTTTATTTTATAAACATACACGTTGTAGTTAGTGAAAGACATATCTTTGGTAATTACGTTTTAAGAACAATAGAATATGGATATGGGGTGGGATTTGGATGTTTTTCAAAATATGACGAACTGCGGTAGATAACATCCAGGAATCAATTATTCAAATTATGTGTATATCATTATTGAAGTTGTGAATTATGATATATAAAATTAAATTTCTCCTTACTTATTTATTTACTAGCTGAGTGGTTCGAAGTACAGTTGTTCGAAAAGTGGAATAGTATGAAATAAAAAAATTTCAATATTATTATCATTGTTTAAGGGAATTCATAGATAATATTGACATGAGTATCAGTATTTACTTAGAAAAACACATGAAAAAGGTTTTTAGTATATGGAGGAAAATACTAAAATTAAATTTTCTTGGAAAATTGGCAAAACTTCACGGAATAGCTATACAGGGTTTTAGTATGTATTGTCTTTCATACTTTGTTGAAAGAATCACTTGCTTTGGTTTGCACTTTATCAAGATATGATTTTTTGAAATTTTGAATTTTTTCTAATTTTGTAGGGATGAAAAATTTTATTTATGTGAAATATGTATTGTGGATTCATTTTCATTAAAATCCATTGAGATTGAGATATTTTGGTCGCCAAATCGGATTGGAAATTTTGACAGCAGATTTGAAATCAGCAGTCGGCAAAACCCCTAAGTACCAATTTTCATGAAAATACCTGCAAATTTAAAATTTTCAATCGCCATCTCGAAACCCTGTATATTATCCGAAAAAAAAAAAATTAGGCCATATGCCAAGTTGGATACATATTATTGATAGAATTTTTTTTTATAGATAACGAATTCGAAAATGAATTTGTTTCATCACATCACAATTTCGAGAAAAGTTTTCGTTTTCAGATTCATAATCTACGGAAAAAATCCTATAGCTAGCCTATAATAATAATAATAGAAATATAATTGAAATAAAAATATCTGCCCACTTTGGTTAGACATTGAAACAATAAATTTTTATGCCGCTCCCCTAAAACGATAGTAGTTGGTAGTATATAGTAATTGGCAAAAATAAAAATTCGGGAAATAGAACAGGTGCTGCTGGAAAAGCGAAATTTAATTTTTTTCATTTAATAATATTTGTACTAATACACGAAAATAAAGATGAACTTCCTGATTTTGGGAACGTTTTACGATATTTTTAGTCTTTTTCCGTTCTGTTTAAAAATTCAAAAGGATAGAAAAAGATAATTTCTTAATTTTTTAATGAAATTTTAACTGCATTCCAATAATTCAAGTCAATAATTTAAGTAGAGTGTTTTAATAGGTTTTCTTGAAAAGAGATTTAAATTATTGTTTTCTATCTAAATTAGACTATTCATTTTTGAAATAAAGGAAATAAATTTTCGAATTTCACTTTTCAACCCGATTTTTTTTCGTATTGTAATTCTCGTTATTTTTTATAATCAAACAATGTTGAGGAATATTTTTTTAGGTTTCGTTCAAGTACCACGAAAGCACATTTTTGTTGATTTGAAACATGAGTAAGAACATCTCTTCTTCTATGGAAAAGATGTATCAATTATTTTTATTTATTTATAAGCGCACTAATTATTTAAAGAAATATATTTTACTATACAAAATTTAAATTTCTTAATGTGATTTATAATATAATAGTATATAAATAATAAGCTGAAATGACGAGGAATGTAGAAGCTGCGCTCAGTTCAATTCTGAAGATTTTCTTAGAATAAAGTTTTATTTCCCTATTTTTTTTTTTTAATTGTTTTGATTAGTAACTTTTAAAGATGAAAAATTTAATCAAAAGTGTGAATAATTTATTATAAAATAAGCTATGTATTGGTTGTTGTAAATTGGGCTTATTGGTATATAGTTTTTACTTTATAAAGGGAGTTTTTTTAAGAGGCGCCGGATTTTCGATAAGTATATCTGCAAATGAGTTGTCATTTGTTGTAACTATCAATGTCATTTTTATTCGGTAAGGTCTAACAGAGTATCATTTGTGGTTTCAAGAGGACGGCGCTACGTACCATACGGCGACCTAAACAATCGGTTTATTGGAAGGACAATTTTTTGAAAATCTTATTTCAATACATAAACCAATTGGCGTGTGATTTGAAATTTTGGAAGCCAATATAAGACATGTCATTGCCGATGTACGGCCCCAACTGCTCCAAAAAGTGGTTATAAATTGGAATGAAACGATGTGCTATGTAACTGAAAGTCGCGGTGCTCATATGCCCAAAATTTAATTTAAATATTTAATGTTAAGAACTTGTTTTTCGAATAAAATGAAATTTATGGTCATTGGCTTAATTTTTATGTATTTTATTTAAATTCAAGATTCGGACGCGCTTAAGAAAACACCTTTTATATTAAGCATTTTTTTGTGCGTTAAGTATTATTTTTTGCATATAGCTATTATTCGATTACAGCTAAGCTTCAGTTCGAAGTAACTACTCAGATTCATTATTAAAATTATTATGTATATTTTTTACATAGGGAAAAGTGTTTTGTGTTTAGGAAACTTATAGCATTTGAAAAATTTTGATAGACGACCCAACTGAATTTTTTAACAGCGAGAAGTGGTAACAGATTTTGTTTTCTACATAGAAATATCTTCAATATTTCGCTTTGAAAAGTATACGAATGTAGAATAAGGAGATTTTTCCCCTAAAACTGATCCAGTTAAATTGAAGCTTAATTGAGAATTTATTAGTAATTTTTTTCTCTGTTGTACCTCGAAGGAATATCGAGTTTTGGGCTTTTAACTTTTCTCACACTTCCTTTTTTAATATATTACATTTAAAAAATTTTTCCTTTTTATTTAATTGTGTTTTGCATTCAAGTTATTTATTCTTTTATTACAATATAAGAAATAGGTAATTATTATAAATTTTTCATAATTTTTAATGCATACACTTATAATAAAAGTCTCCGAGAAATATTAGTCGTATGAAGGCCTTTTACCCGAAAATAACTCTTAAGTACTCATTTTCACGGTAATCCCTTAAATTTATGTTGTCGTTCGGCAAATTGGATCCGTCTTCTTGAATATGCAAATTTCATAGCAGATTCGAAATGAGCCATCGAGTGAGTATTTTCTTCCGCGGATTATTGCACGATGCTTATCTCGATATCGTTTTGGGTTTATTTTTTAAATTCGTTTTTTTTTAACTCTTGATCAATTCGTCCTAAAATAAAAACATTTTGTTGGGGGTACGATTTAAAAAAAAAACATTTTTTCAACCACTTTTTTTTACAGAAAAAAAAACAGATATAATTTCGAAATTTTGTACAGATATTTAATTACACGTTAGATATACAAAACTCCAAATTTTTGACATGGTTTTTGAATTTTTATGATTTTTTGAAAAAAAAAACACCAAAAAAATCATGACGGGCATGATTTCAGACGTCTGGTGGTCGGAAAAAAAGAAAAAAAAAATACCAAATTAATCCTTGTTCAAAATGACTATCGTGTGAACTAGGATAATTTTTTTCTACCAAAAAATAACAAAATGGCGATTTTTGAGGTTAGAAAATCGGTAAATTTGTTACTGATCAACACGATTCTAGTTCATACGATAGTCATTTGAACAAGGATTAATTTAGGGTTTTTTTTTTGTCCTACGATCCAGAGGCCTGAAATCATGCTCGCCATCGTTTTTTGGCGTTTTTTTTTTTTTCAAAAGTCATGAAAATCCAAAAACTGATCTTCAGAATCTGAAAAAAAATATTTTTGTATATCTAAAGTATAAATAAATATCCGAGGAAAATTTCAAAACGATATCTGTTTTCTTTCTGTGAAAAAAAATTGATTTAACAAAATGTTTTTTTTTTTTTTTAAATTGTAACCTAATAGCCCCCTTTAACAATTCTATGTCTTGTGTTTTTAAGCCGTCTGTAAGTTCTGTAAGTTCTGTACATGCTGAGAATATTTTTCTTGTTTATAAATAACGTAAATTTGAAGAAAGGATTATTTGCTTCTTTTTCTTATAAGTCCACGAATTACAAACCAGTTTTATTACTTTTACAAAATCAATATCTTAAAACGATACTTATAAGTTCAATATATACTGAGGATATTTTTCTAGTTTATAAATAAGAAATATTTTCTTGTTTTATTTATAAGTCCACGAATAAGAAACCAGTTTTCTTACTTTTACAAAATCAATATTTTTTCCGTGTAGGTGCTTTATTAATTTAATTTCCAACAGGCATATTATGTATGATTCCATTTTTCATGCTGTGGGGCACGGAGCCATTCATTTTTTGGCAGTCTGCTTTCGTTAAATATGTCAATTAACATCTAACTGATTTGTTTATCTTCTGGTTTAAAAATCGGTCCTAAATAATTTATCTGCAAAATGTAAGCGGTGGTAGTAAGTGATGACTATTTTTCGTTTGAGTAAAGGTGTTAAATAACCAAAACGTTCACAATAAGCCGGTATCTCTGTGTGGTCAAAAGTTAACATGTTAATGCTTTCGATTAAATTTTTGGAACCTTGAAATAATTAAGTGCACAATTCAGATTAAATTGAGTTATATAACTGGCAACGCCACAACTCAGCATTGAGCAACATCATCCCGTGAAAAGAGACGACTTTTGTTGACAGTCATCAGCAAGCAGCACCAACGTCTTACCTGCGCTTAAGAAGGTGCACACATAATCCTCGAGGTATTGTCTCTTACTTTGGAGTTTGGATTCAACTTGCTCTTGGGAATTTCTTAGCGCGGGCTGGTTGCTCTCTCACCTGCAATGTCTTATACCACTGGTTTGAGCAGTTTGTTGCTGCGATCTCTGTGGCTGGTTTGATTTGGGGCCCGCAATGCACGCCAGCCAGAGTCTTACCAATTCCTCAGGCATTCCTCCTCTCTCCGAGGTGAGTTAATAACGTATCAAAGCCGTGCGTTTTATGAATAAATGTTAAAATTCAACAATCCATGGAGGGGTCCATATATAAAATCGATTTGTTCAACAAAATATTTACCAGTCGTCTTTTTCAAACGCATTTCAAATGATGTCGTGCTGTTGACGAATTTTATATTATTTTTATATATATATATAAGATTAAGAAACTTATAAATAGTGGGAGATTTATAATTCGCGGCTTGAATTTTAACTTCGGTTTATACCTTGGATCCGCAGTGATATTTCAAAAATTAAAGAAAAACAATTCCGTGTGAAGGTTCGTGAGTTTTCCATGACACCAGAAGTGAATTATGCAATAGTTTGAAAGTTCCATCAGATTTATTACAATAAAGATCCAAAAATTACTCAAGGAGTTCCGCGCTGCAGTTAAAGTGAACGATTTTAGTGGATAAAATATAAAATTAATTCATTTTTACCCAGGATATAATAGAAAAGTACGTTTTTGTGAAAATCTTGTGCCGAAAAATATACCACATACCACGAGCCACTTCTTGTTCCTCCGGTGCGGTAATTGTCATGGACCATTAATTAGGAGTAACTTTAAGAAATATGTAGGTATGATTGCATCTGGGTATGATGCAGTGAATGGCATCTGGCAGTGTCGACAAATAAAATATTTTCTTTTGTGTGTGGCATTTTTGTGCCTCATTTATATTATTATAGATGAGCTTCAGTGATGCTTCCCACCGCAAGTGTGTTACTTCAGAGATTGCACTCGATAGTAATCTTCGGCGAAGAGGTTGCTTTTCTTTTTTCGCATGGGCTTTTGTTAAGTCTGCATTTTTTAAAAGTCGACCTTGATTGGCAAGCTTTGATTAGATGAATATTTCCATTTCATTGATGTCGATTTCATCGATAATTATTCAAAGGAATTTGCAACGGTTGCGTAAAAAGACCTTTGCAATATTGTTCCAAGGAATTTTAATTTGCTAATTGCTTTCAGTTAAAAAGTATAGAAATTATCTACGCATTCTTATAACACCTTCTTAGTGAAAACTATTCACATGTTTAAGAAACTAAATCATTAATAACAATCGTAAACAATGTTATTTATCTGTTACCTATAGAATAGACAATAGAAATTGTAATTCCTTATACAAGGTCATACGTAAAAAACAAATAGTTTCTTTTATTTTGCACACTTGAAAATATAAAGGTATTACAAGCAGAAAAGATTTAAGAAGTTTATAGTTGACATGATACTAGAGTTTCGAAAACGTTCAACTTAAAATTTACGTGACAAGTTTGTTACATGTACATATGATGGTAATACCTAAAAGGATTTTTGGATTTAAGGTACTAGTACCTATTAGGAGCTAAAAAAAAACACTTTTAAAATTTTTTTTGTTTACACTTTATTTATCAGATAAGGTAATTAAACTTTTTCTATAATATCAAGGAACTCTTGTAGAATACAAAAAATTTTTTTTTTCATTACCCCAATCATGCGCGCCTTATAAAGTGCGCCAAAATCGACCCTTCAAAAAAAGCGTGCTCCATGGCGGACAGTTAATCTCTGGAACGGCAAGTCTGAACCAATAAAATCAAAATGGGGTTTAAAAAGGAAGCCGTCTTACACAAGAATCGACCAGAAAATTTGAAAAATTAAAAAAAAAAAAAAAATGGCGGACGTTAAAAAAAAATTCAAAAATCGACCATTTTTTCTGATATTTTTTTGACGCTATCATTTTTATTTTCAATATTTTAATCAATTTGTGTTCGATTCTTGTAAAGGAAGCTTAAACAAATAAAATGCTTCAAGATTTATTTAAATCGAGCGAGTAGATTCGGAGATTAACTGTCCGCCAGTTGAAAAAGAGTAATTTCGAGAAAAACGCGTTTAAAGTTTATTTAGAACATAGAACAGCCGAGAGCGCGCGCTCACTAAAGTTGATGTATCTCGTTTTCGGTTTCGAATTTTCATATAATATTTTAGGGAGTTATTTTTGAAGGTCTAACGAATCGAAATTCGTGAAAAAAAACATCAATTTTTTCAAAATTCTAATAGGTACTAGTATCTTAAGTAGTAGGGGTTTTAAAATTGAAATAACAATTTATAATAAATAAAAAATTCCACAAAATTTGAAAAATTGTATAAACCATTTTCGAATATGTTGAAATATTATTTCTACTCTGAAGCACCCCCACACCCCTATATACTATACTAATAGTCTAATAGATACTAATTCTTTTTTTTTTTTTTTAAGTACATGAAATAAAATTAGTCTATTCTATTATTATAATAATTTATTTATTTATTACACTCAGAAAAATAAGCATCTTATATTTAAAGAAACCATGTACTTAAAAACGGAAACAGAGTAAAAAAAAAACCAAATTTCCTATATTTAAAGAAATATGTTCTTAAATCTTATAATATTTCTTTAAAGTAAAGACTATTTTACTTAAGGGGACCTTTACTTTCAAAATCGAAAAAAAACACACTTTTTAAAAGTTTTTTTTTGAAAAGACTATTATACATATTTATTATTCTGAAACCTTTTGTACATTATTGGTAAGATCATGAAAAATATAAAAAGAATTTTTAAATGCAACTTTAGTTTATTTTAATGCCTGCAGAGGGCGTCATCCAAAATGCACTTTTAAATTAAAACGGCCCCATTTCTCTAGGACCTCCTGTAACAGATAGAGTAAAAATCTTTAGTGGATTGTTTTCATAAGACACAAAACTAGTACCTAAACCTAAAAAACCTTTTATTTTTAATAAATATATCATTTTATACACATTTTTCTAAAAAAGTTAAAAAACTACTATAAGTTAGGGGTAAACTACCTCTCCGCATAAAAAAGTGTGGGGAGTAAAATAATATTTTTAAAGGTTTAGTTACTAGTATATTTGATAACGAATCGAATGGTGTTTGGTTTGTTAAAATCGGTTGAATAGTTTTTGAGATACAGATGCGGCCATTTTCAAAAATGTGATTTCGAGAAAAACGCGTTCAAAGTTTTTGCTATATAATTTTTGCATATAAAACGTGTAGAGGTATCGTTAAAAATATAGGTATAACTCTTTTTTCCTTTACGGATTTCTTAAAACGGTTTTAGGAGAGTGTTTGTGTGATGTTAAGAAGCATTTTTATGAAAAAAAAAAAAAATTGATTTTTTTTCGATTTTGAAAGTAAAGGTCCCCTTAAATCGACTCCATCGACTAAATTAAAATTCCTTTAATTTCAATTAGGTTTTTGCTTGATTTTGGAAATTTTTTCTCTGAGTGTATCATAGTATAATAGTTTCTCGAACTATAATCGAATGTTCACAAAAACCTTCAGGTTGGACGTTTTCGGAATTCTAGTCGATGATATTATGGATGAAAAACTATTTCATATTACTTCTCATTTAATAAATTCTAAACAACATGGCTTCTTTCCAGAACGATCTACGGAATCGATTTTATTGACCTATACAAATTACATTTATAAATTCTTTGCTCATAATAAACAATTCGACTCGTTTTAGTGATTTTTCTCGTGCTTTCGATTCGGTAAACCATGCACTATTACTTAGAAAACTGGAAAATTACGGCATTAGAGGTAAACACTCTTTCATGGTTTAACTCTTTCCCATCAAACAGATCAGCGCAGGTTAAAGTCAATGGCTTCTTGTCCTCTTCATTTAATACTTGCTCTGGAGTACCACAAGGTTCTCATCTGGGACCACTTCTCTTTGTGTTATTTATCATTTAACATTCTGAGGTATTATTCTTCGTTGATGACGCCAAGATTTACAAGAGAATTGATTCCTTAGGTAACCTTGCGGGGCTCCAGAGTGATATTTGCTCAACTGTTACATGATGCAATAATAATGCTTTAAAATTAAATTTTGATAAGTGTCACGTTTTATCTTTTTGTAATAATTCCATTCCTCTAAATTTTCAATATAAAATCTCAAATTCACATATTTGAAGAGTTCAGTTCATCAAGGATCTATGGGAGTGATCGTTGAATCAAACCTAAACTTCAGGGAACATATTGACGATATTTGCTCCAAAGGTCTTAAAACACTTGGTTTTATTACTAACGTAACTTCAGATTTTCGTAAATGCACAACTATTATACACCTTTACAAGACACTGGTTCTTCCGAAATCGCTTTGTATAGCCTGTTTTTTTCCAAATAAATAAATAAATATTAAGTTTACAATAGAACTCGGGGGAGGAGAAATTAACTTTTTGGGTTTGACTTTAAGAAAGTAAAATAATTACTTGATCTTTGGTATATATATACAGAAAGAATACTTTCTCAGAAATCATCATTCCATATTCTTCCAATCACTATCTATCTGTGGAATATAAAAATGTCTACTCTTCATCCCATAATTCATAGATTACTTTCGATTCCACCTTATGTTGAAAAAATGAAACGATCTTTAAAAGAAAGATTAGTTGAGCCATTCATTTAAAGGAAAATAAATACAATATAAGTTCATGTAACACTGACAGAGGAGAAATTTTAATATTATATAAATATTTAAATATATTGTGAATAATCAGTTAGATTTCGCGAATAATAATCTGTTACTAAACCCCAAAAATCTCATAACTGATCACCTGAATCAGTCGATAGCCTCAAGATTTAATAAGTGTCTTTTCAATCAATCATTATAAAGAGGAATCTTAGAAAAATAACTTTTTTACTTTCCATTTGAGCTGCAGAATACATATATTATAAAGGGTGCGCCATTGGCTGATTTCTTTTTAAAAATGCTATAAAATAAAAACTTTTTAATATTTTCCAAAGTTTGTTGATGTATTAAAATTAGTAAATCTTTCGATTAGTTATGGAATATGATTTCATTGAACTGCTTTGACAGTAGCCCATCCTGTCAGTTCTATTTTGCAGTACATTTTTGGTGGTTCGGGATCCTATTTCACGAAAAGCTCGATCAATATTGTGCTTAAGTGCCTGAATCGTTTCTGGATTATCATCATAACATTGATCTTTAACAGCATTCCGCAAAAAAGAATCCACCGGCTGCTCGATGGTCATGGCACATATCCAAAGTGGCTGATTAAACGATTATTGAATTTAGTGGCTTGTGTGGCACATAGCACCATCCTGTTGAAACTAGAAATCGCTCAAGTCCAGTTCCTTAATTCCTGAAAAAAAACAACAAAAAGTCAGTCTCACATACCTTCTTCAGAAACTTACGCACAACAGGCGCATTATTTTGACCGAATGTTTTCTCAAAACACACACACGGTTTTGAAAAAGTTGTTCAAGCATAAATCTATTCATTTCGTATATCGGAGATCTAATACTCTTTTTTCGTAAATTTTTTGAGTGTAAAAATGCTATCTGTGTCAAAATAAAATGTAATTTGAAAAGAAACCAGTAGATGGCCCATCTTATTTATTTGCAATTTAAGTAAATCAAGTTTGACATCACTAATATTTTCAATTTGCCTATGATTTTGCACAAGAATACTAAATCTAAAATATATACTTCTAGAGGTCTGCACCTTGTGCACAAACCATTAAAATTGCAATATTAAAAATATATTAATTACATATATTTCGTTTTCCACCCGAATAAACTCCTTGATTTTATGGCGAAAATTTCCGCATACTACGCAATCTTATTTTGTGTCAATAGATAAAGGTTAATTACTTCCTCAATATGTTTAACACTTTCATTTAATAATTTATAGTACAAGCATATTAAAGTTCACACCCATATGTATGTAGGTATACGTAGATTGCACATAGCCTCTCCCAGAGCACCTTGTTAAAATTGTTTAATTTATGCATGTTTTTAATTCTTTAATTTGGGAAATCACTCACTTTTGAGTGCAATTGGACTACGAGAATTTTCAAGGAGATCAGTCTATAACTTTCCCTTATGCTTGTGCTTATTTCAATATTTAATTTAAATTTAAATCTGTTCAAAGCATATGTCAAGTAGGAATGAATATAAAATTTTACAATTTTACTACTTTAGGGAATCTCGAGTTTAAGAAAAAAAAATCTTCAAAGCAGAAAAGGATTATTTAAAGAAGTTGTAAGGCGTATTTGCGTATTTTGCTTTTTGATATCGCAACAGTGCCAGATATTGTTAAAGTGGCATAATTTAAAAAAAATGTATTTTAAATGTTGAATTCTGAAATGGAAATGGTTTGCCAAGCCACAAACGGCTGGAAGTGACGGACAAATATTTTTTCCTAATATCGTCTCCTAGCACCTGCGGCTATTTTCTGTCTGAGGAATTATTGAGAAAACATTTTTGCTTATGAAAAAATTAAAAACTTAATTAAAAACAAAAAATGCGGCGATATTCTATCTAAATGAAAATATTTTAATATCCTTCAGGTAGTCTGACAAGCTTTTCCGGTCATGTCAGGCTAAATAAATCAAATTGGTATGAAACGGCAAATGTATTTTCTTTTTTAATTCAGGAAAACTTCTTTCTGTGATTATATTCACATATTAAATTTTATTCAATAACTAGCTTATTTAAAAATTCTTTTGGCGGAAAATTGCTTAGACAGACCAGAAATTTCCGTTTTATTCATTTAATAATTTTAAACTTTTACTTCAAATTTTAATTTTTACCAGTAATATTCAAGGAGACTAAAATGTTATCCAGACTCTCGGAATATAAAATTGCTAGGGGTTTTTATTGAGATTTAGTAACTTTATATACTTTCATTTCGTCATATGGATATTTTATTAGTGAAGCTCTTTCGTTAATTAGTTAAAAGAAAATTTTTACAAATTGCGTACAGTGTCTAATAAGATTTAGAACAATTTTAGACGAATAATAAATAAAATCAGTTGGTAGCCTCTAGTAATAATAATCCTTAAGGTTTGTTTATGATAGAATTAGGGATTGATGAGCACTTTTTTACAGGTGAAAAACTGAAAAGCGTTTAAATTATTGTTTATCAGTTTTAAGAAATGTGATTATTAATAAAGGCCGTAGAAGGATAAGGATAAGCATGGATCTTGTCCATTTTAATGTGGTGAGTTGCTACGGTGATGTGATTAATTTATGCCAAATATCAATTTAAAAAAATGTTTTTAACACTAGTTATAACGAATTTTTGGAAAATTGAAAAAATTAATTTTCTCGAAAATGGGTTAACCAATATTGATTGCTAAAATATATGTTATACAGGGTACCAAAGCAGTCTTGGAAAAAAAGTCGAAAATTAATTTCGTTAATTAGACCGGGTAAAAAAAAAAAAAAAATATTAAAATTTTCAAAAAATAATTTTTTTATGAAATCTTTTTTTTACCACCGCCAATTTTTGCTTATAGTGTACTTAGACCCAAAGCTACAACGTATATATTTTTGGAAATTATCGAAAGGGTACTTCATAGTTAAAAGACAAAAAAACTTTCAAAATTCAAGTTTTTAGTTGTGATTTTTGATAAAAGATGCACACTTTAAAGAAATTCAACACCTTTATTTGAATTTGAATAAATATTTTAAAATTTTAATTAAACTAATTGTGAAGAGTTTCATAGTTCAAAAAGTAGAAAACATTTTTTTGTTGACACAATTGAAGTTTTTATATATGTTTTATGCGATACTTTCATTTAATTGTGAATAAACACAAGTACACTTACATTAATTAAACTAATTATTACTACTAATTACAATTACATTGATTACACTAATTGTGGAAAATAATTTAAAGAATAATTTTTAACTAATTTTGTGTTTACCCAAAATATGAAAATCATCTTTAAGAATTTAAGTTAACAAATGGCGGTGGTACAAAAAACATTTCATAAAAAAATTATTTTTTGAAAATTTTAATATTTTTTTTTGTCTCCGTTCTAATTAACGAAATTCATTTTTGACTTTTTTCCAAGACTGCTTTGGTACTCTGTATAACATACATTTTAGCCATCGAGATTGATTCACTCATTTTCGAAAAAATTCATTTTTTCAATTTTCCAAAAATTCGTTAAAACTAGTGTAAAAAACATTTTTCGAAATTGATATTTGACATAAATTAATCGCATCACCGTAGCAACTCACCACATTAAAATGGGCAAGATACATGCGGGGGCATACCACCCACTCTTATCCTGCTTGAAATTTTGTGTTTTTTTTTAAATTTAATTATTTTAAGATAAAATTGAAAATACTGTTTTTTAATAAAAAACTACTTTTAATTTAATCTTATTACAAAGTTATTAGGAAGCTATTTTTAAATCTGTTTCGGATTTTAATTTTTTGTACAAAATTAATTAATTAATTTAAATTAATTAATATAAAGTGAAAAATTACTTGCTTACAAAAAAACTTAAGACCAATGTCATGTAAAGTATATTTTACCAAAAAACTGCAGCTTTCAATTTTGCTGGTTATTTGATTAAAAAGGGATATCATTTATTTTATTAAATTGGCTCGACGTTAGTGTATAATATAAAATATAGGGATTGAAGCTAAATTTGTGGCCACTAAAGAAAGATATAACAAATATAGGATAGTGGTTTAAATATAATGCGGCATGTTTCGTTTATTTCATCCAGCAAACGCTTTAAAAGCTTGGACTATCAAAAGTAAGAGGTACGGCCTGAGTCTACGGCTACAGCTAGTGCTTTATGAAGGTCTTGCCCTAGATATGCATAATTTTAATAAGCGATATTTCTTAAATCTGAGACATTTTCCTATATATAGTATATCGATATCATAATACATACATATCACAGATCGAAGCATTTATTATCAATTTAAATCTAGTATATACTTCTACAATTCCTTCTTGGCGATTAAACGTTGAAAGTTTTGCCATTTCAGTAGCGATGGTTCAAGGTCTTATTTGAGTGAAGCTCTATTAAATCACTTTAATCGTTCCGAAACAACATAGGTAACTTGGTAGATGTTCAAGCTACTTTAAATTTAAATTATAAAAGTAATTTGCATTTGATATCCGCTTGCATAATAGAGACACTGACAAAAATGTATTATGCATCTAAAACCAGTACCTAATTATATTTGTTTTAAATTGGCAACCCTTTCGATAATAAATGCACAGGTTTACCTCAATTTTAGCATAAATTCAAAAAGTTACGAGATTAGCTTGTAAAAATTTTTCAGTGCTACAGTCGCTGCAATTGTGGGAAAAAACCTGTAGTTGTTGAGACGGCTGCAGAGAAACGATTTTTTTTTTCTCAAGAAATTTCACTTTCAACGGCGGTGCCCCCGTTAAGCAAAATGTCGTTAAGTTTCTGCATATGTATTGTGGTATCGGAGAGTGTGCGTAATTTTAAAGTGTTTAACCCGATCGGCTAGAAAACCAGTTTAATAGACTCCCCAAGAACATGAATCGTTCCCGTCTTTAAGAATTTCTGGTTAAATTTATTTAAGAACAACCCTTGCTTTGGAAATTCCCATGTGATTTAAAATTTCCTATGAGTGATGCAAATTTTTCACCATTGCCTCAATTTTTTTTGGTGTAGAACAGCTTTCAGGATAGAAGCACTAAAAATGACCTTTATATTATTTTTTGTTAGGGCACAGTAAATTCTTGAATTTAAATTAAAAAAAAAAAATTTAATAAGGTATATATGAAGAGACTATGTACTGCTGTTTAATTATGTAAACGTAACTTTATAATTAGGAATAATAACCAAGGGTTGTAAAAATAGCGGAATCTTTGCAATCTACTTCTTTCATTATATGAATTAGCTATGTGGGAAATTTTTCACATAAGTCTCTAAATACAAAAAGGTTCTCATGGAGTAAATAATTTGAATTTTCAAAAAATAAATGTTGATCTCTTAGAAGAACTCGTATTTGGTTAAATTTAATCCATAAATGAAAGAGAGAGTGTATTTTTAAGCGCGTCTGGATTTTGATTTAACCCATTAATGCCTGAATAACAAAAAATTGTACGGCAACTTCGAGGCGCTAACTTTTATCGAAGGGGTGGTCAAATCTCATCGAGACCAACTTTTCTAGACGTATTTTGAGTCGCCCGACACGATCCAACCAAAAAAAAAGTGAAAAAAAAAATTATTATTATTGTTTTTGGGCAATATTATGCAAATAAATACCTTTTTCACGTAATTTTTTTTCGAAAAACGACTGATTTAGTCGGGAAAAAGCTACTTTTTACTGCAATAAAGTGCATAAAACGTGTTATTAGGACTTAAACTTCAAAAATATGCAGGCATTTAATCAGTAATCAGTGACCCCAAAAACTCCGAATACCCAATTTTTTTTCGAAAAAATTGGGAATTTTGCCAAAAATTATTGAATACGGAAATCTGATAGCAAATTCGTAATCAGTGATCCTTAAAAATAGTGTATATACATTTTTGGGAATAGTCGAACATAGTGAGATAAAAAAAAGTGATCGAAAGTAATGCAAATATGCGTTACATTGTTGCAATTTTTATGCAGCCTAATATTTTTAACAAAAAAAATACCTGCATATTTTTGAAGTTTAAGTACTAATAACACGTTTTATGCACTTTATTGCAGTAAAAAGTTGCTTTTTCCCCACTAAATCTGTCGTTTTTTCGAAAAAAATGACTTGAAAAAGGTATTTATTTACGTAATATTGCAAAAAAACAATAATAATAATTTTTTCACTTTTTTTTTTGGTTGGATCGTGTCGGGCGACTCAAAATACGTCTAGAAAAGTTGGTCTCGATAAGAATTGACCACCCCTTCGATAAAAGTTAGGGCCTCGAAGTTGCCGTACAATTTTTTGTTATTCAGGCATTAATGGGTTAAATAAAACATATAAAAAGTGAACAAGTTACAATCAATTTAATTTTATTCGAAAGATAATTAATTAACATTTAATGTTTTAATTAAATTTCGGGCATATGAGCACCTTTTCGAGCAATTGGGGCTATATATCCGCAATGACAAGTCTTATGTTGGGTTCTATTGCGTCAATTGAAGACCAGAGACTTCATATATCTTCACGGTGTCAAATCACACGATCTTCCATTTCTTGAAATAAGATTTTCTCCAAATTGTCAGTCAACTTTAATAAATCTATTATTTTGGTCGCTGTATGACACGTACCGCCGTGCTGTTGAAACCACAAGTCGTCAACATCAGCGTGTTGTTATACAACGTTAACTTGGTCCGGAAATTTTCAGTAAAATGATCCTCCTTTTCATGCGCAATTATTCAGTTCATACATGCACAAAGTGCTCTATAAGTTTTTATAATTAAGCCCTGTTTTCGAATATAAATTTCCACGATTTGGAATCGTTGCTGTGGTGTATATCTTTCCATGATGATTTGTTAGACCTTACCGAATAAAAATGACACTGACACTTACAACAAATTATAGCTCATTTGATAGGTATTTCTTTCGGATAACCGGTGCCGCTTAAACAAACACCATGTAGTTAAAATTTTGCAATAGAATGTTCTCTGCTTTTTTAATGTTCACAGGTCAGACATCAGCAAAAAAAGTTATATTTCATTTTCGATCTTTAATTAGTCAACATTTTATAATTATTATATTGATATTATTAACGGATTGCAAAATAATAATAATAATTCTAGAAATCCCCAAATAATTGGTGATTAGTCAGGGATGCACTTGTGAATACTTTTTATCTAATATCGCATTTTATACATTTAATTATCTCATTGTAGCATTGTAGGATCAAATATGCGCGTTTTTGTTTATCACGTTTTTGTTTATCACGTTTTTAAAATTGATGGTGGATTGTTGTACATTTATTAATATTTTATTTGAAACAACTATGGAACTCATTAAGTAAGACATTCAATAAAATTCAATTTTAATACATACTAACGAAAATAAGGCATTAAAATATTGTTTCAAAATTATTTTTTGTCAAATTAACAATAGAATTCTTAACTCTAAAGTTTAATTTTTAAACATAGTTAAATTAATAAATTTCGGCATTGGCGTCAAATCATATTTAAAAATTATTGATTTAATGTTGTTCCCATTATTTTTTTCTCTCAGTAAGTATTAGTTTTTAAATTTTTCATTCATGAAGTCGTCAATTGATGGGTCTGAATTGACAGCTTTTTTGATAATGAAACTTTTTGATTGAAAATTATGAATTAATTGAGTATTTTGAAATTTCCCGCAACTTTTAATTACCAATTACTTGAGTAATTAAAAAGTTATCACTGACGATTAGAAAATAGTTGATTAATTTGAAATTTCTGACCTATGAATTATAAATTACTTAAGTAATTAGTAATTAATAATTGTACCTGATAGTAACAAACGAGTTGAGTATTTTCAAAATTTAGATCATAAATTACATATTGCTAGAATAATGAAGAATTTGTCACTGACCATTATTTTAAAATTTTGTGCTAATAAAATACCGATTGTTTGAGTAATTAGAAATTTATCACAAACGAATATCAATTACCAATTATTTGGATAATGGAAAAAATATTTTTACTCATTACAAATATTTGAATAATTGAAAATTTCTTATTGGTTTTAATGTAATTTTTGTGGTATTCGTAATAATGGTATAAAATATTTACGAAATAAAAATATTTTTGACGATCTCTGCTATAGGAAAATTTCAAATTTAAAGGTTAATTTTATTTTTTGGATGGAGCATGTCATTTTTTGGATCCTTAATAACAACTACTATAACATTGCAAATTCAAGTTCAAAACTAATCTAACTGTGCAAGCTGTTGATAAAGAAAATTTTAATGAATCACGAGACCCGTATACGTAGTCTTGAATGGCAACGGAAGAAGAAGTTTGTCTTTAATTCGCTAATTGTTTGGCCTGCTTATGCGCGAGCCGCCGCGCTGCCGAAGAAAGTGGCGCGAAAAGAGAGCTTGCTAATGATTCGTTTATAATTCGACTGTTAACAGAAGTCGCCTACTGTCTGTCTGTTGCAAATTCTTCGGTCTCTTCTTTGAGTTGAATTCCCCGCGCGTACTTGCATTTAACTGATTTTATTTGCAAATGAACAGAAAAAGGGAAACATCGCGAAATCCGCCAGTGACATTTATTACACCATCTCAGCAACATAATTTAAAGATCATTGCGCATACTAAAGACGAGGAAAGTCCGCGGACTCTGTAGACTTTAAATCTTGTCTTCTTTATTATAAAACGTTTACTTTGGTGTCACTATTTTAGTCCCCATGATACAACATCTTGAAGAAAAACTTTTTACTATTCCGAGTAAATTTAAATGCCAAAGAGACAGTCAAAGTCAAACTTTTAAATGTCAGGAAAATTTGAAAGTTTTTCTTCGAAGAGTTGAACAATCTGCTCTTCGGGGTTTGTTGTAGAAATTGACTAACTGAAGAATGAATCGATCGATCTTAAAGGTGATCGATGGAATCCTGATTCCCATGAATCGATCTTGTGCAATGGAATCTGATCGAATGCAATAGTCCAGCAGCTAGAGAAGAAGATATCGGAATTGTAGCTTTATTTAATAGTTTGTGATAAAACGATTTGTTGCTTTATACAATACGAAATAAATTAATTTTATTTATGCAGTTTTCGTGTAAGATAACTCTCTGTTTCTTTTGATATGTACAGATAAAAGGCGAATTATTTCTTGAGACCGGCAGACAGGGAAGTCATCCTACTATGTACGTGTTATAAGGAAAAAATATAAATCTTTCGATGGAAATATAACGGCTACAGATGCATGCATTCACGTAAAAATGGATTTCAGTTACAAATTCTTACACATATGTGCAATAATATTAGGTGAGTATTTAATCTTTTCATTCGCAGAGAAAGTTGCATTGCTTTTAGCTTTAAGACGAGTGTACTTCTGTATAACAAACATACAATTGCTTTAAAAAAAAAAAACTTAAGGCCTTTTGGCACTGCATCAAATATATAAAATTTTTGAAGCGAGCCAATTTGTGAAAACTCCTCCAACTCCGCGTGTTGTACTTGAATACGAATTGCTGGTATTACTGATTTTAATTTGTTTATTCGATATATGCATCAATGCGCACTTCGATACGATTCGTGATTTTGTTTATCTTTACTTTTGCACTCGTATAATCGTACAGCTGCCGTTGCGCCCTGGTTTTTGGAGTGTTTAGCAGAAAATTAACATTTGGGCGGCAACAATAAAATTGGGCTAATCTTATGTAAGAGCTTGCGCTAGACTAGTTTTGTAACGTCGTTAAATCTTGAAAGTTGGATATTTTAATATTCCTCCAATTTAGCGAGATAATTATTGATTTCTTTTATGTTTTTATTTAAAAGCAAGCTATTCATTATTTTTCTGCTCTAATAACAGGGGAAGGAATTGATTGGATTTACAATTCAAAAGCTTGGTTTTCTCTGAATGTGTTCGTATTTGTAAAGATTTTTAGATATTTTTAATTGCTAAAGAGTGCCTCTATTGGTTTCTTCACTATCCATTTATCTTTGATATTTAGTTCATTTTATAAAATTAGAAATAGGAGCCAAATACGAGACTCTATTCTACAAATTACATCTTAACACTAAGCCTACCAACACTCATTCAAGTCATTGGCTTTTAAATTTCAGGTGTGCACCACCTATTTTCTGTTATTAAAAAAATTAAAATGAACATAAATAATATTGTTTTATACCTTTTTATGAAAAAACCTTTAACACAATGAGCCAAAAAAGAGGAGTTATTAAGTTGTTAATGCAAAGGTCAGACTGGATCGTTAAAGTTTTGCTTGCTAATTTATTTGGATTTTAAGAGATCTGTTGTAAGCCATTTATAAAAATTACATTGTGTTTCGTTCTAGAATGGAGCAGCCTTAAGTTTGCAAAATAATATTGGAAATTTATGAGGTTTTTTTGCCTTTATAAGCAGGAGTAAAACAATTTATTGCTAAATATATGGGCCCATCTACTTCCAGTAGTAAATACTAAAATTTTATTTTATCGAATTTTCATCAAGGGCTTCAACATTCTAGTTTTACGTATCCACTTAAAGGGTATGGCAGGTTAAGTATTGAGAATGTGCCCCCAGAGCCTAATGTAATGAATATCATATTGTTAAAAGTACGTTGCTCATTTGCATTACTATTTATGTAGTTTTTGACTGCCTATCTCTTACTGTCATTGAGTGACATTGAAAAATTACCTGATAACAGCAAATTTTTTAAACTTTTCGTTCTCTTAACCTAATAGAACTAGGAATGTGATTCCAAAGCCAAACTGCAGACAATATTATGACAAATATTACTTATATCATTCTTAATTATTTTGCTAAAAATAAATAAATTTTTTAAAAGAAATATTATTTTCTTGGCTATTATTAGTAAGTTCTAACAGAGTGACCACTTTCAAAAAAATCTGAAAAGTAGCACATAGTTTGTAGATTTTACTGTTACAAGTTTTATTGAAATCGGATACCTGCAACATATTTAAAAAAAAATGTTTGTTGCTCAGGTCCCTATTTGTGAAACTACACATTAAATTTTTAAATAATATGTTTAATAATAATAATACATAATAAGAAAATGTTATTCTCCATCCACTCTGCTAACCCCGTAAGAGTCTGGCTTGCAGTTAAGTACTCAAATCAAATTCAAAGTATGCAGATCCAAGTATATTTTTATTCTAGACACTTTATACAGACTGTGCCTGTACAGTGTTAAAAAACGTAAGCATACGATAGATTTTCCATTCACTTATAACTGTCTACAAAACATTTATAATCTGTTTACGGATATTTTCAATTTTCAAAATTTGATGTTAAATTTGTGATTAGCGACTACCAAAACTACTGAATTTCATGAAAATCTGTTTGTCCGCCATATTGAATTTGCCAGTTTGAATTTTAAAAATCTGATTTTAATTTCATAGTGAGTGACGATAAAAGCCCCTTGGTACAGAATTTCACGAAAATCTGTACGATTTTCAGAGTTTCAGATTTTCAAAATCCGCACTATAGAAAATCCGCCATTTTGAAAAAGTTATGAGTGATTGCGATCAGCAAAAAAATTTGTTTCTGTAAGTTCAAACATTCCGATCACCGTTGATGATAGTAAGAATTGCATTGCAAAACTCTATTCACTTGAAAAAAAATTACAAAAAAAAAAAAATGGCAAATTTTTTGATACTTTTTTTCCAAAAAGTCGCCATATTTAATTTCCTATTGGAAAAAACTCAATTTTGACGACAGATTCTGAAAGAGCACACTCGAAACTAGTAAGATTCATAGTTTTTATTGGAAAATAAATGTCCTTTAATTATAAGAACGAGGTTTCAAACTGCACTTTGTATATCGTGTATTATTACAAGGTTACTTACCATGCTAAGAACTAGGATAATACAGTCGGATCTAGGAAACAGCCACATTACCAGATTTGTGTCGAGAGGAACTCCTCAGGGGGAGTAATTTCTCCTCTACTCTGGCTGCTGGTTATGGACAAAATTCTCTCGAGTCTGGGAGAAGAAAGAATCAAAGTAGTTGCCTATGCAGACGACTTAGATATCTTAATTTCTGGTATTGATCACTCCGTGATCAGTGATATCATGCAGAGAGCCCTGGATAAGGTGAACGCCTGGGCCACGAGTTGTGGCCTTTGCGTTAATCCAGGTAAAACAGAATTGGTGCTGTTTACTACCAGATACAAGATACCTAATTTCAGAATTCCCAGTCTGAATGGACAAGTACTGGCCCTATCGCCTTTTGCAAAGTATCTTGGAGTAGTCCTTGATTCTAAGCTTAGCTGGAGGTTAAACATAGATGAGCGGATAAGGAAAGCCTTCTATGCTTGCAAAAAAGCTTTCGGTAGGAGATGGGGAGTCACACCAAAGATGGTGTGGTGGATGTACACAGTTGTGATACGTCCAATCCTCACCTACGGTATGCTCGTCTGGTGGCCTTGTCTGGAAAAGAAATGCAATATCCTAAAAGTTGGCAGAGTACAAAGAACCGCGAGTCTGGGCGTATCGGGAGCCTTACGGTCCTGTCCGACTGATGCCCTCAATGTACTTTTGCATCTTTTGCCTATCGATCTTCACATAAAATGCCTGGCAGCTGTTTGTGCGGTCAGGCTTAAAGAGTCGGGATGCTGGACTGCCAGATCGTACGGTCACGGTAAAATCCTTGAGCTGGTACCTGGGGAACTGGCAAAATGTAAATCGGACTACACTGTTCCCATACTTTTCTCTGAGAAGAATTTCAGAGTAAGGCTCCCTACGAGGGAAGAGTGGGAAGAAAATGATATACTGAGCCACTTCGACGCAGCGATTTTCGCAGACGGCTCCAAAACTGAGATGGGAGTTGGGGCCGGGGTCTTCTCAACAGATCTAAATGTCGAAGAGTCTTTCCGCCTTCCTGATCATCAGGCGAAAGTGTTAGCGATCATGAAGACATGCTTCATCTTAGGAAATTCCGCAAGCCAGAAACGGATTGCTATTCTAACTGACTCCCAGGCCGTGAATGCCTGGCCAGGTTAGGTAACAGCCTTGACATCACGGTACTCTGGGTTCCAGGACATAGGAACATAGGAGGAAATGAAGGGGATGACTGTCTGGCTAGGCAGGGCGCTACAAGGGAGGAAGCTCAAGTGGAGCGAGTTCTTAATTCTCTGGGATCGATTAAGAAGGGAATTCAGGCCCATTTTCTTGCTATTGCCAACAAAAATTGGAAAAATCTTCGCACTTGCGCTATTTCTAGAATGACATGGCCATCCTACGACAGGAGGAAAACGCAAGAGCTTCTAAATCTGACCCGTGAGAACATGGCCAGAGTTGTGGCGGTGTACACTGGTCACTGGCCCTTAGGTGAGCACGCAGCTAAGCTAGGGATCCCGTTCAACCCTTACTGCCGCAGTTGCGAAGACCCAAATGAGAAGGAGACGCCTGTCCATTTTCTGTGCAAATGTCCGGCCCTTGCTGTGGCTAGACATCGCGCAATGGGTGATTATTTTATTGATGATCTCAGGGAGATGTCCAAAAAGCGGGTTAGTGACATTGTTCACTATCTCAATGCCACAGAACGGCTTTAGCCCAAGGCGAAGTTTCCCTGTCCACTAAACCACCCCAAACACATTAATAACCAGATCATAGTTAGATTGTTGTGGTATCAAAATGGCGCCTTTGTAGCGCTAATTGGGTTCCGACGAGAGTCGACGTTAGAATCGCCACCTAAACCAACCAACCAACCATTATTACAAGATACTTACACTGGGAATTCCACAAACGTATTCAAATAACATACATAAAGTGTGTACAGTGCAAAATATCCGTGAACAGATTATAAATGTTTTGTAGACAGTCATAAGTGAATGGAAAATCTATCGTATGCTTACGTTTTTTAACACTGTACAGGCACAGTCTGTATAAAGTGTCTAGAATAAAAATATACTTGGATCTGCATACTTTGAATTTGATTTGAGTACTTAACTGCAAGCCAGACTCTTACGGGGTTAGCAGAGTGGATGGAGAATAACATTTTCTTATTATGTATTATTATTATTAAACATATTATTTAAAAATTTAATGTGTAGTTTCACAAATAGGGACCTGAGCAACAAACATTTTTTTTTAAATATGTTGCAGGTATCCGATTTCAATAAAACTTGTAACAGTAAAATCTACAAACTATGTGCTACTTTTCAGATTTTTTTGAAAGTGGTCACTCTGTTAGAACTTACTAATAATAGCCAAGAAAATAATATTTCTTTTAAAAAATTTATTTATTTTTAGCAAAATAATTAAGAATGATATAAGTAATATTTGTCATAATATTGTCTGCAGTTTGGCTTTGGAATCACATTCCTAGTTCTATTAGGTTAAGAGAACGAAAAGTTTAAAAAATTTGCTGTTATCAGGTAATTTTTCAATGTCACTCAATGACAGTAAGAGATAGGCAGTCAAAAACTACATAAATAGTAATGCAAATGAGCAACGTACTTAACAATATGATATTCATTACATTAGGCTCTGGGGGCACATTCTCAATACTTAACCTGCCATACCCTTTATTCTGAAATCTGGAAGTCTCTTGACAAGCTTTCTTATAAAATGATATTATTAAAATTGAATGGTATCAAATTTTCCTCCCTCCTGAAGTAGATTCAACATTCAGTACATTAAGAGAAGAATCTCTTTTAAATCATGTTATTGTGTTGTGCCCTTTTCCATGTACTCCAAGGAGTTCAACTTTGATCCTTTCTATAAGTATATACCTTTTCCAGTCGTTAGTGTCCTGCTAAATGACACATTTTATAATGTTATGTGGATCTTAATATTTCTTATGTTCCACATACAATTTTGGGGCTCAAAAATGCTATCATATTTAACTTTTTCTTTAATTCTATAAGAATTATGAAACTATTGCATGTAAAGGTATATTAGTGCAATGCATAAAATGCTGCCAAAATGATTAACAATCTGATAAAGTTAAATCATACACAAAAAAGCATTCTAATTAATTCAGATTGATTCAATTGACAGAATAAAAAGTTTACATCCAAAAATGGTGTATGAAAGGAAACGAAAGAGAATGTGAATATGTATGGACGAAAACAGAACAAATACTAATATCCGCAAAACATATGACATAGTTTCAGAAAAAATACATTATTTAGACCAATTATGGTTAGAAACCATACAGCTGAGATATCTAGATCAATTAGATCTCTTCGATACTCCAATGTCTTATGTAAGAGGTCGTTCTACTGCGGCGTACGCACCGCTTTTTTTCCTTCGATTTGAATTCAGCGCATTCAGCATTCGTTTATTCGTAATTAGGTGAAGCACAGCACAGCGATTCGTGTATTAAATTCTTGCATAAATTTTTTATTCGCTATACAGTTACACTGGTCTTATGAAGCACCAACTAAAAATGCGTTCTAGATCGACTGTAATCATTTAAAATAGGTCCCATTCTCTTTGCAGCTCTAAGTCTAGAGAATGTTGCCAGTCCAGTATTTCAAAATCACAAAACGAAGGAGTGGACGAATTTAGATAATATTACTTTCTCATTCGACTGCACGCAACGGTCTGTTGGATTTTATGCTGACATCGAATACAATTGCCAGGTAATTATTTTTTTAGATTTAAAGATTTTTTTATTACCTATATTGTTTTACTTTTTTTTTTTTTCTACAACAAATCATTTCAATTTAGCACTTTCTGATAGTTTTTTCAAATCGTTAAAAATATTTCATAAAAATTAGAAAATTACATAATATGCGTACAATTTTTTGGAAGGAAAAGTTAATATAATAAAAATTTTATAAACAAATAATTTAAAAAGTTTAAAATTCACAAAACACAAAATTATGAAGTATTTATTATTAAAATACCTTGAGCTTAACAAAATTATAGTTGAAGAAATTTTAATAGCTTCCGCTTATTTATCGTTTCTCTTTCTGAGTTTTAATTTTTATAGATCTTCCTCAAATCCACTCAAGTATGAAGGTGCAAGCATTCGAGCTTGTAGTTTGATAATCACAATTTCAACTAATCACCTTTTTTCATGGATATGTGGCCCTTGTTAGTAACGAAATAATTACAACTAGTGTTTATTTTTATATTCTACATCCGCAGAACGCCAATCTTCATTTAAAAAATCTTTATTTCCTCATAACTCCTTAAGAGGCAATTTAATTTTTATTCATAATATTATCTTAAATCGTAGATTTTATATTGATAGCATAAATTTTCTGCTTTTAGATATTCCACATGTGTGACGAGGAAGGAAACCGGATACCGCATCTTTGCGCTAATGAAACTTCGTTTAATCAAGAGTACAGAATTTGTGATTGGGATTATAACTTCAATTGTACAGAATCAGCGGTAAAACAAATTAATTTATTTTTATTTTATTCATTTAATCTAATTATTATGATATTTCAGAAATGGTTTTATTTAAATGAGCTTACATATGCCACGGAACCTCCTGAAGATGAAGATTATTAAAAATTTGTACGATGTATAAATAAGTTTAAATGAAATTTGTTGAAATTTTGTTAATGATAAAAGAGAAAATAATTTTGCCACAGACTAATAGATGTTTTTTTTTAAGACATATATTTTTGATAGTCCTTTAAGCAATTTAAGACGAGGAATTTAAAAAATGGCTTTCTTTTTCCTAAAAATTACGATTTTTTGTTTTTTAAGTATAATATAAAATATAAGGTAGGTACAATAAAAAAAACGAAATATCTATCACAAGAAATCAAGTGAAAACCAAAGTTATAAATATTATATATAAATAAAATAAAATTGTGTATTTTTATTCTGTAACATTATCTTAATTTTAGTATCAATTAAAATTTTAAACATTCTAAACAATTAAAGTAAATTTATCTATGAGCGATTTCCGAAAACAGTGCGCAAAAGATCGATTGTTACTTTGGCTGTGTGGCATGTTGCGCCGTCCTGTCGAAACCAAATGTCGTCTATGTCATACTCTTCAATTTTGGGAAACAAAAAATCGCTTAGCATGGCGCGGTAGCGATCGCCATTCACTGTATCGTTTTCGAAGAAAAAATGGCCTAATAATGCCGCCAGACTAAAATCTGCACCAGACAGTCACTCGTTGTTGATGCATTGGTTTCTCCACGATGACGTGTGGATTTTCTTATTTCAATTTCAATTTCAATTTTGTTTATTTGACGTATCCTCCGAGGTGGAAATGAGCTTCATCTGAAAAGATGATTTTTCGGTAAAAATGCCCATCTTCGATCAAGCGGTCTTCGGCCCATTGAGTAAACCGAAAATGCATTGGATGGTCATGCGGCTTCAGCTCTTGCACTAATTGAACTTTGTACGCATTCATACCGAGATTTTTATGCAAAATTCTTCTCAAAGAAGTGCGTGAAATGTTCAATTCTTGAGAACGATGACGAGTTGATGTTGATGATTGTTCACATACACTCTGAGCAACACCAGCGATGTTTGCGGTTGAGCGCACTGGACGAGTACGTACACGGGTTGTTTTATCCAACAACGATCAAGTTTCACGAACTCGCTTCACAAATTGATCCACAAACAGCGTTTTTGGCACATCCTTTTTGTCAAATTTTTTCCGTAAATTTCTTACAGTTTGAGTAGAAGACTCACTACTTTGGAAATAAGTTTTTAATATTTCCCAACTTTGTTCAAGCGAAAAGCGACCCATTTCATAAATGTTAAACATAAAACTAACTTTCTGTCACATCGTAAATGTCATCAAACCTTCCAAACTCAAAATAACCTATAGTTCCAATTCCAAACGTTAGATGGCCCACCCTGTATATATATAAAAGGTCATTAAGAATATCTTAAAATTACAATAGTGGACACAATAACTTTCTTCAGGTACTTTCAAATCAAAAGGTTCAAATGGCTTTTATTTTATATACTACTGTGATCAAAAAGTAAAAGCAATTTGTTTATCACTTTGAAAATTCTTATTCATTCTTCCAAATCTATATCATCCCCTTCAAAGTGGTCTTCGCCCGATACAATACACCTATGCCAGCGATTTTTCCAATCCTCGAAACACTTCTGAAACCCGATGATTGGAATGGCCTTCAGTTCCTTCTTCGATTTTTCTTTTATCTCATCAATCGATTCAAAATGGTGTCCCCGAAGCGGTCTTTTGAGCTTAGAGAATAGCTAGAAATCACATGGAGCTAAATCGGGCGAATACGGTGATTGTGGAACGACATACATCGAATTTTTGATGAAAAAGTCTTGAAGAACCAATGCAGTGTGAAATGAGAAATTTAGTGTTTTTGAAACCAATCGAGATGTGACTCTTTTCAAGCATAAATGTTCTTTCAAAATGGTTTGGAGCGATCCAACTTAAATCGAATTATCAACCGACGATTTTTGAGCACCAAATCTTTGATTTCATTGAAATGTTGTTCATTGATTGATGTTGATGGTCGTCCGGAACGCTCTTTCTTGAACACTTTCTCTACCTTCTTTGAACTGTTTATAACACTTGTAAACATTTCTTTCAGCAACATTCTAAACGATTTTCCAGTAGAAATGTCTTTCTGCAAAACAAATTTAATGCAACTTCTTTCCTCAATAAAATCACACATTATAAAAATTGAAAAATTCACATTTAGTTGCTTAGAAAACACAACGAAACTTACCAAACAAATGACGTACTGGCGTGAAATGAGACAGACATGAATGACAGTGCTGCCAACCTAAAAACAAGAAGATTTGCTCGAATCGATGTACCCGCGCAATTTAAATTCAAAATTGGCTTTACTTTTTGATCACAGTAGTATATTATACAGTCAGATAGTTATCGCTTGAAGAACAAACATCTCAACAAAGCATTAATATTAATATGCAGTTCAAATTTCAAATCAATTTATGTAATAGTTTTTTTTTCTATGATGTCCATCAGCTTCCAAAATTATGTTTCGAGAATATCATATTTAAAGTATCAATCAGAAAATCTCTGAACGTTTACTCGCTTGGAGCTTTATAACTATCATGTTTTCAGGATTTTTTATTTGGAATTTTGAAGAAATATTCTTCAATAGTTAAACTACAATAATCCGTAGAAAAAAAGTTCGATTTATTTATTAGTCGATGTTAGAGAGATATAGAAAGACGCAGCTCTAAATGTTCTACTGTAGACTTTGCTTATACATACCGATATTATTTTCCTTATAATTTTATAATTATTCCCTTGATGTAGGTCATGCACGCGTACTTTTGTATAATTTATTAAT
Source organism: Dysmachus trigonus (assembly GCA_949715965.1). Taxonomy (NCBI): domain Eukaryota; kingdom Metazoa; phylum Arthropoda; class Insecta; order Diptera; family Asilidae; genus Dysmachus; species Dysmachus trigonus. Next base: position 2,492,886 of record OX454322.1, read on the forward strand.
CATATTTAAGAATTTCAACATCACTTTGATTGAGAGATTAATATTTTTTATTTCATAATTGTTACTTGTGTGAAAAAATTTCGTCAGGCCTGGTTGAGCAAAGTTACAAAAACATATGCAACATTAGGCCAATGATTAATTATGATTGATGTTTTAATTTTAACTCATATCAGAAAAACACTGACTAGTATTAATAGTTGATTAAGTCTTTAGGAAATATTTCGATTAATTTATTTTGTGTTCCTTTTTTTTTATTTTATTTAAATTAGGGAATATTATAGATTTAGTTTAACAAAAAAACAGATTTAAAATGTGTAAATAAAATCTTTGCCTTCACTATTTCTCAATTTTCACAAATATGTTGATTACGTAGTAAAATCTACTTTTTCATATCTATTCTAATAAATAAATGAACTTCTTTAATATAACCCTTGAAACTTGGTTATGTATTACGAATTTGCTTGTTTAAATTTAACTAAGTTGCTTCGTTAATTGGCTTGGACTTCTATAGGATAGTAAAAGTTTAGCTGTTTTCGGTTTTGATTTTAAAAGGAACATTTGATCAATTGTAACGGCTTTGATAAATTACATTAATAATTCTATAAGAAGAAATAATGTGAGCTCTATAGAAAATAGAATCAAAATTTGCTTATCCCACTTCTGATTTTTTTTGGTTTGAATTTTTAATGTGCGGTTGAAAGAAGAAAAATTATGTACGTAATATAATAAATTTTGTGTAAAGATTATACACTATATATATGTATATACTATATAGTAAAAAAAAATAATTTCGATTATACCTAAACGTTTTTAAAGTGTTTTTTCTTAAAACTATATAAAATTTAAGATCCTCCTTTACTTTAAGTTGTATATTCTAATAAAACCTATGCAATGGCAATGCAAGCTTGTGCTACAAGTTACCTCAAATAAAGTAGCATATTTCTATTAACTGTGGTTCTTTGACCTATCCGGCTCAAGATCTGAATCAGGGAAATTTTGTATTGAATTAGAATTTAATTATACATAGCTAAGATTTTAGGTTTTTCAGCAAACCTATCAAATTGCCAAAATTCTGATGCATATAATTTTATAAAATTGTAACCTAGAAAATGTTTGTTAAAACCATGAAGTACAACTAAGAAATCTAAGATCATAGCTATGAGAATAAACAATAATAATTCGTAAATGACATTAAAAATCCAAAAAAAAGGTGTTTATAAACTTTAAAATTAAGCTTTTGTGTAGACACAAATTTTCTATTTGTTACAATTATGAAGGCTGTTAAATTGATGTTTTTATGGATAATCTTATTAAGTCAGCTATTTTAATATCTGGCGAAAATGGATCTTCATATCCGTTCATTAACAAACTACGATAATTTGATGGGATATCTCATGGACTATTAATTTTCTTAAATGAGGTTAATTTATAAGAATCATATAAATATGGATGTAGGTTGCTATCTCTCAGTTTATCGACAAGTTGTAAAACGTGTGCATTCTGGTTTTAATTTTAAAAAATCTCAAAATGTTAAAAACATATTTTGTGCTTCTACTATTTCTATTTGCTACGCTCGGTCAAGTCGTAAGAACTTTGAAAATTATAATTATATTATTTTTGATTATTTTCTCCTGACTGAATGTATTTCAGGTGTCTAGAAGAGCAGGAGATCAGAGAAATGAGAGTCGTACTTATGGTATTGCTACTTTATCAAAAGGAAAAGCAGTTTTAGGTATTTGTTTAGAGTATGAATTATATTAATTTATATATAATATTTTTGTTTTTTAAAGTTAAAAATTATTCTCCGTCTACAACAGCATCTTATAAACAAAAAACTAAATATCAGCAAAATGTTACAACTGTTGAAAGACCCCTCGAAGGAACTCTTTGGACTACAACTGAGGAAATTTTCGACTAAATTTTGAGTGGTTTATGTTAAAAGATTTAATTTGTGTGCATATTAAAAGATTTCTTTAAAAATTTAGTATTACTATTCTACACTGTTCAATAAAATCTGCAATCTGTTGTGGCGTTAATTAAATTTTATTGGCACCTGAGAATTTTAATATACATTTTGTTTAGTTGAAAGGGAAATACCTGGCTTCGTAGGACATGCTCTGACCTAAAGTATAAATTAAAATGATTTCTTCTATCGAGCATACATTGATTAAATAAATGATGAATAAATTATAAATTTGCCTCTATTTTTATACCTTTGATCCCTTGATAATTCCAACTCCAAAATTGTGGATAGCTTACGATGTGTTAATCTGTTTTATTCAATTGGTTACCAATTTTGTGATTCTTTCTTGCTTTTATTTAATGGGCATGTACTTTTGGTACAAAAAATGATATTTTCGATATGAAAGAAGTTTTTGAAAAATCCAAAACCACATAAACTTCGTCTCAAAATATCTAATTAATAAACTTATTAAAATCGACGGTATGATTTTTATCATTAAGGGGTTGTGAAACTCCCCCTAAAATCAACATTCTTACGCTAACTCGCTCTTTTATGGAATCTCCTGAAAAAAATTGGTTTTGGCTGTCGAAAATAGGTGAAAATGGGAAAAGACATAATAGGGAGAATAAGAACCTATATTCTTTTATTTTCTAAGGTTAAATTTCATCACTATCCCAAGAAATAGCGCAAAAGAGGTAAAATTGGGAAGTTTTTCAACAACACTGTTTTGAAAACTAAAGAGTTGTGAATAAATTAAGTTCTGAAAATAAATAAAAGTGAAATGATCTTACATACCAATGTCAATGCTTATGATAGAGTTAAATATGCTTCTGATTTTCAAAAATTCAACTGATTTTCAAATTTTCAACCATGACATACCTCTGCTACCCTTTTATACCACAGGAAAGGGTTATAGAGATAGAAAATATAAAAATTTGAAAATTGTATACCCAATAACCTTACAAGTATAAATTTTCAACTTTATGTAGAGAATACCCTGCTTAACAAAACTTGAGCTAGGTCACTTTGGGTTGAGCCAAGTTTAAGCCAGGCTTGAGAAACAATAAAAAAACTTTATCGAACGAAACTCGATTTTCTAAACGCTCCTCTTGCCAAAAGGAGAAGAGTTTTTTAGATTCTTCTAGATTCTTCTATATTTGAAATATAGTGCCAATTGGTAATTATTAATTTTTCTGTATTTCCTTATATTATATATTCTGTATTATATTACAAAATCACACCAAAAAAATATGAAATTAGAATACTTTCAAAATATTAAAAAGAGTTTTATACTAACAAGGAAACGTTCTCAGGTGTGTCTCACCGATGTTGATGAAATTGAAAAATGTTATATTAAAAATTGAAATATGTTATATTAAAAATAAGAGACACGTATTTTTTTTTTATCTGCAGATACGCGCATCTAGGGGGTGAAAACCCCTAAAGTTTACCCCCATAAACATTTTTTCCTAAATATTTCAAGTTCTAATGAATTTTTTCGAATGAAACAAAATGGAAATGATGTCTCATAAATATACTAACCTTTTGTAAGTAATCCGGCTCCCGGGAGTGGCAACCCTTATTTTTTATTGCAGAAAAACGATTTATTTTTTATTTTTGCGTCACAAAAATAACAGTTATAGTTAAAAATCATTGAAACATTTTTTTATACATATGATTTTGAAAAATAAAGTTTTTGGATTTTCATAAAAAAAGCTCCTCAAGGGGGTAAACAACTAGCACTAATACGTAAATCATGTATATTTTTTCAGACATCAGTTTTTTCGTGAAAACCAGTATTAAGGGGTTTTTGGAGTCGCTGATTACGAATCTGATGTTAAATTTAAAAAAATTCAAAATGGCGGATCCAACATGGCGGACAAACTTTTGAAAAATACACCAATTAAAAAAAAAAAAAGTATTAATAAAAGTATCTCTTATTTTTCGATACTCTATAACATATTTCAAATTCATCAACATCGGTGAGACACACCTGAGAATGTTTCCTTGTTAATATTTCTAAGTTTCAATCCAACTTTGTATACTTGTCATATCTAATCTATTTTAGTATATTAGAATGAATAGCAATCGATAAATTCGTATGAATATTAAATATTAAGTAAATAATTTCAACATATATTTTGCAAAATACTTTATTCGGTGCCAAAGGAATTTTCGAATTAATAAGAAAGTTGACAAACGATTTTCAAGTTTTCAACACCATGCCATTTTAACGTCAGATCGAAACTTGAGAACACATTTTTAATTAATAACATTGGTCGAGAAAAATGTACACATATTGGATATAACTAGTTATCTATATTATATTATATTCCAACATAAATTACTTTACAGCCTTGTGATTAAGAATTTATTAAGAGGTTAGGGGTATTCAGCAGAGTGAAAAAATTAGTATTTTAAAGAACTTCTTTTTAGAGTAGTTTAATTTATTTTATAGAACATATAATACAAACTAACTATGTTATGTTTTACAAACATTTAAAAAAAAATATTTATTGTATGCTACATCGGAATATTTGTTGGATCCCGTCCTACAAGTCGTGTTTTGCGGTGATAATCATACCATTTTACTGATTCATATTAAATCAATCAAACAAACAAAAATCATTAGTTAATCTAGTGCCAGATCGTAGCTTTTTTTTGTTTTTTTTAAAATAAGCGGCCTCTGATAATTTCCTCTCGAATTTTCAAGGAAAAAGCACTAGCTTATTGTTTATAAAAAATATAAGTTTAAATTAAAGAACAAAATAATCTATCAGGAACTAGTTTTTTCTGCTTTCAATAAGCTGTATAAATTTCGTTCAAATCCGTTGAGTGGTTTCACCAACATAGTTTCGAGAAAAACTGATTTAACCCTAGATTGCCAACACCCTTATACATTTAGAATGACCAAAAAATTCAATTTTTTTTTTTTTTGCATAAAAAGTTAGTAAAGGGTTGCTAGCTATAAGCGTGTCCGTTTGGACCTAAGCAAGAAAATCCCATATCTATACCATACATGGATGTGTCCTTATGAGTTAAGTTTGGAGGTACCATATTTATTTCGTATATCAAAAAACAGGGGAACTAGAGGGCGAAAACCTTTTGAACATTAGGTCCTCCTAGTGTCCAACAGAGATTGAGTTTGGATTTTAGATTGCTGTAGTAGTATCATATGCTAATGTACTTTGAAATGACAGTGAGAAAACATATATATGTAAATTGAAATGAGGAAGTTTGGAAGCAGTGTGAATCTTCAAGGTCAGTAAGTAACAGCTTCCTTTGAGTGTCCAGAGCTGGAAATGAGATATATGATAAAGGGCGTCAAGATATACATGTATGCCAAAAATGATGAAAATCGAAGGAGTGGAAGGGTCTCATTTTTTTGAGCAATTATTCGTGTGAATCTTCAAGGTCAGTAAGTAACAGCTTCCTTTGAGTGTCCAGAGCTGGAAATGAGATATATGATAAAGGGCGTCAAGATATACATGTATGCCAAAAATGATGAAAATCGAAGGAGTGGAAGGGTCTCATTTTTTTGTTCAATTATTCGTATATTCATTATTCCATTGACTCACTTGGTTCGAGAGCTAAGGAATTCCAAATCAAAAGTTGAGGGATTGGTAAGACTCAATCGAAAAGTCTCATCATCAAAAATAATGGTCCCCAGTGGGAATTGAGCTTCCTGTTTCGTTTTCATCATTTCATATGATATTCAAGTGAAAATGAGCGATTGCTACCCATAAAGTGCAATAAAAATGAATGAAGTGAGATTCAAGCTAATTGCTCTGCAATGACTCACATACATGCTCTTAGACACAAGATGATTGTTGATTGACCCTCTATAATGTCATAATTAATCATAATGAGCAATTATATTCAAGTATATGGAAGATTTGGTTTAGGTCCAAAAGTCAATGCTTATAGCTAGGAACCCTTTCCCGTAGAATACGCTCCTGAAACCCTTTTTTCGAAACTCGAACTCCAAGTGTTTTTTTTTAATCTTTCCCGGGATTGCTGATTAAAATGTAAGTACGATTTTTCGATAATTAAAACTTTCAACGCGTTTTTCTCAAAAAAGCATTTTCGGAGTTTATGCCGGTAATAACTCAAAAACTAATTATCCGATTGAGCTGAAACTTATAGGATTTCTTTATTATAGTATTACCTTCTATATGAATTAAAAATTATTGTAATATTTTATTATTAAATATGGAAAAATGTGATAAAATGGCGGAGAAAATGTTGATTTTTTCGAAAAAGTTACGCCAAAAGTGCAAATTTTTTTTTTTTTCACTTGTTTTTCAATTCATCTACTAACTGTGAATGTAATTAATGTAAATTTTTTTGATTTTTTGATTTCTGATCAAAATTGCGACCAGGAGAGCCGGCACAAGCAAAATACAACGACTTTTTCAACACCATCTAGCGGCCGCCATTTTGTTGAAAAAAATTAAAAAAAAATATTTTTGTATACTACATGGATACACTTATAATTGTAAAAAAGTTTCGATTGATTTGAATAAAAACTTCCCCTTGAAAAAAAATGTTCCAGAATGAGTTTTTTTCCTTGTTCTAAATGTATATCCCCCCTTAAATACCACGTTGTTGCCAACGTACGTAAAATTTACTTTTAGCAATAATTAAGGCAGAACGGAGCCGGTGCGACAACCGATGTTGACGACCCCCACGGAGGCTGACGTGAGACTTAACGAGGGAGGCACTGCTGGGAGTTTGGGGGGTTCTGTGAACTACAGGCGGCAGGAGCGCTGTTAATTCGCGGAATACACGTAAAATTGACGTATATTGGCAATCTAGGGTTAATGATTTACACTTGAAGAACCCTTCAGTAGTTGTAGGATATCTCGAAAACTATTCATTTGATTTACTTGAAATGTTCAGATAATATTTTTGGCTTTAAGAAAATGCAAAAAAACTCGATTTTCTAAAAATCCTGACTACCGCTAACCCCTTACGTTTATTAAATTTTTCAGATTTTGAATTACTTCTATACTATACGAAAAAGCATACATGTTAGTCTCTGAATGATTTAAAATACGTTTAATGAATCTATAATATTCTACTTTATATTTTAGCAGTAGGTATTTTAAAATTCTTCATTCTTTAAAACTATTAGAAATTGAATCCAAAATTTTTAACCGTGTACTTCAGCCTCTGTAGCTCTGCGCGAAATGTGACCCTGGTAGCCTTTCTATCAGTATTTTAGTTATTCTATGTTATTTGAATCTATTACTCATGCAAGAGTTTAGAGTATTTGAACTAAATATGAATTCTCAATTGAAATCAGCTAACAATGAAATTTACAAGTACCAAGTTCTGAGTTAACAAGTCTCCCTTTTTTTGGAAATAGATGTCTCTGTTTTCCGTATTAACCCAACGACTTTTTGGCGCGAAAATAATGCTAGTTAGAAAGCTTCGATGCACCTATTTTTCTGCTTTCTTTAAAGCTTGAACAGTGCTTTTGAGTGTGTGAAGACTACTTTGGCTGCATGTCTTCAATTTTTTCCTCCAGCTTGGCCTGTGAAAGATTCGCTGCGGTCCAAAAGCCACTCTTCCATGAAGACACCAAAAGCGTATCTTACATGGGAAGCAGGTGGACAGCAGCCACCTTAAGATGCTGGTATAAGACAAAAAGCCCGTCAGTCGCGAACAGAAACTACTCTGAATCGGTTTGTTACTGGCGTTTGTTCGGAAATATCGCGCGCGTCTCAAATGCCTTCGATCTCAACATTTTCGATAGGTCATTAATATTAGAGGAATTTTCAGTTTTGATTACCGAATGTGTTTCCGATATTATCTGGATTAAATTTAAAATTAAGTGGTAAGAAAATTTCAATAGTGTCGTGAGATAAAGTGTTAACTAAATTCAAATTCACTACCTCATGCGGACGGTTGCTTTCGCTGTTATTGGTCAAGTGTGAAGCTGCGAATACCTGCGAGAGGAGCATCTTTGTGTTTATGGTTAAGATGCATAAAATTCGAAGTGGTTGTCTACATCCGTTTCCCCGACGGGCATTCAGCAGTTTTCAATAATATACGAATTATACCTTTTGATTTTCGGGCCGGGTCGTTGAACAACTTTTTATTTCCAGAAATCACTGTTTTTTATTTGCGCACTGTTGAAAAGTTGTTTGATATGGGAAATACGTATGAGTCCGATCCAGTTGGATTAAGGTTGTATTCATCGTTATGAAAGGCTTCTCTTTAACGAATACGAAACGTCTTATCGTCCGCCTGCTTCTACATACCTACATATATACATATTATATGTATGTTTGTCTGCTGTCTTTTGCTGCACTTTCTCCCTGTACGGTAAATCTACCTAAATATGCACTTGAAGCGTTTAGAGCTGATGTAATGAGACCGTGTGCTTCAAGGTTGTCACAAATCCAACTGACTAACGTCTTACAATTTCCTCCATAGTGAGAAGCGTAATTAAAACAGACATAAAAAGAAAAGTTGTAATTGCTTTAATTGCCTGTTTGAGCTGTTATCTTGAATTAGACCACGTGTAGGCAAAGTTATGTTAATCAGTATGTAATACTTGTTACTTGTACTTGTACTTCCACGTGTCTTTGCTGTCAATCGGTACTCCATTTATAATTTAAACATATGTAGGAAAAGCATTAGCAACACTTCTTGCAGGCATTTATATTTTAAATTTAAATTAAAGGGTGTTTTTTAGCTTAGATAGAATTTCCTACAAGTATAAGGATAACTGCCATTCTGACATTTCTATGTGACATTTATGTCTGGCAAGTAATCCTGAATATAGCCTCACGTTTAAAGAACGGTTGAAAATTATCCAAATTCACCTTGAAAATCAGTCGTCGGTTCGCGAGACTTATAGACGACTTCGTGTACATAATCATCACTCATTTATGGCTTATTAGATTTGTTAATAAGCACAATTATTCCTTTTAGAGTGAGACCAATCCAAAAGAGACTCTAGAATCCAGAAAAATACACTATTTGATTCGGTTTAAACGCAAATGGTATCATTGATCCTTATTTCTTTAAAAATGAGGCATGTGATCGTGTTACTGTCAATGGAGATCGCTACCGGACCAATGAATATTTATTCAAAAATATGAATGACATGGCTCCTGGCAAGATGTGGTTTCAACAGGATGGCACTATGTGCCGTACAGCTACACAAACCATTGCTGATAAAATGATTTCGAGAAATAGCCCTGTATATTGGCCTCCAAGGTTGTGTGATCTGACCCTTCTCGACATATTCCTAAAATTGCTCGAAAAAGTAACCCGAAATTTGAATGACAGTGGTAGATATATGACCGAACACATTTTTAAATATTAATATTATGAATTGGTCTTTCGAATAAAAAAAAAAAAGGAAGTTTTCATCAAAAGTTAACTCTGTGTTATTTTGTAAAATTTTAAATACTACCAGCTTTGCAAAAGTTTATGAAATTTATTATTTCTACTCATATAGTGATGATAGTATTACAGCTGAACTTCTTGGGAATTGAGAATTATAGCTATATTTTATAAAACGTATTAATAAACACATTAGTTCCCAAAAATTTTTAAAAATTCTTAATTAAAAATGCTCTACCTTAAAGTTTAAGTTAGTACACAATTTTGTTTGGCAATAGAAATACGATTTTTTATATTTTTAGTGATCTGGAAAATTTATAATTATATACTTCTAATAGTTAAAAAAATTTTTTTTAAGTTTTCAATAAGACCTAGCTTTAAAATTAATTTTTTATTTTTTTCGATTTACTGACATAGGATTTTTTAATGATGCAAGATCGTTTTATGTCTTCAAACTTATTACCTTAAACAGAATATGTTACATCTAATAACGATCTTATAGGTATAGATTGCTTTTAAAAGATGGGTCTTCTAGTTCGAGTAAGAAACATCTTTTCAATTGTGAATATTTCCCTTTAAAAGTAATCTGGCTGATGTTCCAATTTAGATAGAGATCGTTTAAACACTAGAATAATTCTGATACTCATATACCGCATATTTCATATAATAAAATTAATAGGAAACTAATAATGAAGGCCATTTGGTTGAAAACCACAAAAAAATCTATCTATCTATCTATCTATATATGCAGAATCTGTTTAATTTTATACAGACGTTTTTCTATGTGTATACAAATATACAGCATTTGTATATCTAAATAGATTTATATCAGTATCAGTATCAACCAAAACAATAATAAACTTTTTAAATTCAATAAAAAAATTCAAAAAACTTCTCAGAAATTATTGATTATTAGATCGTTTTGGAAAATTTTTATTTAGCTACACTAAGAAAAATCAAGTGTTTTTTTGCAACTTGCTAATTAATTCAGATATTGTATAGAATTTATTTTTGTCATTAGAAAAATGTTTAGGTAGTTTTCGTGCATACATTCATTTACCGAACCCTTAACGATAATCTTTAATTTATCACTCGGTGTAGGCTATTTTCTCGATTCATGGAAAATATCAATAATTAAACCGATTTATAAAAATGGTGCTAAGCATTTAATAAAAAAATTATAGAGCGGTTTCCTTAATGAAAACAATTCCGAAATTACTTGACAGTATTATTGCAAAAAAACTTTCTTTCCTATGCAGAGCAATAATTTGTACACAGCAGTACGAATTTGTAAAAGGTAAATCCACTGTTACCAATCTAGCACTTTTTACTAATTTTTGTATTAATGCCTTAGAAAAAGGCTATCAAGTTGACGCAGTTTACACAGATTTTTCTAAAGCTTTCGACAAAGTAAACATAAATATTTTAGTAAAGAAGCTTTACCATATGGGCATTCACTCTAATTTTCTCCAATGGATTTCTTCGTACTTAACAAACTGAAAACAAATTTTAGTAATTGATAACGTGCGTTCTAGAGTTATTGTTGCTAATTCGGGTGTGCCACAAGGAAGTCATTGTGGTCCCATTTTATTTATTTTATTTATCAATGATATCGTCAATTGTTTTTCGTATGCGAGTTACCTTATATATGCAGATGACTTAAAATTGTTTTCTGTCACAAGTGATATAAATGATTGCCTAATCTTACACGAGGACTTAAATAAGTTAACCGCATGGTGTGTTAGTAATAGGCTAACTAAGCCATTTTTATTTTCGATCCAAAATAGGAATGAATAAAGTAGATATTTGATCTTAACGAAGATTATGCCTCAACTACTGTACTAATCTTAATAAGTTTTATATCTAGACTTTTTAAAAAATTCCATAGATACCTTTTTATCTTTTAAAATTCAAAAGATGAAGACAAGTTCAGATTAGCAGAAAAATTAGGGTAGTGTTCATGCTTTCGTTATAAAATTCTTGCATTAAGATTTAAAAAATTCAATAAACACATAAGTATATAAAAATAAAATAATATATATTAGGATGCTTTTTTTCACGACTATTTTTTTTTTTTTTTAGTCCCACCTCAAAGTTTTGTGGGCAATACCTAAACAAACATTCCCTGAAAATTGGAGCCTTTAATATTAATATTAAGTGCTCGACCAAGGCGTATAAAGATTTCCCATATAAAATACATGTAAACTTTGATTATTTTTCTTCAAAACTCTACAGCTCAGAGGGATTTTATGGTACAATCTTGGTCAATGATAGGGTTTCTTCAGAATTGAATGCTCTACAAAAGTGTTTATTGCGGCGTAACCCTTACTCGCACCAGCGAGGTAGTACGGGTCACTAAACCCAATTTTTTCATGAAATTCTACTTTTTTTGCCCCTATCTTTTAAATAACAAGACCTACCGAAAAAATGTAAATAACAAACTTGTAGGCAATTCAATTTTCTCTACAAAGTTCTAGAACACCAAAGCGCTAACATTGATATTTCTTGAGATATTGGGCTTTGAAGTTGAGGTAGTGTGGAATTTTCATGGATTATTGAGCTAAATTTTAGAAACACTACCTCAACTTCAAAGTCCAATATCTCAAGAAATATCGATGTTAGCGATTTGGTGTTCAGAACTTTTTTGTAGGAAATTGAATTTCCTACAAGTTTTACATATTCACTTTTACTGTACATCTTTTTGTTTACGAGATAGGGGTAAAAAGCGAGAATTTCGTGGAAAAATTGGGTTAGTGACCCGTACTACCTCGCTGGTGGGAGTTGGGGTTACCCCGCAATGGACACTTTTGTAGAGCATTCAATTCTGAAGAAATCCTACCATTGACTAAGACTATACCATAAAATGCCTCTGAGCTGTAGAGTTTTGAAAAAAAATAATCAAAGTTTACGTGTATTTTACATGGGAAGTCTTTATACGCCTTGGTCTAGTACTTAATATTATATTAATATTAAAGGCTCCAATTTTCAGGGAATTTTTGTTTGGGTATTTGCCACAAAATTTCGAGGTAGGACTGAAAAAAAAAAATAGTCACGAAAAAAAAGCACCCTATTATAGTATATATCCAAATAGAAAAAAACAACATATCTTTTGCCAGTATATTTCTTTATGGTCCGAACTGAAATAAAAACGACATTTTTCACTTTGACCTACCGGCATTTTATTTCTTGTTTCTTTTAACTCAAATCATAGATACATTTATATTGAACTGAATGAAGAGGCATTATTTATGAAATAAACTGAAGACGAGATATTTTCTCATTTGCTTACAAGTAAATATTTTGTGCAGCATTAAAACCAGAAATTTTTTATGTCTTATTTTATCAAATTGATCTTTAAACCACAACAGTGGCTCTTAGAAAATGCACTTGTTTCTCGTTTCTCCTTGAATTTTCCAATCTTGTTTTAGCCTAGTGGGCGACAATTCAATATGTAATCTAAATTGAATTACCTTTTAACCATAGGAAAGCAATATTTATTATTATTTTAACACTAAAACCAAATTATAGAACTCCTGTGTGCATAGAAATGATTTTGAGAGTGTATAAATGTTCCCTTTTTCGTACCCAAAAGAGGAGTAGTAATTTATACATCATACATATTTATGATTTACCCCAAAATATTCTAGCACATTGTTTGAATTGGTTTTTCTCGTTGTTATGGTTCTGTAGAAGACTTATAACACTGAACAATAAAATTAAGAATTTAATCGGTATCTGAAAATTTGATAGATCATTTCTATAATCGAATCTTCCAAAGAAAAGTTTTAGTTAGTTTCTACTTCAAATTAGGGTTAAAAAGTATGTACAAAAAAAAAGTATTTTGATAATTTTTAAAAATGTGTAAAAAAAAGTACGAAGCATTTGAGGAACTTCAAACGTCACTTATATTAAAGCTTATAAAACCAAATCTATTTCTTTAGCTCAAAATTGTGAGAAATATTAAGGGATATATTTTTAATCGATGACTTCAGACTCACGACTTTGTATACTTTGCATGAATAAATATAAACTTATAACTTAACTATAGCTTAAGGCTCAAGCTTTCATTTCAATTACGTTTTGTATTCCTATATTATTTTTTTTGGAAAGGGATCTAAAATGTCCAAATCCCGAAAACGAGTAATAACTAAACACTTTCGTTTGCAAATTCTACGTCTATGGGAGAAATCCAAATATATTGTAACTCCCTCATTTTACCATCTTTTGCGATGAAATTTTACTGGTCTATGCTTTGATTTAACCCAGTCAAAGACACAAAACGAATTTATATAATTTTTTTAGAATACTATAATAAATCGGATTTCCATAAATACATTTAAGATTTGGAATTTGAATCGGCTATAAAAAAAAAAAAAAAGAATATTTTTTCAAAGTTATGAGTTTATTAGAAAGATTGAACCTTTCCATTTAGGAATGGAAGACAACATCATTCAAATGACTGCCACGGCTAGCCTTACAATACCCCATTGCGATCAGTCCAATTTTTCAGTACATTTTCGATTGTTTGGGCCTCTATTTCGTCAATGGCAACTTCGATTTCACGTTTCAAGTCGTTCAATCGTCTCTGGATGGTTACTGTAGCACTTGTCCTTAACGGCTCCCCACAAAAAAAAAGTCTAACGGAGTCAAATCGCAGCTTCGAGGTGGCCAATTGACATCAGCATTTCGGCTGATTATGCGATTTCCAAAAACATTGCGCAAAAGATCGATTGTTACGTTGGCTGTGTGGCACATTGCGCCGTCCTGTTGAAACCAAATGTCGTCTATGTCATACTCTTCAATTTTGGGAAACAATCGCTTAGCATGGCGCGGTAGCGATCGCCATTCACTGTAACGGCGTTTCCTTGCTCATTTTCGAAGAAAAATGGCCCAATAATGCCGCCAGACCAAAATCCGCACAAGACAGTCACTCGTTGTGGATGCATTGGTTTCGATGACGTGTGGATTTTCTGAGCCCCAGATACGACAATTTTGTTTATTGACGTATCCTCCGAGGTGGAAATGAGCTTCATCTCAAAAGATGATTTTTCGGTAAAAATGCCCATCTTCGGTCAAGTGGTCTTCCGCCCATTGAGCAAACCGAAAACGCATCGGATGGTCATGCGGCTTCAGCTCTTGCACTAATTGAACTTTGTACGCATTCATACCGAGCCGAGATCTTTATGCAAAATTATTCTCAAAGAAATGCGTGAAATGTTCAATTCTTGAGAACGATGACGAGTTGATGTTGATGGTTGTTCACGCACACTCTGAGCAACAGCAGCGATGTTTTCGGTTGAGCGCGCTGGACGAGTATGTACACGGGTTGTTTTATCCAACAAGGATCCAGTTTCACGTACTCGCTTCACAAATTGATCCACAAACTGCGTTTTTGTCACATCCTTTTTCTCAAATTTTTTCCGTAAATTTCTTACAGTTTGTGTAGAAAACTCACCACTTTAGAAATAAGTTTTTAATATTTCCCAACTTTGTTCAAGCGAAAAGCGACCCATTTCATAAATGTCAAACATAAAACTAACTTTCTGTCACATCGGAAATGTCATCAAACCTTCCAACCTCAAAATAACCTATAGTTCCAATTCCAAACATTAGTTTTTTTTAAATATTAATAAGACCTAATTTTTAATTTCATTAAACATGTCAAATTGCTATTACGAATATCCAATATTGAATATTAAACAATTTCATTGGGAAATACTATATGAATACGAAAATAAAGATTTTATAAATATAATTTAATAACAAAAAATGTACACTTAGAAAAAACATGAACAATTGCGAGTAGAACTCCCTTGAGTTTTCCATACCTAAGAATTTGGTTACTCGGTATCGGAAATTGAACAACTTTCCTAGAAAAACTTTTAGAACTTCGAGCACAAAAAAAGTAGTAATTCCACATAGAATTAGAAATTAATGATTTTCGGATTTATTTCCTTTACTTATACTATAACATCTTTCTTCGTGCTAAATTTCAAAATTCTAGGTCAACAGGAAGTGCCCTATATAGGTTTTGATGTGTCAGTAATTGAGTTAGTATGTCAGTATGGAAATACACTTTGAAAGTTTGTAACTTTTTATTGTATTGAGTTAGAATTTTGAATTTTTTACAAGACTGTATAGAATGTTGACATTAATATTATTGATATTAATTTCAACTCGATACCTCTAGCCGTTCCGGAGAACAAGAGTCTTGACAGAAAGACAGACAGACGGACAATAAAGTGTTCCTATAAGGATACCACTTTTTTCCTTTTGAAATATAATTTGGCGCCAAAAACGAAAATTATTAATTTAACTACGTTTCGCATTAAACTTTGTAAACGTATTTAAAAACTATAAACTATATTTTTTGTAACATTAAAATTTAGCTCTGTTGAATATCTTATTTAAAGCGTTTCATAGTTTTTTTTAAATAATATTTTATTAAATGTTTAACAATCCGCAACCAATTTTAAAGACGTGATAATCAAATCAATTTTCTCAGTGATATCCAACTACTATTTATTTTGAATTTTCTTTCTTATATACATATACATGCAATAATTACTTAAGATTGCTGCAAATTAATTTAATCTAAACATTAAGTTTTCCCTTTCCTCATGCTCCAGCACACAAAGAAACCGAGACGCAAATAGGGGAAAGATGAGAGCAGCAAAAATGTAGGTTAAGTATGCGTATAGAGAATAAAAGTGTTAATCGTGAAGGTCGAATTTAGATATGCTATAAAATGACCTACAACTTGTGGTTTGCAGAATAATGCTACCACCTGTTTGTATTAATTTTCTTTATTTAGTTATTATTTCTTGGCTTTAGAGCAACGTGTGCCATTTGGTGTTTTTAAGGAATGTGGGCCACTGAACTGACCAAATGACGAACGCGATTTTAATGAAAGGCAACAGCGAAAACTCTATAGGAATGAGTAAATTTTCACACTTTATATATTCATGATGGTTTCGTGGATTTGCGAATGCAGCTCTAAAATATCATTCATTCACTCAGGATCATTAAAAAAAGAAGTGGACATTAATTTCTGTAGCTTTCCCGAGGTAAAATATGACTTGTTTTCTTTGAAGGAACAATTCATTGTTATTAACTTATGACGTAAGACATAAGAAAGTGTTAATTTTCGAAATTCTTTAGTTTGCAGACATGATATTAACCCATTAATGCGCAAAACGAGGATTTTGTGCACGCAAGTTCAATTGTACGATTCGAATAGCAAATTGGGGCGAATTTCCTCCAAATTCGTATATAAGGGGTTTTTGGGGGTGCTCTTTCAGAATCTGGCATTTATTTTGCATAAAAACTTCAAAAACCCTATTATTTTTTGGTTTTTTTCAAAAAAGTGCCGATTTTTTTTGGTCATTTTTCGCCTCAAAGTCGATTATCTTGTCGTTGCTGCTATTGAATGATCATATAACCACCAGAAATCACGGTCCGAATGTCTACACTTTCTCAAACCATGGTTTTGAATTTTTTTTTTGCTTTGGTTTTTGCAAAATGGCCATTTTGTACAGCAATGTAATAAAAAACGTCGCGATTTTTTTACACGAAAAGCATCAATTTTACAGAAAAAATTTATATGACAAAAAGTGCCAAGGAAAACATGTAAATTTTTACAGAATTTTTTGGACTATTTTTGGTTTTTTGGATTTGGACAATTTTTGAAAAATCCTAAAATGTCTCGAAAAATTCTGAAAAAATTTACATGTTTTCCTTGGCTAATTGTAAGCACTTTTTGTCACATAAAATTTATTCGTATAATTCATCCTTTTTGAGTAAAAATATCACCAAGTTTTTTGTGAAATTTTTACTTAAAAAGGACGAATTAGACGAATAAATTTTATATGACTAAAAGTACTTCTAATTAGCCAAAGAACACGTGTGATTTTTTTCAGAATTTTTCGGGACATTTTTGGAATTTTCAAAAATTAGCCAAATCCAAAAAACCACAAATAGTCCAAAAAATTCTGAAAAAATTTACGTATTTTCCTTGGCTAATTATAAGCACTTTTTGTTATAAAAATTTTTTTTGTAAAGTTGATGCTTTTCGTGTAAAAAAATCGCGACGTTTTTTATTACATTGCTGTACAAAGTGGCCATTTTGCAAAAACAAAAGCGAAATAAAAAATTCAAAACCATGGTTTGAGAAAGTGTAGACATTCAGACCGCGATTTGTGGTGGCTATATGATCATTCAATAGCAGCAACGACAAGATAATCGACTTTGAGGCGAAAAATGACCAAAAAAAATCGGCACTTTTTTGAAAAAAACCAAAAAATAATAGGGTTTTTGAAGTTTTTATGCAAAACAAATACCAGATTCTGAAAGAGCACCCTCAAAAACCCCTTATATACGAATTTGGAGGAAATTCGCCCCAATTTGCTATTCGAATCGTACAATTGAACTTGCGTGCACAAAATCCTCGTTTTGAGCATTAATGGGTTAACCCTGAAATAGATATTCATTTTATCAAATAAAAAAATTAAATTAAAAACCTTCTATCGCAACAAAAGCCGACTATGTTATTCTACATAACATAAAAACTTCCGGGCACACAATCTTAAAAGTCAAATTTTAATTAAAGCCAAATTTAACTTAAGATTTAAAGTCTTAGAACTTGTGATAGAAAATAATTAACTCTACTGAGGCATCAAACATATCCTTGAAATGTACAATGATTAGCTCCTTTTAAACTTTAAGAAAATTCAAATAAAATTTCAGTTTCCACCTCAATTTCGAAAATGTCTAAACAGAATGGTGATTTAATACAACCTAAAACTTTTATTGAGAAGTCTTTTATACATATGTAAATGATCAGCGGTACTCCAATATTTATCGCATTAGTATCAAGAACAAAATTTATAACACACCGGAAAAAAAAAATTGAAATTCTAAATTTATCTAAGCCCAAGATACTGATTTATTAAGTCTCTTTTAATAAGTCAGTTACAACGTCTACAAGATATAGATACACTCTCTCTGTTAGCAAAAGATTGAAAAGCTATCAAAAAGCCTGACAGTATATGTTCAAACAATAAGAAATTGATCTAAAAATGAAACAGGTTTCGCTGATTCACCTTTGAAACATTCATACCTATATACCTGTATTGATTTAAGGTGTAACAAAAAGTTTTTCATTTAAAACACTTATACCGAAACAAAAAACTTTAAGTGAACTGATTTCTTTAAGAAGTGGGTTAGCTGACAGTGATATTTACCGACTCTAAACGCAATTTTCAGGTTCATCTTAACCATTTCGGGCAGTTTTTGACCAAAACATTGATCAATTTGTCACTGTTGCACCGAAAAAATATGAATTGAGGGTATCAGGCGATAAATTGATTAAATTGATTAACCCAGAAACTATGCAGACAATTACTTCGCATTAAGTAATTGAATGAGTTTCAAACTGCACGTGAATAAATTTACGGAATAAAGGTAGAACAAATTTGCTCAGGTAATGCACCTTTCAATTAACAAACGTATCTTTTCGCACTGTCAGGTTCTACTGTTGACCTGTTTGGTATTCAATCCTACTGTAAGATCGTCCAATTGCTTTCTTTCGGGGGATTGACAAGTGTTGCAAGAATTACTATGCGTTTTTTAAATACCTTTGAAGATGTACCTGCGT
Organism: Dysmachus trigonus; assembly: GCA_949715965.1. NCBI lineage: Eukaryota > Metazoa > Arthropoda > Insecta > Diptera > Asilidae > Dysmachus > Dysmachus trigonus. The sequence continues at coordinate 2,511,866 of OX454322.1, forward strand.
GATGAGTTTAACAATTGGAGTTTTTCGAGTTCGCATGTTCACCACGGCTTCTTCACTTAGGGAAATTTTAAATGAATTAAGAGCAAACGTTAGCAAATTCAGGTGACCAGGTCATAAGCGAAAAGAAAAATGATGTTAAATGGAAAATCTGGAATTTGCAGTGTATTTACTAACAAATGTTGTTAATAAAGGTAGGAGGGAACTAGTTGGAATAATTTTTAAAAACAGGAGTAGGTATTTATGGTATAACTATTTTAAAACCATAATATTATTCATCCATAAAATAACTATTCTTATTTTGGCTCCAATAGAAGAACATACCGAAAATGTTCGCATTTGGGCTACGATAGGTATTTTTCTGAAAAAAAACTGGATTACTAAAATTTGGTACTTTAACAAAAAGTTTTTCAGTATTTATTATCATTTTAATAAATTTACAAAAGAGGATAGACGTTACTACACACAAAATTAAAGTAAACTTTGATGTTGGAATAATCAGTATAGCAATATTAATCTCTTTTAAGTTAACTGATTATTTTATAATCATAAACTGAATTAATCAAACAATATAACGTATGATTCTAAAACTTGACTTAAAGATTAACAAACTTAATCAATAATACACCCAGAGAAATTTCTAGTCAAAAATTACTATTTTGAAATTATTTTTCTGATTCATAGATAATTAGATAAAAATGGTTATTTATTTATTTACAAGCCAACATACATCATAACGAGTAATCTGACCTAACAAAATTAACTACAGGAGAGAAGCTTTTGTTTAATTTTATATATATCAAGATTAAAATCTATAGACTGGAAATATTTGTTATAGCATCAGTTATTGGTTCAAAAAATCCATAAATTGTTCGATGACTTTTAATGTAAAGAAAAGTTTGCGAGCGGACAGATCTGTCACCTGCATAAAGAAAATAGATGATAAGATATCAGGCGAATCCATTAATCCAACCAAAACTTTATGCACAAATAGACATAAGTGCATTTCGCACTAGTATCTAGATGGATGTTATTTATGGAGTATTGGAATATAAGCGGAAGGAGTTTACGACTATAGACTACGGCATTAAATTTACCAATATTTAAACATAAGTTATTATTCTTACACCACAAACTGAAAACATAAATGTCACTCTGTAAAAGGGAGCAGTCGTCATAATTGTGAATCTGCTTAAAAATCTTAACGTCGTCAGCATAAATTAAAAGTTCAGAATGTTTGATCACACATTCAAGGTCGTTAATAAATAAAATAAATAGTAAGGGATCAAGATGACTACCCTGAGGAACGCCAGACTTTGTACTAACTACATCTGACAAGGCATTTCTAAAAAGAATTCTAAAACTCCTATCGCTTAAATAGGATGAGAAAGATTGTCAAAGGCTTTAGAAAAGTCGGTGTAAATACAATGAGTCTGGGCTCTCATTTCTAGACTATCCGAAATATAGGATGTCAAAGCAGTAAGGTTAGTTAAAGTAGAGCGTCCTTTAACGAAGCCATGTTGCTTCGAACTAATCAAAGACTTGCAGTCGAATGTTAGAAGCTCACAAACTACACGCTCAAAGAGTTTAGGTTTGTTGACACGTTAGCAATTGGTCTGTAATTGTGAACCCAATTTTTCTTCCCCTTTTTGAAAGTTGGTTAAATCTAGTCTTTGTGAAATAAAGTTAATTTCGATAACTTAATATAGTTATTTTTAACAAAACTCTTATTATACTCGACCATAATTGTAGTTAATAAATAACTATTATTCTGATCATTTTAACTACATTCGTTGTTACTTTTAACTAGAAATAGATGACAATACTTTTGGCGATTTTTGACTATAATTTAATGTTTTATGGACCATCTATAATTATGATCAACATATGAATATATGTTTATAGCTTCAATCAATATTTTGGCCAAAATTATGGTCACAAAATGTTTGATATTTAGTGTAAAATGGTCAAAACATAGTCATTATTAAATATTTTCAACTATTCAACTATTACTAATATATTTTGATTAGAATTTAGCTGAAATAAATTAGCTCTAAATTGACAATTTCCTGGTCAAAACTAACGACAATATTTTAGTTATTAATAATTAGAAATAATAAATTTATGGTATAATTAACTATTTTATAGTAAGTTTTAATTATTTGTACAAATTTCAAGAAATAGTTAAAATTCATTAGAAAAGTAGTTAGAAATAACTAGAAAAATTTCTCTAGGTGTAGTCTAAAGTAAAAGTTTATAATACATATGTGCTATAACGTATTCCAAGACGGTGTTAAAATTTACGCAGTTTAATAATAATTTTTTGAACTTATTGAGAACTCAGCAACTTTAAGAAAAAACCACAAAAGTAAAAAGTGGTATATGCAAATTTGTATCAACCTTAGTCGACTCCACCCAACATTAATACGATTTATGTTAATTTGAATATACTAATAAGAAAGCAAAATTGGACATACTACCAGTTCGATAGAATCTGCGATTTTTTTTTTTTTTTTTTCTAAACGTCTTGATGGTGTTCATTGACCTTTGATATTGGATTGACCTTGAAATGCTCGATCAACTTTTTCTTATTAAATGTGAATCTTAATTTTTTATTGGGGTATCTTGTTTCCCATAGAAAATGCAATATTTATTTATTCATATATCAACAAGTACAATTGATTGACCATCTGACACTAAGCAGAAATAAGTAAATGAGCAAAAATATGATAACAACCATACCAAAACAAAACATACTTAATTGATTGTTACACAGTTGATTAAAGATTTTTTAATTGTATATCTAGAAAGGTTAAAATCTAAACAATTAAAGTAGTTATTGTAATCTTTGTACATGGACGAAATCGGTTCAAAACTGCCGTAATTGGTTCTGTGGTAATATAAAAAGTTTCGTCCTCTGGTCATTCGAGGTCGTGAATTAATATTTACTAAGTCCAAAAGAGTTGGTGAGTTTATAGTGCCAGTAACAACATCATGCATAAACAACACACCAGCAACCCCCTACGTTTAGAAAGCGACGTCAAACATAAAATCAACAACCTGTTTTCATAAGGAGGAAGATTATAGGGGTCTCTCCATGGCAAAAGGCGAAGAGCATAGCGCAGGAATCTCTTTTGCACTGCCTCAATGCGGTTAGTATGAACGTCATAGTGTGGCATCCACACTATAGAAGCATACTCCAAAATGGGGCGGACGAAGGTAAAATACAAAATTTTTAATATATGTAAAAGGGTCATCAAAGTCCTTCGACCAACGTTTCACAAAACCAAGTGCAGAATTCGCTCGATTAATTATGCTGTCGATATGGCGCCTAAAGTTAAATTTACTATCAATGACCAAACCAAGGTCAGCAACACTATCTTACCTACACAAAGGCTTGCCAAGAATTTTATAAGTGTGCTCCAGAGGGCAGCTTTTTCTACTAAAAGAAATGAAAATACATTTGCTGACATTTAACTGCATGCAGTTTTTTAAACACCAAGTTTCGAAACAGGCAAGATCGGCTTGGAGGCTATGGGCATCTTGTAAGGTCTCTATTGATCTATAGATTTTTAAATCATCGGCGTAATCTAACACATGAGAATTACGTATAAGAGGAAACAAGTCGTTAATAAAAAGCGTGAACAGCAAGGGTCCGAGATGGCTACCCTGTGGGACGCCGGATAAAACGGAAACAGAATCAGAAAAGGTACGGGAAAACTTAACTTTAAAAGAGCGACAAGTAAGGTAAGATTTAATCCAATCAACGAGATTTTTTGAAAAACCAAGGCGAGACAGTTTAAAAATTAGCACATCATGAGAGAGCCTGTCAAATGACTTGGTTATGCTTTTCCAATTCATTTAGGCAGAAGTTAGAGAAGTCAACTAGGTTCGTGACTGTCGATCTAGCCTTAACACAGCCATGTTGTTGAGTAGATAAGATAGGGCTACAATAAAACGTTAAATAGCCAATGACAACAGCCTCGAAAAGCTTGGAGATCGGCGAAAGTTTAGCAATTGGCCTATAATTCTCTATTAAGATCTTTTTACCCTTTTTGAATATAGGAATTACATTAAAAAGCTTCCAAACATTAGGAAAGACAGAACAACGTAAAGATAAATTAAACAGAAAAATAATAGGCTCAACAAGTGGAACACTACATTTACGGAGGACAACACCAGGGACATTATCAGGAGAATCCGAGAAATTTTCGTCAATTTTATTCATGTTTTCTAAAAAAAACAAAACAACTTTAGTTTAACAATAATATTATATTCGATTTTAATATTGGAAAAATATTTCAATATCTAGAAGGCATCAAATTTTATAGAAAAATTTTTTTTTTTACAAATTTATCTGTAGAATTTAAAAGAGGCGCTGATAAGATTAGGTATATAGGTATACATATTAAAAAAAAGAGTTAGCCTTAAGGTCAAATTAATACCATAATTCAAAGCATTTTTCTAAATCACGACACCCCATTGAGCAATTTGAGTATAATACTCTTGACAGATTAGGAACGAGATTTAGAATTTTAAGAATTCTCAATTTCAAAATTATTATATTGCCTTGAAGTTTAGTTTGTATCAAAATATTTTACTCACTCCGTGAAAATGTAAAATTGAACAAAACAAACTTATTAAAATTCATAGTTAAGAAAAATAAAGGTAGACTAACGAAATTTGGTATAATAATGTATGTACAATATATATTATTATACAAAAAGAAATTTAAACAATTTTTTGAGCTCAGGAAAATTGGCTCAATACAGGACATCGTTTTCACTATTAGAAGTATTATATATATATATATAATGCTTGAACAAATTATCTAAAAGCAAAAAAACCAAGCACTTTTATAATCAGTATTAGATTATATATCATATAAAACCTGAATGAAAGTAAAATAATAATTTTCGACTGAGTTATAAACACCCAAGTAGAGAGTAGTGTTTTGCTCAAAAAGTTCCCCGAATTTTTGTTTCCAAAACTTCGGGACATTGATGTTGACTAGTAGTTTCAACAGGATTGCGCTACGTGCGATACAGCGATCGAAATAATTGATTTATTGATAGGAAAATTTGGTGAAAATATTTTTTCAAGAAGTGGCCACCAAGATCATACGATTTAACACTGCTGGACTATTTTTTATATGAATATGTTAAGTATCTAGTCTATGCTGATGAACCAGCGGATATACGGCAAAAAATGCTCGAAAAAGGGGTCAAAAATTAGAGTGAAAGGATGCGCTATGTAAATAGCAGCCGCGTTTGCCGATATGCCCGAAATTTAATTTAAATATTAATTGTTAATATTTATCTACCGATTAAAAGTAATTTGCTTAATTTTTATCCGGACGCGTTTTAAAAAAAACACCTTTTCCTTTCAGAAAATGAAAAAAAACAAATTAAGTGATTATTCTGATCTGACAAGATAGAAACTCCACTTAAATCAGAAAAGAAGGAAATCCTACTTTTTAAAATTTCTTGAGAATCTCATATTTTGCAGCTTTAAGTCCATAGTAATTGATTAAATTATTTAATAAAGTGAAAAGAAAAATTACATCAATTATAGTCTCGAAATTCGAAAATTTTAAAATTATACCTTTGCATTTTCTAAATCCACTTAAATTAAGGAAATGGCAATATTAAAAATATTTAAATAAATTCCGGCTTCCCTCAGATATTTTGATTTTATTTATTCAAAAACGTGTGGCAAATTCATATATACCTATACTTTTAATAATAATAAATAATTTCTTTTTTAAGGTGACTGTTTGGACGAAATGTGCCACAAGCTTTCGATTTTTGCCTTAGTGTGCCTAACTACGTCATTAATTATAGTGGTTGATGGAAGCGGCACCAGAAACAGTTCCCATGGAAACTCTTCGAAAGCTTTAATTCGCAATATGCATAATATGTGGGAATGGCTAAGCAACGCAGTCGACAGCAGGGAAAGTGCCGTAGCTGAAGGTAAGGAAATAAATTAAAAAGAAGTTATTTATCTACTATTTGGTAAATTAACCCACTTCTTTTAATAAATGAAAATAAAAGACTTACTTATTGTTTTCTGATGTAAAATTTTTAAGAAACTTTAGAAGAAATATAAAGACATGACACTTTTAATTTTCATTAAAGAATTGTTACGGTTAGAATGATCTTTTCAAAAGCTATGGGTCGTTTCACGCAGAACGGATCACCTGCATACCCAAAATTGATGTTAATGAACCTTGACGTTCGAGATATGAAAATGATCGTCTGGACAAGAGCTTTCGAAAAATTGCCGGCCAAATTCAAAATTCAATATGGCGACTCCAAACCGGAAGCTGGAAAATATTTGAGTATACGGCAAAAAAAGCTTTTAGAAAAAAATATACGCGACCGATCCGGTCGGTTTTTGGCTCAAATTGTAGCTAAAGAACACCCTATAAAAGCTAGTGTGGTTGAATGAAAAAATCTAACATGGCGGTTCCAATATGGAGGTCGAAAATTCAATATGGTGGACGAATCCTTAGAAATCAACTAATTTGCACCAAATTCCGTATATGGGGGTTTTTGGGGTCGTTGATTACGAATGCGGGGTTGGATTTACAGAATTCAAAATGGCGAATCTAAGATGGCGGCTAAAATTGTCAAAAATGAGCCGACTTTCCCCAAATTCAGTATACGGGGGTTTTTGGGGTCGCTGAACACGAATCTGATGTCAGATTTGCAAAATCAAAAGTGGCGGATCCAAGTTTGCAGACAAAATTTCATATCAGAAATTAATACTCTTAGACCCAGAAGCAACAACGTGAACGTAGTAGTTTTCTGCTTCCTTTGGGGTGCTTGTTTTTAGTGAGTCCCCCTGCCTCTCACTATCAATTCAAATTGAAATTTCACCGGTAATTTTTCGAAAGCTTTTGTCTAGACGAACATTTTGATACCTCAATCGTCATGGTTTATTAACACCAATTTTGGGTATGCAGGTTATCCGTTCCTATTCGTGATCAGCGACACCAAAAACCCCCGCATACTGAATTTGGGAAAAATCGGCTCATTTCTGACAATTTTAGCCGCCATCTTAGATTCGCCATTTTGAACAAAAGACTAAATATAATCATTTCCTTGTAAAGAGCGTTAAGAGGTAATCTTAAAAACTATTCTGGTTTGAATAATTCTTTCACCCATAGGAAGTTAATTTAATTTTATATTTTATTATATATAAGCTCGAATATTTAAAATCTGCGTTCATTACACAAGTCGACACGATTTTTGATTCTGATTAATATGCGGTCATTCCTCATTGCTTCCGTCTCACAATTGAAGAAAATCAACATGATTTTTAAAAAAATTTGCTTTTGTGCCCAGGACAGCAAATTTAAAATGACCAATCATCAAAATTGTTATGTTTTCATTTCCTTGTAAATCTGTTGGGGCGGACATTTTTTAAATTTTCGGTTGTTATATTAGATCCTCCATCTTTAATATATATTTTGGTAACAGATTAAGTTTCAGCAACCCTAAGACCACTTTGATTCATTTTGATAAAAAAACCCATAAAATTGCAAATGTTCGGACGCCATATTTAATTCACCACTTTGGATCCCAATACAAAAATGTACCTATACTGTTTTTTCTAGTATAACGTAGTTTTTGGCAAAAAATCAGAAATATCGCACAACGCATTTAGTTGTAATTGAGGTTCAAACTATCCAAACGAATGTCAAATTTTCCTTCACAAAAGCAAAGTTTTAACAAAATTATGACACTTTTGCCTTCCTTTTGGACACAAGCAATAAGAAAATAGCATTCATAACTCAGACTCAAAAAAAAAAAGTTTAATTTTGTTGACCTGTGTTATTTATCAATAATCTACTTTAAAATTGAACTCACATTTTATTTTATTAATGACATACCTCATTCGATTCTTACTTACATAGTATACTCCATAATATTGCTTTGACCAGCCGCATTCAATTGGTGAGAAAATTATTCAAATCTATGCAATAATTTTTTTAAAGATTATCAAATATTACAAACAAACTCACCCTTTTTCTTTTATTAGTATAAATATTGTATTCAGAATTTTTAAAGGAAAAAAAAAAATATTTTGAATTAAAGATTGCACAATATGTTATATTTTCGTATCTCGTAAAATATTTTATGATACAACCATATAAACAGATTTCGAATTAATTAGCTCGCTATAAAACAACAAATTTTGATTTTATGGTATGTTAGGAGTATAGCAAAATTATTTAAATTTGCTGATTTTAGAGGGAAAACAGAGACTGGATTGACTTGATTTAGTACTTTGATGTAATTTTGTTTGGACTTAAATTGGACTGATTAATGCGTTTAAATAAACTGATTACTATATACAATATAGTAATGGTGAATTTATTCCTTATAGTCATAATAGTTGGAGATGACTCTGAGTAATGATAATATGTCGCATATATAAACGATTGTTGATTTTGAATTTGTTGTTAAAATTTAGAAATTCAAAAAATTCAAAATCTTATATGGCATTGCAAAATTTTATAGATTTTTGGTGAACATCAATTCGAATCTACTTTTGAAAACCAGATATTTGGATTCCAGTAATTCTCAAATTCAAGAGTCTTTTATAAAAATGGATATCTAGTATATTGGAGTTTTTAAAATCACTTACTTAAAATAAAATTATTAGATATGTTGGATATGCTTATGCTTAGCAATTCCTAGTCGAATAATAGTATCGATTTTTGAAATTAATTTGAAGTATTATTATACAACATTATCTTATTGGAACAACTAATTTCGTGTCTGTTTAACTATTTTTATTAACTATTAAATTTTCACCTAACCTAACCTAACTAAATTTAGGTCGGGAAATTTCAGTAAATGAAGTAGTCAATTTCCTTGACGACAAAATACTCGTGAACCCATATTATATACATTAATGAAAACTACGAGTATAATAGCTGCCTTTCTTTCATCAACCAATCTCATCTGAATCAAGTTTAGCAGTAAATTTTATATTGAATTAAAATTTATGAATAGCTACTAGCAATAGAAACAATCGAACGAAATTCATTCAATCGATAGTCTCTTTGAAATCGCTTATTACCATTTTCATTCAGTAACTGAATGAAATTTTTCTATTGAACTGTCCAGTGATTAATTAACTGAATTACCCATTGCTTTGACTTATATCCATTTTACGTCAAAAAATTAATCCAATAATTTAAACAGATCAAAATTTTAAGTTTACATGTGCAATAATTATGGCAGCAATTTTCGCAAATTTTAAAATATTGCTATACATAAGCGGTTAAGAAATTGCAATTCAATGCAAAAGGCCTTTTTGTAGATGTCACAGATGCGCATCACAGAAAAGTGGAACTGAAAGTTGGATATAACCTAAAATAATTTTTTTTTCTTTTTCCAACAATTTTTTTCAGCCATTTTGAATTTTGGTATAATCACTAAAATTTTGTTATAGCTTCCTAACATAGCTATTTATAACATATATTTTTTCCAGTTTGTTTTTCTACCGGCGTGACACTTAAAAACAATAAAATGTCGATTTTTATTGGTTTTTGTAGGTTATGACTGTACGGAAAAATCGGCAAAAATTGTTTTTGAATTTCTGGCGTAGTTTTGTACAATAGGTATATATTTTGTTTTTCTGGGTGTTTAGTCAGACTGAGACTTTTGACTTTGCCTACACTGTACACAACCCCTCACAATTACCCACATTTTAAGGGAGTTTAAGATTGAGGAGTACCAGGAAGTTAGGATCAAATAGGATTGTGAGATTTGGAGAAGAAATGTATCTAAATGACAAATCATCCCAAATCATCCTGTCCCAAAAGACAGGAGTTTAGAATGTGGGTAACTGCGAGGGGTTGTGTACAGTGTAGGCAAAGGGGTTGGTCTTTTTTTTGTGATGCGCCTATGTGACATCTACAACATATCAAAATCCCATCCAAATCGGTCAACGCGTTCAAAAGATATTAATTTTTTTCGAAATTTTTAAAATTAAGTCTCACCCCTTGGGGGTTAATTATTAAGGGATGAAACTGGGCCAAATTGTTACTTGTGTTAGTCTTGACGATAAAAAAATATAACGGCCATAATCGGCGCGGGGGCTCTTTACCCTTTCTATGGCTTTTGCTATTTAATTTGATCCAGACCGAATTTTACAAAAAAGAACCCAGGTAATAAAAAATTATTTAGAAATCAGTGTTTTCGCAAGTTAATTTCTAATTTACCAATAAGATTTAACTCAGTTTAGTCTTAAAACAACCTCAAACACACTTTGAAAACAAGAAGGCCCGAGATTACATATAAGTGATATTTGAAAGGTCTTATTATAAGGTTATTTCAGTGTAATAGCAACGACTTTCATGCTTGTTGAAAAATACATTGACTTTGTTAAATTAGGAAGAATATCTACTCAATTTAACGTAAATGGAAATTTAAATAAAACTGATTTCTGTTTAAAAATTAACAAATTTAAAATACACAAGCGTTCCCTTTATTTCTACAATTACATATATAGTAAAATTGAATTAATCTAGAATCTAATTGATTAGAACAGAAAATCTGCATCAAAAATTCAAATAATAAGATGTAGTTGTTAAATCAACTAGAAATACTTTTTTCTAGTATTGGAAGTTTTCAAAGTTATTGATTTCGAATTCAATAAATTATTTTAATTGTGCATATGTGTGTATGTATATATATCGCAACAACCAATATTTTTCTTATAAAGCCCTGTAAAAATTATATGACAATTAAAATGGGCTTTAGCTAAGATAGTACCCTCAAAAAATAACTCCTTAAAAATTCTTAAAGACTATTACTAGCCAAGAAGTGGTGTATGAAATGAATCTGTTAAGGTGCTAGGCGATTTCCTGAAGAGTTTTTCAAATCACTTCTAAGAAATGCCAAAAGCAAAACTAAAAGTATATAATAAATAGAAAAATTATACCGTACTTTTTTTAATTTCTTGATTAATAACACAGATCTGCAAAAAAGGGGGTTGTGATTGTTGTCGGACAGCTGAGTGTCATTTTCGAAGTAATTTTCTGCGTAGAATTCGAATCCGAGCTCAGAATTTGCCCACCAAGTCAGGCTTTTGAGATATTTGAGGTTATGTACACGAAAAATGGTTTTTTTTTCTACTTTTGAGATTATGTACAGAACGCACCTATATCCTATATATTCCATCATGTAGTATTACTTTTACCCTTCAAAATGCCTCATCGAATGGTGCTATATGATTTTTTCTTCAAAAGTTAAGCCCATTTTAAAATGGTTTAAAAAATGTATACCAAAAAGGGATTGGTCTAGCCCAGCATATGCTTTCCAACTCATCACGTCGTCTTAAAATGGCTATAACTTTTGAAGGAAAAATCGTACAGTACTACTCAAGAGCACATTTTGAAGGGTAAGAATAGTACTAAATGATTAAATATGTATGATAGTGCGTTCTGTACATAACCTCAAAAGTAGCCAAAAAAGCCAGTTTTCGTATACATAACCTCAAATATCTCAAAATCCTGATGTAATGGCCCAATTCTGAGCTCTGATTCGGAATCTACACAGACAATTACTTCGGAAATGACCCTCAGCTGTAATTAGTTATACATGTCTTATAAAGATTAAAACCATCAGCTTAGTCCAAGCTACAAGCAGCAGAGCTGCATGAGTATGAGACTGTCATCATCATTTGGTTCTGTTAGTAAAACCAAAACCATCATACAACATGCAGAACAAGAATTCGTGCGTATCACACGACAAAAATGATATTATGATTGATGACGAAACAAGTATTTTTTCAGCGCATGCTTATTAAGACATGTATCAAATAAGTCAGCATGCTTGTTAACACTTATGCACATGCGATTAATAGGTTCATAGATACCATAGTTAGTTCTACAATTGTTAGTTTGTAGAAGACTCAGATTCCTTAGGTTACGAGGGTTATCCCTAAATACGAATTTAGTTTTAAGAGATGGTGAGTCAATATAACCTGTTATAAGTTGGTGAGCGAATATTATGTCAGCAACTTCACGACGTTTTTCTAAAGAATGCATGTCGAGTAACTTCAGTCGATCTTCGTAAGGGGGAAGACAAATTGGATCGACCCAAGGCAAATCCTTCAGGGCAAATCTAATGAACTTACGTTGGACAGACTCAACGTTGTTAATGTAGGTTTGGTAGTGAGGAGACCAAACTTGACTTGCATATTCAAGAATTGGTCTCACAAAAGAAAAGTACAGTTGTTTATATACTAAAATATTTGAGAACTCACGTGACCATCTTTTTATGAAACCTAATACAGAACAAGCCCTCATAACCATGGAATTGATATGCTCAACAAAGTCAAGTTTTCTGTCAAGAATAACCCCTAAGTCACGAACAGACTTCGTTCGACGAAGAGTATGACCCAAGAGAGTGTAGTCAAATTGAAAATAATTACGACCACGATAAAAAGATACAATTTCGCATTTATCAATATTAAGTTCAAGGTCATTGTGAGCACACCAAGAATGGAAGATATTAAGGTCCTTTTGAATCATATGGCAATCGTTAATACTCCTTATATGAAAGAATAACTTCATGTCATCAGCATAGATTAAGACTTTGCACGTATTCAAAAGATGTGTGATATCGTCAATTGACAAAATAAAAAGAAGAGGACCCAAGTGACTACCCTGAGGGACACCCGAAGTGGCCAAGATATTCCTCGAATTGGTGCCACGGAAAGCAACCTGGTAGGACCTATTTGACAAATAAGAACGTATCCAGTTGACAAATGAAGGTGAAAAACCTTTCCTTTCAAGTTTTAACGCTATAATGGAATGAGAAAGCTTATCGAAAGCTTTGCTAAAATCTGTATAAATACAATCTGTTTGCAATCCCATTTGGAAGCCCTCAACAATATACGGAACGAATTCAAGAAGATTCGTGGTTGTAGAGCGACCTTGGAGAAATCCATGCTGGTTATTGGAAATAAGACGTTTACAGATAATTGAGATTTGCGAATAAATGATAGCTTCGAAAAGTTTAGGGATGCAAGAGAGTTTCGCGATTGGTCGGTAATTACGCACGTCGTTTTTACTACCTTTTTTATGAATCGGAATAACGAACGAGTTTTTCCAAAGTGTAGGGAACTTCCCACTGTTGAGTGATCTCTGAAAGAGCATCGTTAGTGGTGTAAGCAATGAACTGGAACATAGTTTTAAAATAGCAGGAGGAATACCATCTGGTCCAGAGGTATAATCATCCGGCAGCTCGGCGATATGTTTCAGGATAATGTCAGGAGTAATACAGATGGGCAGATCAAAGACTGTAGGGTTAGTATTCAGGTATTGAAAATTGTTTAGATCAGGTTGGAAGTTGGGAGAAGAGAAGGATTTTTCAAAAAAGGATGCAAACATATCACATATTGCGGATGGCGTTGAACTTGTGAGGCCCTCAAAATGCATAGACATTGGGTAGCCATCAGCCCTCCTCTTAGTGTCAATAAATTTATAAAAAGCACGCGGGTTAATGTACATTTCCTCTCCAACTTTCGAGAGATAGTCATTGTACAGCCGTTTGAGAAGGACGTGGAAGTTGTTATAACTTTCAACAAACAGATTATAAGATATTTCATCCCTTTCTAGTAAATATGATTTCCATAACGCATTTTTATTGTTCCTGAGCTTCCTTAGTTCGTTATTGAACCAGGGGGGCGCTGAGTCAGTGCAACGCTGACGCTGAAGAGGAACACAAGTATCAAAAGCGTAAGAAAGCGACGCATAAAATGTGGAAAGATCAACATCAATGTTACCATCTGATAACAAAGAACGAAAATCGATGGAAGACAATCTCCTAGAAAGTTCGTCGATATTTGCCTTCTTGAAATTATAAACATAATTGTCCGTATTTGGATGTAGGACATTTGCAGAATCATAGCAATGTACAAGTTGGAGTGGTGGATGGTACGAGTCAAGTGTGGATAGCAGAATTCTGCTGCGTCCAATAGTTGTATTGTAGCAGTCGGAAGAAAAAATTAGGTCAAGTTGCCGTCCCATATCGTTCTTTACAGTACTAACCTGAGAGAGTCCTAAAGCGAAAACAGATCCTAGAAAGGAGGACTCCCTCACAGTGAGAATATTCGAGGGATAGCAACATTCGTCCTCATTATTATATACCCATTGTACATTGGGTAAATTAAAATCCCCCATCAATATGAGTTCATCGCAAGAGTTCATTAAATTGGAAACATACTCAAGTTGTAATATGAGAAGGTCGAAAATGTTATGACCTCCACTGTCAACTGTGTTAATCATATCCGGTGGGATATAACAGCACATTAAGAATATATTTTTTTTAGAAAGTGTAATTTTAAGAACTATAAGTTCGACGTCAAAAGAGCAGGAAGATTCAGGAAGTGTAACCCGATTGCAAATAAGCTGGTTTCCGCAGGCTATGATGACACCACCACCCCGTGCCTCAGACTGGATATGTCTATCCCTTCGGAACACCTGGTAGGAAGGGTCAAAAAGCTCAGCATCCCGGAAACCGCTGTGCAACCAAGTTTCCGTCAGAGCAATAACGTCGAAATCACTAGCACTAGACGCCTGGAAAAGAGATCTAGTTTTAGTCCTTATACCCCTTACATTTTGATAGTACAAGGAGATCGTCTCAGGAAAATTTAGTTTTTTGAAGCCGTGGAATTGCTAGTGCCAGGTAAACATATGGGAATGCGTTTAAGATTACGACTCGAGCTATCGTTTTTAGAATGTCTATCTATAAACTCATGGACAACTGCGTTTTGAGGCCAAAATTGAGTTTGAGAGAGTATATCGAAGAGCTGCTGTGAGACCACCAGTTTAAATGAAGCCACTGTGCGGTCTGGCTTATTGCTGTTAAGGGCAAAACACTTAAAATTTGAGATTTTATCGGTTTTGCATTTGCTCCTCACGAAATCGGTAATGTTATCCGAAGTAGTTGAAGGATCAAAACGCGAGATAAAAAGTTTACGGGGCGCCTGAACAACTTTAAGAGCAGGAAATGATTTGTTTTCGACTTGCTCTGGTAAATCATCCTGCTGTAAAACAGTTGGGTGAGGGTTTGTTGTCTTTGGCCTAGGGATCGGGACAGAAGTCTTTTTTGTTAAAACGCTGACATTTTTTGGTTTACGTCGAACGGATTTTGTTGCGCAGAGATCAGTATTAGTCAGAGGTGGTAAAATATTAATTGCTCCAGTGTTATCAGTATGTCCGTTAGGCTCCAGGTTTTTACGTGATTTAAGGATTCCGATGTCCTCCTTTAAAGAATTTAAGAGCTCGGTGCTCTTTAAGAGCTCAGTTGATAAGGTGTTCATATTTTTATTCACCAGTATTACCTGTCGTTGAAAATCATCAAGGGCCGGCGCAACTGGTACGTTGCTACTAACACAAGAGGCTGGCGTCGGATTATTTATCGTAAACTGCAGCTCATCTATCGTGCTAGAGACAATCGTCATTTTGGAGGACAGGTCGTGAGTTCTACTCAAAATAGCATCAGAAGTACAAGAAAACGAATCCAAGGTACCAAAGAGCTTATCAATTTTAGAGTTAAGAAGACCAATGTCTTCAGATATAATGTTGGCATTGGAAGAAAGCGCACTGTTAACTTTGTCGGCAAGAAGAGATTGATTAATCTCAAATGAAGCGGCGATCTCATTCATTAGCCGTAGAACGTGACAAGGCTTAATATCCAGACAATCCTTACACGTAAAAAATTTAGGGGTAACCTGCCTAGTTGAATGCTGTTTGATGCATGCGGAGTGAAATACTTTTCCACAAACACCATCGCAAGCAACTAAATCGGCATTAATTTGAGTATTACACGTATGGCAGGAAGACATTGCGCCGGAACGAAGTGGGTGGCTGAAATGGATTAAATTGAGTAGAAGCTCGCAAAATAAACAATAGCCTATTTACAGGCGAATTTACATAAAAAAAAATACTTTACAGCTTTAGGAGCTTTAGGACGAAAGTTAGAACTCTGGAAGTTTGGTTGGAGACTAGGCCTGGAAAAACTTTTGCAGGAGAATAATTCAAAAATGCCGCGAGGGGAAACCAATGCAGAGTGCAAAGGGCAAAGGTCAATTATCACGCGGAGATGCAAATAATATTTAGATTAATAAAAATAATTATTAACTAATTCCGAATACTGGCCAGAATGCTGGAGACAACCGGGCACAGAGCACAAGCAGCACCAGTAAATAATAAGGACACCAACAGCCGATAACGAAAATTCACAGGCACTAAACAAATTCTGGTAAAAAACCCGCGCAATAAATTAAAACACACGAAATAAGCATAGAAACACGAACAAACGCCAAACAAAAAGCCAAAACGACGAGAATTAAGTGGGAACAACAGAAATCCACAACAAAATTAAAATTCAAAACAAAACACTCAAGAACACCACCGGTCCGTCAGCAAGCTTTGACAACACTGATCAAGATATTTTTAGAAAATACAACATGCATTGCACTGGAGAAAATAAATTTAAATTAAACTACAATGGGTCAAAATGACCACTCAATAAACCTAGTGTTGAAGTGAGAATACGTCTCTGATATATTGGTCTCTTTTTATGATTAATAAAATAAAATTATAATTTTTATTACTTTATCAATGGGAATATTACTGCAAAAGAAATTACACTGATGTGATACCTGTAAAAAGTGCTTATCGCTCTCAAAATTTTGCAAATTAATCGACATGAGATTATAGAAAAAGATTTTTATTTATAATTTAATTAACTAAAAAATTCAAAAATATATTGGAAATATCGCCCTCATGAAATAATCATAAAATAGTTTGAAATTTCAAAGATCTTAATTTATTTTTCAACTTAAATCAATTATTACCCACTATATTTTTTCAATGAAAAGCAAAATATGGCCGGTTGGTGTTGTCTTCTATTAAGTCTTTATAAAACTACTTCTAGAAAATCAGGAAAATCCTTTATAATTAATTTTTAAAACAATCTTTCTTTAACTTCATATAAAGTCGAGCTCATAAGGTTTTTATAACAGATTTTTAGTATCTTTCGTTCTTTCAAAAATCCTATAAGATCGTAGTTTCAGATTTCAGTAATTTGCTCTTAAAAAGTTTTAAGTTAAACTCTCACAAGAATGTGTTCTTACTTTTTTTTTTCAAGCAATAATTTTTAGGGCTATTAGAAATGATTTGTAGAAAATTCTTTTATAAACCTTTTAAACGAAAGATTTCTTTATAAAAAAAAAAGGTTATAAGAGCTTTAAAAATCTATTTCAAATTGAAATTGAGTCTTCCAAATGGTTTGTTGGGATATGTTGACTATCTCATAGCAGAAAAATAACTAGACTAATTTTTGGGATTGAATTGCAGTTCATCCAAACCAACCAAATTTTATAAAATCATACGAAAAGACCATACAGTCTGTAATTTCTACAACACCCATTTTGGGCTACTTTTTTGTTGTGAAAGTAATGAGGGCACTTTATTGTCCCATAAAATTACTTAAAAATTCCAACTGACCGGCCACGCAAATTAGTTTATCACTAAAACTCAGTCCGAAAGCGTAAAAAAGTTGTCATCATATTTTCCCTTACTCTGTAACTGGTTGCGTGATTATGAGAACTTATAAATTAAAATTTTCCAGTGAATTCCACTTAATTTGATATGGTCAAGAAAAAATTGGCCAGACAAAAATTAGATACGAATTTCACTAGAAGGTTATAACTAATTATTTTATTTTTATATATTTCAGGTAGAACTTTCGGTCGAATGCGGAAGATGCAGATGCTTCTAATACCATTAGTCTTCAAGTTTGGTGTGATGTCTACTTTAATTGCAGTCCTGGTGTTCTTGTCACTCAAGAGTGTTTTTCTTCTGAAAACACTTCTATTGGTCAATTTGGGCGTTGTGCTGGCGAAAGTTATAGCTTATAAATATGAGTATAAAGCAGATTATCACAGTCCTCTGATAGTCGGAGGCGGGAGCCACTCTCCACATAGTTTGGGATGGACTGAGCAACAGCCACCTTCGAAGGAAGTGCACGTGCATATTCATAACCAAGATGGAAAACATGAACTGGGTCACAATGAACCACCTCACCTCGTTGAGCCGTATGGTGCCTATTCCAGTAATAGCTATGTTGCAGTTAATCCAAGTTATGGCCAAGCAATGGCTCACCAAATTGGAGGAGGAGGAAATGTCCATCACAAAACATACACGCTACAATGAGATCAATGGAAACCAAAAAATTAGTTGTAATTTCTGTGTAATGTTTTATTCATTTATTTATTGCATTATTAAGCATTATTATATTATATATACGTATTTATTTAATTTATTGAATGAGTGATATCCTAAAAAAATATTTATGTAAATAGCACCAATATTGAATGAAGCACTGAATTACTTTAATTTGTATATTTATAACAAAAGTACATTGATGTGCTGTTTGAACGAGTACAAGAGTAAATTTTATAGATTGAATAAAAAAAATATACGTGTAAAAACACAGCTACGTTACACAAATCTGTCTCTAATTTACATATCATTCCCCTCATTTCCATAAATCACACCTCATCCGGAAGAAAAGATTCTAAAAATCGTTTTCCCTGTCTCATCATAAATGAGTTATGAGCGAGTTAAGTAGCTGTTACGAGATATCAAAACTTCCGAAAAGTAAAATTTCGTTATATTTCAAAGCAAAAATTATATTCAAATTAATTTTTTTGTTTGACCATGTCGTTTTACAAGCGCATACTTTCACATTTGCTAGACAGAACATTGCTGTTTGGAAACAGGTTTGCAAAAAAAATTCAGATTCCTATCCTACAATGAAATTACGCATCTGTTTTCGGTTTTCATTTATAGTGGGTTTTTATGTTGATATTTTAGAGATTTTCATCTAAAATATTTCACACTTAACTTTTAACTGCAACTTCTCAGTTTTAAATTGTGATAAAAGATATAAATCTTCAAAAAAATTTGAATATTATAAATTATTTTCAAATTAGAGAGGACTAACCCACTTTTAATAGTACATCAAAAATCCTACACTCTTGGATAACTTATTTAATATACCAACACAATTGTGTGACATCAACGCTCTAAATCTTTGAAATCAAGAGAAATTCGCTGATTCATTGAAAACTAGAAACACTTTTACATGAAACATTATGACAGATAGTACAAAATTATACATAATATGGTAGATACTATATAAAGAGGTAGAGAAAGAAAGGAGAAATTTGTTAATAACCTTGGATTTCGAGTTACTCAACTAACTTTATTATCAGTTATCCATATATAAAGGTGAATTTGGTCTGTAACTCCAAATTTAAATCCAAGGTTATTCAAGGTTAGTGTTAGATACAATCAAAAATAAACACAATATTTAAACTTGCTGACTTTTGAGATCTCTCACCTAATGCGAATGGAGCAGATAAAGTTATTCATAGAAAACCTATCTTATATCAGTATTTTTCTAAGGAAAGTGCCATCAGAAGACAACAAATCAAATGGTTTCATTAGCATAAATAAAAATGGATTACTCACTGACAGCTATTTATACAGAAATGTTTTATTTCGATTTAAATGCCATACCCATTCGCTAAACTATCAGTGGAAATTTATAATACTGGTAGGCTTTGAAATTATTAATTTGAATTTAATTGTCATAGTGAAAAATTTTGAAATATAAATAATACTATCGATACATTACACTTCATTACGAAATAGGACGTCATTATGATGCATTTTACTTCATTAAAACTGAAGTTTGACGAATCTTTGTAGTTTGATTCTACGAGGGTCGATTGAAAAGTTCACGGCATCATATAGACATGATTCAAATTTTTATTTCGTTCTACCTTAATTACATTCAGTAACTCTTTAGTTGTCATTGTGTGAAGTTTCATTTTAGTGTTACTTTTGGTTAAGAGTTTACAGTGTTTTATTGAGCATTAAGTGAAGCGATTTTTAAAAATGGAGAAAATCGAACATCGACAACGCATGTCCTCACACGTCCTGCGAAATGATGGCTAAAATCCATAATTGTGCTAATTGCCCTGAAATGACACCATCTGACTTCCACCTCTTCCCCAATCTAAAAAAAACATTTAGGAGGACAGAAATTTTCATCAAACGAAGAGAATGAAACTGCTGTCAGTGCATATTTTGAGGACCAAGATGAGGCATTTTTTAAAAATGGTATAATGGCTTTATAAACCAGATGGAAGAAGTGCATTGAGAAAAGTGGTGAATACGTCGAAAAATAAAAATAATTTTAAAATCTTCGGGTTTCGTTTTCATATTCAAGCCGCGAATTTTTCAATCCACCCTCGTACATATGTTTTGATTTTAAATGTCCAGAATTCCTTTATTTAACGACTTTCGCAAATACATAGATGACTTAGAAAAACTCACTAGTATTGTAGTAGTAGCTCTTTTCATAATTTTCGGTTTAATTTTGGCTACTTTATTATGAATCAATTTTTCTTCATAATGAAATACAACCTGAAAATGAAGTATAGTGTGTCAATGGTATAAAGCAAGCTTGTTGGTGTGTTTTAATACATATTTGAACAAGTGATTTTTTTAAAATATTCGTAAACATATTCTGCGTATTTTTAGTCTTTAGGATCCGTGTGTTATTCTCTATCTCTAGCTATTAGGTTTAGATGTAGAGTTGAAAGATTCAGTCGAAATTGTGTTGAGTTTTTAACTTACGTATATGAGCAATCAGAATTCAGGGGTCTAATCGAAATCGAAACGAAATCGAACAGAAATCGAACTGAAATAGAATCGAAATCGAAACCGAATCGAAAACCTATCGAAATCGAATTTAAATAGAATCGAAAACAAATCAAAATCGAATCGAACTCGAATGGAAATCGAATCGAAATCGAACGGAAATAAAATCGAAATCGGGTCGGAGTCGAATCGAAATCGATTCGAAATCGAATCGAAATAGAATGGAAATCTAATAGAAATCGAGTTGAAATCGACTCGAAATAGAATTTAGACGTAGTTGAAGTGACAGATAAATTCAATCTAAATTTTTGTGATTCTTGGTTTGCTTATATATTTCTAGAATGAATGAATTTTAGCCACTTGCGGTTTCAAATAGGATTGATAGATCTGTAATCTAACTTGTTACCCCAAGCTCAGCGCAAAAACCTTTTTACACAACAAAATAAATATTCAATAATAATAAAACTATAAATAAGTAAAAGAAAAGTGAACAATAAATGATGAAAATATACCGGCAATCTTGCGTTTTTATAGATTCTTCAAGAGATCGAAGTAAATCCGTTTTTTTCTCGATTTTAAAATTTCTACAAATCAATGACAAAAAAAAATTCCAATTTCTCCGATTTGTGTATAATTTCGCCATGTCTGTCTGTCCGTTCGTCTTTGAGGTCCTATTAATCCCTCAGTTTTGCACCTTTTGGGATGAAATTTGGTAAAAAGGCGTATATTGATAACTCAAAACTGGAAAATAGAAAAAATTCGAAAAAAATACATAAAGGTGTGCTAAAAATAATTTTAGTTATGTTAAAAATGGCGGTAAATAAGACCCCCTTTAAAAAAATGGACCTGGGTGGTATGGTCGATTTTGACTCTTCTATTTATCCGAAAAATAAAAACTAAGACAATTATTAATCAGTATGAGTGCAGTTATGGCCAAAACTAGAATTTAAAACGAGTATTGAAAATTGGCAGAATGACGCTCTTTTGAAATTGATACTCTGAAAATAGGCCTTTTTTTTATCAATTTTTAAATGTAAAAAAATATTTTTTGAAATTAAAATTTTTATTCTAGTTCCCGCCATAGCCACTTGTGTTCTTAATAACATAAAAAATTTCAGATGATTCGGCTGAGGAATATAGCTCTTATTAAGTACTTTCAACGAAAACTACCATATGTAATATATAATATAAAGGACACTGAAGCAAAGATATTTTCTGAAAACATTTTGAATTTCCATTTTCGTGGTTAAACATATATTATTATTACATATGTATATGTATAAATAACATAAATTCGAAAGGGTAAATTATTGAGTCGAACGCAGATTTCGTAATTTGAAATTATAATAATTATAATTAAATTATAATAATAATTCTTTAGATATTTATTCTTATACGTGCTTGCTCAACATCTTCAACTGGACACGACCGGTTATTTTTTTAAGATAGTACTTGTATTATTTTATAATATATTAAATATATTTTGAAATCACAAAGAAATATTGTTATTTTATAATTTTCCCACATAAAACTTACCCAGGAAGAGCGTCTTATTTCCTCTTAATTCCTTAGAGTTTTCCATATTGTTTCGCACCTTATACAAAGACATAATTTTAAATGAGAATTTTCTGTGAACACATTAACGATTATTGCTTAAAGGCCCCTTTACACTATCATCAAAAATCATTATCAATTGTATCATCGCTACACATTATCAAAGATAAAGTGTGAAAACTTTATCGAAACATTTAATTAGCGTTTACATCTTTAGTCTTTACTAAAGTGTTCTGCAGTTCATTTCATAATGAAAGATTTGTTTAAAATACTTTCGGTAACAGCCGCTGTAGCCGGTATTTTAGCAGTGAATGTTTTAAAACTAAATAAGAAAAAGAAAGGTCGACGAACTAAAAGACTATGGTCGCGTCCATGGCTGCTTAGAAGGGGCTTGGGAAAGGACATAGGACAGCTAGTTTTTAAGGAATTGGAAACTGAGGATCCAAAGAGTTTCAAAAATTTCACAAGAATGTCGAAAGAATCTTTTTACAAATTATTGAGTAAAATAAGAACAAAAATTCGAAAAGAAGATACAGTCTTTCGCCAGAGCATTTCCCCCAAATTAAGGTTTTCGCTTGAAAAAACATTTGAACGTGATAAAATTTTCTATTTTTTCCAGACTGCTCGTTTCGTTACGCTTTCTTGCGACAGGTGAAACTTTTCAAAATTTATCTTACATTTTTCGAATTTCTGTCCCAGCTATATCAAAAATTGTGCACGAGACTATCACTATCACTGAAATTTATGTAGCGCTCAAGGTAGATTATCTGAGGGTGAGTAAAACCCATTGAATTTATAAAAAAATAGAAAAATAATTTTCAATTTATTTGAATATAAAAAAAAAACAGCATTTCCTATCTAAAAGGAACATTTCAAAATTACTCAAAAATTTTTTTTTATATATTCAGACTTTGCTGAAAAGCAAATTGCAATGATTTTTTGTTGTGTTTCTAACAAAATTAAATCATCATCAATGTCATTCAACATAGACATTATAAAATTTCCACAATCTTGAATATTGTCTTTAAATCGATAATTTTCATTACTTTGTTTCTGTATTGTCTTCTCAATATTAGTCAGCAAATTGACTGTGGTATCCACAATCCTTCCCTCACTGTTATCAACCTTCTTCTTTTTTCTTGGTAGCACAAAGTCCGAATCTTGAGATTCATTACCCACTGCCAATATTGTATCAGTAGATGTTGCTGCGGTTTGGTTGCTTGTTAGAAAATCCAAGAATTCAAGTAGCACGTCCTGAAATTATTTACATATATGTCTAATATTATTACAGACTCATCAAACAACCGATGAATGGATAAGTATTGCGGACAAGTTTAAGAAAATTTGGAACTTTCCCTTCTGCTTAGGCGCACTTGGTAAAAGAGAATGACGAAAAAATATATAAGTATTAAACAAGTTTGTTTTCTAGATGGAAAACATGTCGCGTTTAGAGCAAAATCCAAAGATGGATCCTTTTATTTTAACTACAAGGGCTTTAACAGTGTTATACTGTTAGCCCTAGTAGACGCTGAGTATAAGTTCAAGTACGTTCGTCGTTCACGTTGGATCTAATGGACGAGTAAACGATGCCGCTGTTTTCTCTAATTCATCCTTATATGAAGCAATTGAAAAAGGTTTGCTGAATATTCCGGCTGATCAGGCACTTCCGGGTACACCATTAGTTGTACCTTATGTATTTGTTGCTGACGATGCATTCAAACTAACACGAAATATGATGAAACCATTTAAATACCGGCCAACTATAGATGAAAAAAAATTCAATTACCGCCTTAGCCGAGCACGAAGAGTTTCTGAAAACGCGTTTGGAATTCTAGCAAACAGATTTGGAATTTTACAAAAGGAAATAAATTTATCAGTGGATAAAGTCGAGCAAGTGGTTCTTACAACGTGTACTCTTCATAATTTTCTACAAGAAGAAAATGCTTCACCATCTGCCTTAGTAGATCGCGAAAATTTAAACGACATTTCTTTAATACCAGGCGAGTGGAGAAGTCAAGTGTGTCTCACAAAATTAAAACGATCAGTATCCAGTAGGCCTACTTCTGAAGCAATGGCGGTTAGAATGAAATACATGAATTATTTCAACACAACGGGATTTGTACCCTGGCAGTGGGAGGCGGTGAAAAAATTTAATTTTTGATTTCATGTACAGAAATTCTAAAATAAAAGTTGACTTACTTCTTCAAATGAATTGGTTTCACTTTCCTCCGTTGATAGAGATTCATTTAGCTTAAAATTCGACTGCCCTTTTCTTATTTTAGTGTGAGTTTCCAAGAATTGCATTAATGGATACCACCAGACGGTCGGTTTATATAATTCATCGGTGCTAGAACCGCTTTTTAAGTGACTTTTCCTCACTTTTGCCAATTCATGTGCAAAATGACTTCTCAGTGAATTAAGTTTTGTTTTGATATCTTCTGCACTAAAGGGTGGTTGGCCCTGGCGTTCTTGGTTTAGCAAATCCTTTATTTCATTTATTCCTTCGGCCCTTTTGTGTTTGTTACAGTAAAATTCATTTTTTGTTTTATATAAATAATCTCTCTCTTCATAAGCATTTGAATAAGCATTTTAATTTCGTTGTCTTCCCACCTCATCTAAAAGGAAATTTATAATATCTGGATAGAAAAAAGTTTTATATTCACTTTTGTAGTCAAATCTCCTCAAAAAACCACTCACGCAGAGAAAAACCTTATGTGTGACACAGAAGAAAATAGCAACAGAGCTATTCGCTATTCGCTTCATCTCTATGTGTTGCACATAAGCAAAAGTCTTTATCTTTTTACTGATGGTGTAAACTCACATAAACGCATTTTATCGGTGGTTTAACGCTACACATTAGCAAAAAAATGATAGTGTAAAGGGGCCTTTACAAGATCTCCATTAATAGGCGTCTCAATAAATACTACCAATGGCAAGCCTATTGATATGCAATACATATAGTATGATCACAACTTTTAGTTTATACGAGATGAATATTAATTTGAGGCGAAATGTATTCCAATTTAATTTTTATATATAGGTATTATATTTGATTACTATAAATTAATATATTTTTTAAATGATGACAAAATGCAAACAGGTTTCTTAAATTAATCTCTCTATTACTTTAAATGCAATTTTTTTTTTTCAGAAAAGTTATTTAATATTTCACCTACTTTGAATTTTGGTACAATCATCACATCACAATCTTTTTTATAGCATTCTAACATAATTTCCTATTTATAAGATAGTTATTATGTTTAGTAAATATAGAACAACAAATATTTTATCATCAGCATTTGGTCTGAATATTTGGTTCAATTCAATTCTTTATTGAACCGCAAAAAGTTTTATTTTCTTAGCATTGGTTTATGTCCCCGATATTTTTTAACGCACGAAAACTTTGAATGGTAGTAGCTCATATTTGTTACGGCAGTAGCTAAATTTTTTACAGCGACTGACGCAGGCATTATTGTGTATCTCAACTAAAGTGAAAGTAGTTTGGGTTTTTTTCATGCTTACAGAAGTGTTATACGAACCTTTAAGGCGCGTTTCCAATACAGCGTGGAGTTCAGCGCCAAAGTAGGCCCGTTCCAAATGGCAGCGCAGAGTATGTTCGAAATATTCAGAGCTTTCGAAATCAGGTTATTGCCTGTAATTTTTTGTCAAATATCGTGTGAAGAGTGAAGATTGTATTATTGTAAATTAATTAAAATTGTGGAAAATAAAGTTGCAGCTACCCTTGCAGTAGCTCATTACATAAATATATTGTCGATTGTTAAAGTAGTTCGAAAATATACGAGCCATCTGTAGATGACTTAGTGCAACTCATCCGAAAACACAAATTTCAATAACTAATTTTTGCCAAAATAACGAGCAATTCTACAGAATATTATATTCTGTAAACAAATTAGTCAAGTAATAAATTTATTTCGTATATAAGAAGCAATAATTTTACCAATTTTGCATTCCAAGAAAGAAACTTTGCAGCAGCGCCATCTCGTATTAAATCAAGTTCGAAAGCTTTCGACATCTCCAGCGCGGAAGTAGAAGTAGGTCCCACTTTCACGCCGACTCTCGGATTCAGAGTGAGATTTTTAAAGAGACAAAAGATACAACTCTATCGTGTGAAGTCTAGAGATAGCAAATACTCTGAATCTCCACGCTGTATTGGAAACGCGCCTTTATTAAGGAGTTTAAAGGCGCGTTTCCAATACAGCGTGGAGTTCAGCGCCAAAGTAGACCCGTTCCAAATGGCAGCGCAGAGTATGTTCGACATATTCGGAGCTTTCGAAATCAGGTTGCTGCCTGTAATTTTTTTGTCAAATGTCGTGTGAAGAGTGAAGATTGTATTCTTGTAAATTAATTAAAATTGTGGGAAATAAAGTTGCAGCCACCCTTGCAGTAGCTCATTACATAAATATATTGTCGATTGTTAAAGTAGTTCGAAAATATACGAGCCATCTGTAGATGACTTAGTGCAACTCATCCGAAAAAGCACATTTGAATAACTAATTGTTGCCAAAATAACGAGCAATTCTACAGAATATTACATTTAATATTATTATTAATTTAATATTAAACAAATTAGTCAAATAATAATTTTATTTCATATATAAGAAGCAATAATTTTGCCAATTTTGCATTCCAAGAAAGAAACTTTGCAGCAGCGCCATCTCGTATTAAATCAAGTTCGAAAGCTTTCGACATCTCCAGCGCGGAAGTAGAAGTAGATCCCACTTTCACGCTGACTCTTGGATTCAGAGTGAGATTTTTAAAGAGACAAAAGATACAACTCTATCGTGTGAAGTGTGGAGATAGCAAATACTCTGAATCTTCACGCTGTATTGGAAACGCGGCTTAAAGAGTGGAAATTTGTGTATACTTCACTCGGCAATTTAGTTCGGTTCGTGGAGCAAAATTTTTTTAAAAATAAATTTAATTATAAAAATATCAATCATTACTATGCAACATTTCGTAATGTAACTAATATTTTATTATTTTGTATGAAGAGCTGATATATTTTTCTGCAAATATTTTCCAAATGGTTAGTCACAACTACAATACTGATAAAAAGGATAGAAAAATCTAAAAATCATTCTGTTTGTGAGATTTTTAAATCTCTTTATATCAAGGACTCTGTTTTGCGGTTTTGAAGTAATTCACAAAAAATAAAAACCAACATTGCTTTAATTGTGTTGCGAAATTTTACATGCAAATAAAATATTTTGTAATCTTGAAAACACTCCAATAGGTTTCTGAAAAATGAACTGCGACCAAACTACACTTTAATGTTATATTAAAGCAAACCATCTATAAGTTAATAGAAAGTATTTTTAATTTTTATTCCGTAAATTTTCATAAATTTTATTTCATCTCTTTGGTTTCATATTAAATTAGAACTCTTGTCTACCATATACTCTACCGATAGATTACACTGGTCAGCACCAAATTTATTCCTCACAAGTAATATGAAGTCATAAATGAAAATGCTTGATTAGCTTGGCTTTTCAAGAAATAGGGCTAAAATCAAAGTTGTCAAAATACCAAAGGTCTTAAAAATACTCGAAATATACCTTGAAATTGGAATTTGTGAACAAACCTATTATTTCATGCAATAGATGCTAGAATGAAAATCTTGTTCGCGAGGATCTTTAGGAAATTCTATAGAAATTAGTGAATTTGAATTAATAATCCTAGATTAAGATTCAAGCTTTAATTTGAGCCATGTTACAAGCCACAACGACCATTTTTTTTATTTTTTGATGATTTTTCAATAATGGCATAAATACAATAGTTTAAACTTTCCACTCTATTCTGTTCGAAAACAGGAGCTGATTGAGAATTTTCATTTACGAATTCGTAATATACGGAAAAAACCCTATAGAAATGATCTGATATTCGTTCAGAAAAAGAAAGAAACATTGAGTTTGTTGACCACTGTTACGGCATGTTATATGATTTTGTTTTAATTTAGCAATTGTTCAATAGAAACATGCTACACTGAAAAAAAAAAAACATGCTAAAAACGTAGCTTTTATATTTATTTATTTATTATTTATTCAAATTCAACATTACAAGTATATACGACAAAAGTAGATAATACAATTTAGTGATAGAATTAAAATTCATTGAACTATATAATATATATAAGCGACTTAGTGTTTAAATAATATATTGCTTTTGGAGAAATTGGTTTACAGAAAACTCAATGATAATAACTAACTTTTCATAGAAAATTTTAACACAATTTTGTAGCAAAAACGCCAACTATATTACATAAAACTTTAAACTACACAAAATGTGTAAAATCGTGTATGTAAAGTTGTAATACAAAACTTGAATTTTACTAGATTCAACGCAGCAATTTTAATACAGTGAAATGAACATTTTGCTAATTTTGATGTATTTTCCCTCGAGAATTTCATCAGAAACGAAGTATACATTTCATAGCATTAGGAAATAAAATTTATCTTCTTTTTAATTTGAGTAATGTCGTTATTAGACAGAATAAATTGTGAATTATGTCAGGGGCATTTTTTCAACATAGTTTTATATAATACATATACATCAGTTTGTTCATAGTTGTAATATTAATTGTGCGTTTCAGTATAAAGTCCCAAAGTGTGGAAAAGTCTTATTATATAATCTTACAATACATTTAACTCGTATTTTAATCGAGTTCATCATCAACATTAACGTTAAAAACATATTTGTTACCCATAATAATACTGTGTATAGTTTATAACTAACTTAGGTACTACTAGAACACATAATCTGTATGTACACAAATTTAACTAACTTGTAAATGTTAAGAACTTTAAATATTGGTTAGATCGGAAAGTTCTTTCTATTGTTTATATTTTTGTAGAAATAATAGTCAGGAAGTTTTTAAAAAGTTAATAGTAAGATATATAAAAGGCAATGAGCCCTTGCACTTTACTGCAGTCAATTACAAAAGCTTGCTGACAGATTACCAGTAGTACGCCCTCAAAATCGTAAAGTCCCTTTTCTGCACGATAATGCAAGGCCACATGTTGCAATTATAGCAAGACAAAAACTATTAGAAGTGGGCTGAGATATTTTGCCACATCCTGCCCAGATCTTTCATCACCTTTTTTGTGAAACATGAATAATATAAATTACACATAATAATACAAAATACACTTTCATTATTTGTATATGAATTGAATATATTTACTTTACTTTATTGCATATTTTATGCTATGTACGTATGTAATTTTAATAATAATTTTCTTATATAATAATAATTTTCTTTTAACCGGACCCAGCCTTAGTATCTGAAAATTAAATAAATATTTTGCACTTATTTCACTATGCAAAATTTTAGTTTAGTCTGTAATTAGTCTGTTTTCGCACCATATACTAAAAATTCACAAAAGGCAGATATTTCAAAAGTAAACAAAGCAAAATGAATAGCAACTCATTTTAATTCAAAATCATGTATATTACAAAAAAATCAAACACAATTAAATCGTTTTGATTTTATAGAAATTGAAACGGTTCCTATCGTAGTTGAAAAAGTTGTTAATTTTTTTTTTTAAAATTGATGTTATTTTTGATTTGATTGTATATAATTTTGTTGCACTTGAATTTGAATTATTTGCTATTTTATAATTGCGCTTAAGAAAAACTGGAAAAATTTGCAATTTATTGGATTGAACATTTTAGCGACGTCTTAGGGTACAATTACATTAATGATTAATATATATATTTTCTTAATTTTAACATGGCAGGGTAAAAAAATGTCATTGATATGTAAGGCGTTTAAGCAAAATATGGAAAAGACGTACTTTTACCTAACCGATGTAAAATGTGTTGATTTGATTGCTTTTGAATTGTGATGATATTTCTAGCATGATATATGTATTAAAATTACAGTATGCAGAGTAATCCATACACAAAACAAACAAAAATTATAATTGTATAATTTAATTCTTTAAGGCTTTCATTATATATATGTATTATATTATTTATAATAATTTACGATCTCTAATTATTAAATTGATACTGAGATTTGTATGCTAATGCAATGCGTAAGCATATGCAGATTTTAGGACAAACTAACTGCAGGCCTATGTAATTTATTTAATTTAAAACTAACTTGATGTCCTGCCAAACTTTATAAAAAAAGTTGTCCTCTTTAAAAATATATAACAATATGTTTTTTTTAAATAATGCTTTTATAAATGTTTACACCCTTTCATTTGATACCCATATTAACGGGTTATAAAAAAAAAAAAATATATATATATATATATATAATCCGCCATCTTATAGCGTCCGCCATATTGGAGTTATAATGATATTAGATTAACTATATTGCATTGTCACCAGACTTATAGACGTGTGCAAAATTTCAAATCTCTAGCTTAATTAGAACTAGTTGATATTTTGATTGCAAGATTTGTCCTAGACAGAAAAAGTGAGTTAATAAAAGAATTGTAAATGAAAATTCAGCGCATACCTTCTTATATTTCTTCTGGTCTCCTAAAAATCGGTGGGTTTAAAAATCCAGAAAATAATAGGCTACGATTCTTTTTGTCTTCTCTAAACTACGTATTGTAGATCGGAAAGATGTCTGTCTGTTGCTGGTATTATTATTTTTTATTATAGACGTTCCACAATGGTAGTCCTGTTGAAAATAGAAAATTAAACGTATTGCAGCCGAGACAAATTATGGTATGTATAATTTACAAAAATAATATAACATACCATCTTGAGTTTTATTTCCCAATCTTTGTATGATAATTTGAATTTGGGGGCGTATTTATTATTATTACTGAGTACGTATTTATTAGATAATTATACAAAAAGGCCAAGTTCTTAGAACTGTTATAGTTACATAGGTATGCAGACTATACCGCAGAGCATCACAAAAGATATGATTCACGATATTTTCCGGAAGTTTCTTTAAGGTTTGAAAGGGCTGAAATACGTAGATATATAAGTATATGGTAAATATAAAATTCCATTTCCTCGGAAGAAAATGCGGCCGACACGAGAACAGCTTGTTTAGATCTTCGAGAAATGGGAACTTGATATCACCCATCGTGCGATATCACCTCACGTGAGTGTGATAAAGAAGCGTGCAAGAGTTACGTGGTGCACTTGTGCGTCTAATACCTAAAGGAAGTAACGGGAAAAAATATTGAGAATAAGAAATTAAAATCACTAGAAGAATTTTCTTCGAGGTCTATGGATTCATAAGAAATTGGCGATCTTATACCGGTAGCTGGCCAACGTCCAGACAGATCCGATACCACTTTATTTTTTCAGTGATCGATGGAAAAAAGCGATCATGATCATCATTATAAAATTTGGGCCCCCTTACAAAGCACAAAACATTTATAGGGTCTTGATTATACCTGCGTTAAAAGAGAGAGAGAGAGCTTTTCGAGGTGAATTAATTTATGCATTGGATGCGAGATTGTGGTTTCTCTTTTCGGTTGTTTACCTGTGCTTATACCAACCAAGTTTATTACCTTGAAGTATAAAACTCTTTCGGCGTCTCGATCAAGTTTTAATCATACCTTGAACTTGAAACGGTGATCATCGCCAGTGTCAACTTAGAAATGAGACGTCTCTAGAGAGATTTTTAGTTTATCAATGCGGAGTTCGTGATTAGTGAAATTCATACTTTTGGTTAAAAAAAAAAAAAAAAGCAAAAAAAAAAGAAAGAAGGAAGTAAAAAAATTAAAAATTTATAAGGCACTTATTGTGTGCTGCTTGTGATCTAGTGGATAAATTTAGTGTGCCTTCTTCAAAAATGGCTATTAAGCTGTGTGTGCTTCTTTTGGGCGCTTTATACATCGTATCAGCTGAACAAGATTCAAACAAAGGTAAATATCGTTATACGCGGTGAAATGTGTTTTTCTAAAAACAATAAACCAGCAACCAGCTAGCTTTTAATTAGTCAAACAGAAAAATTTGGGACTACTCTCTGTTCCATTCCATAGGTGAATGTTGGAGTAACTCGTAAATGGTCAACGGAATTTGGATTTGCATAATTCAAAAAAGTGCTTTTGATTCAATAGAAATGAAGAAATGTTGGGGTTTTACTATAGTTTAGGTACCACACTACTTTTACCTCGTTGTCTTTCTTTAAATGAGTGTCGGTTAGGATTGCGAACGCATTTTTTTGATGATTTATTCTTCAAGCGTATTTTATACGATCAAGACACACAGGAATTTTAAATTGTCATTAAGAGCATTTTCTCTATAAAAAAATTCGTGCGAAAAATAAAATGCGTTAAAACTAGGTTTCCCACTTGACCGTTTTATTTTAAACTGGTCTCACATATGGTGGACTTTTTTGGCGAGGATCACTCTGTATAGTAAATCAATCCTGAACTATTTTATCCACAATTTGCCTAGGTGTGTCGTTATATTTTTCTTAATTCTACATTTGTGCATTTCTTGTATCCACAGTAATTTTGAAAAATTTTCCAAAAAAGTCAGGAAAAATTTAAATATTCATTCATGTGTCCCAGTCCTATAAGAATGTGGCCCAATATGAAATTTTAACTTTCCTTAAAACATTGAGATTATTACGAACTAATTTTTATTTTTTTTAAATTTATTTGTCAGACATTGTAGAATATCTGCAAGTTCGAGCCTTACTATGAACAGAATAACAACTTAATTTAAAGAAAGGGGGATTAGGATAATCGAGCTACACCTGGTTAAGCCTGGATTTTAAAAATTGGCTCAAGTCAAACTTAATCTGAACCATGCTTAAATTGGTTCAGGCCTGGTTTAAACTTGACTCAATCTCAATTTCCTGAAAATGAGAAAAATCGATTTATAGAATCAAAAAACATCAAATCTGTGATTTTCAACGAAATCGTTAGAGTCGTTTTCAAGAAAATTAATATATAATATTTTTATGAACTGAACCACTTTTTTTTTGTTTTTAATGGAGGAATAGAAAAAATTTAAATATTTTTCAATAAAGGAAAGTTGTAATTTTCATGTCATGGATATTTTATACTAAAAAAAAAAAAATAGAATGTATTTAATACAAACCATTAATTTAAAAAGTATAGTGAAGTATAAATAGTGAGATATATAGTATTTTCAAAATGTGAACTATCTAAATTGGCACAATTATCCAAATGCTTTCTAAAACTATTAAAAAAGTGTTCTAACTTTTCATTTCAAATGCCATTAACGATCTTCCTAATTTCTTTAATTAATTCTATTGTTTTTGGGTTATTTTCATGTAGCCCCATAAAAATAAATCACAGGGAATGAAACTGCAAAGCGCGTATACCCACGGCCAATAACACGATCGCCATAAACTTTATTGGTACCATCAAATACTTCTTGTGTGCCATGAGGTGCTGCTCCGTCTTGCATAAAATGAAAAAAAAATTAATGAGATCTCTCTTCTTCGCATGAGGAAAGAATTAGGTCTGTAATATCCCTTTGTACGTCTCTCCGTCCCTAAATTAACTTTGCATACGATTCTACAGTTTTTCTAAAAAATTAGCTCACTCATTTTGACTACCACATCTAGAATAAAATTTATACAGGGTGATCCAAAAGTATGGAAACGGCTAAATAACTTTCGAGGAATGCATTTCGGAGCAAAAAGTTGTAGACAAAAGTTTTAGGAATTTTCCCCATCTATTCAATGGTGACCTTAGATTTGACCTTGACCATGGCCTTGAAGGTCATTTCAAGGTCAAGTTGACTTTTTTAAATTGGAACCCTTATTTTTGACCACGGAAATGGAAAGAGTGGAAAATTTTACGCCCAACTATGACCTTTACCATGACCTCGAAGTTCATATCAAGGTCAAAATGGCTCTTTGAAGAGGAACCTGCATTGTTACTGCGGATTTGCAAAGAGTGGAAGTTTTACGTCCAAATGTGACCTTGACCTTGAACACGACCTTGGCAATGACCTTGAAGGTTATATCAAGGTCAGGGTGGCTTTTTGAAGGGGAAACCATGTTTTTGACGACAGAAATGGAAAGAGCGGAAAATTTAACGTCCGACTATGACCTTGACCATGACCTTGAAGGTCATATCAAGGTCAAGATGTTTCTTTAAAGGGGAACCTGCATTGTTACTGCGGATTTGGAAAGAGCAGAAGTTTTGCGCCCGGATGTGACCTTGACCATGACACACTTGACCTTGCCTTAATCGACTTCACCATGTTCGGTCGTTAACTTTCCGCTCTTTCCATTTCCGTGGTCGTTAACTTTTCCGCTCTTTCCATTTCCGTGGTCAAAAACATGGTTTCCCCTTCAAAAAACGACTTGGCCTTGACATAACCTTCAAGGTCATTGCCAAGGTCATGTTCAAGGTCAAGGTTGTGGTCAAGGTCACATTTGGACGCAAAACTTCCACTCTTTGCAAATCCGCAGTAACAATGCAGGTTCCTCTTTAAAGAGCCATTTTGACCTTGATATGACCTTCGAGGTCATGGTAAAGGTCATACTTGGACGTAAAATTTTCCGCTCTTTCCATTTCCGTGGTCAAAAATAAGGGTTCCAATTTAAAAAAGTCAACTTGACCTTGAAATGACCTTCAAGGCCATGGTCAAGGTCAAATCTAAGGTCACCATTGAATAGATGGGGAAAATTCCTAAAACTTTTGTCTACAACTTTTTTCTCCAAAATGCATTCCTCGAAAGTTATTTAGCCGTTTCCATACTTTTGGATCACGCTGTAGATCTCAGGTATATGTTTTTAAAACTTAGGGACCCTCAAATTCATTCAATTCCTATGGAACACCCTGTATAAATACAAGAATAGTTCCTTTTATAGTATAGGATAAAACCACGCTTTTCTTAATTTTTAGGGAATGTGTGAGAATTTTAAATAATACAATTGGTAAACATAAAATATTCAAAAACATGGTGTCAAATTTAGTTCGTATGTATTAGGGTGCTTTTTTTTCGCGACT
Source organism: Dysmachus trigonus (assembly GCA_949715965.1). Lineage (NCBI taxonomy): Eukaryota > Metazoa > Arthropoda > Insecta > Diptera > Asilidae > Dysmachus > Dysmachus trigonus. The sequence continues at coordinate 2,547,125 of OX454322.1, forward strand.
ATTTTTTTTTTTTTCAGTCCCACATCGAGATTTTGTGGCAAATACCTAAACAAAAATTAACTGAAAATTGGAGCCCTTAATATTAATATTAAGTACTAGACCAAGGTGTATAAAGATTTCCTATATAAAATACACGTAAACTTTGATTATATTTCTTCAAAACTCTACAGCTCAGAGGCATTTTATGGTATAATCGTCGTCAATGGCAGGGTTTCTTCAGAATTGAATGCTCTACAAAAGTGTCCATTGCAGCGTAACCCTAACTCACACCAGCGAGGTAGTAGAGGTCACTAACCCCAATTTTTCCATGAAATTCTCTCTTTTTACCCCCATCTTGTAAACAAAAAGAGGTACAGAAAAAGTAAATATGACAAACTTGTAGGAAATTCAATTTCCTATAAAAAAATTCTAAACACCAAATCATTAACATCGATAATTCTTGAGATATTGGGCTTTGAAGTTGAGGTAGTGTGGAATTTTCATGGATTATTGAGCTAAATTGTAGAAACACTACTTCAACTTCAAAGCCCAATATCTCAAGAAATATCGATGTTAATGATTTGGTGTGTAGAACTTTTTTATAGGAAATTGAATTTCCTACAAGTTTGTGATATTCACTTTTTCTGTACCTCTTGTCGTTTACAAGATAGGGGTAAAAGGCGAGAATTTCATGGAAAAATTGGGGTTAATGACCCCTACTACCTCGCTGGTGGGAGTTACGGTTACACTGCAATGTATACTTTTGTAGAGCATTCAATTCTAAAGAAACCCTACCATTGACCAAGATTATACCATAAAATCCCTCTGAGCTGTAGAGTTTTGAAGACAAAAAAATCAAAGGTTACGTGTATTTTATATGGGAAATCTTTATACGCCTTGGTCTAGTACTTAATATTAATATTAAGGGCTCCAATTTTCAGGGAATTTTTGTTTAGGTATTTGCCACAAAATCTCGATGTGGGACTGAAAAGAAAAAAATAGTCGCGAAAAAAAAGCACCCTAGTATGTATGCAATACACCACAAAAAAACCAATTTTCTTAACAAAAACCTTATCAAAAACTTAGAACTCAATTATACAAAAAAATCAAGACGATTTTACGATAGTGTATTTATTAGACTATACAGGGTGATTGAGAAGGGGACATTTTTCAGTTTTTTTGAGTTAAATGGAAAATATTTGTAATGTAAGCTCACTGTTATTTATCAACCGATCATTGTATATAAGGTATTATTGGAAAGTGAAAAATGATTACTTTATAAACCATGCTTTCCTATTATCCTGAAGTATCTTTGAAAAAAGTTATATAAATCTTTGTGAGCGTACTTCAAGAAAATAAAATTTTCAGTCGTGATTTTCTGGGTGAAGGTTTGATCTGAGAAGAAGATTGTTCCCATGAATGTTCATCAGATCATTTCATAGAAGATCATTTCATAGAATCGATCGATATATGACAAAGTGTAGTTGCTATAATTTTCTCTGATGAAAAAGTTGATTTTTCCAAAATAAATTAACTCCTATAAACCATAACTACTATTATACCGCAAAATGTTTGTTCGCTCATCAATTTTTTTGGAATTAGTATTTCATCAGCGATTCGAGAAAAATTTGTTTTCTTCAAATGTGGCCCAATGAAGCCAACAGGTTTCAAACCTCTGTTAAATAATAGAAAAAAAACATTTTATTGGTTACAAAATGTAAGCACTAAAACTTAAATATTATTGGGATGCGGACAGATTTTAAATTATGTAATATGTTACTGGATTAATTTTAAGCTGTTTTTAACATAACGATACGTCTTTAGAATTATTAAAATAAAATATAAAAAGTCGATCTATAATTTTACCACATGGGTGTGTTTTAAGATTTTCTTTAAGGTTTTTTTTTTTGAATTCATGTAAACCAAAAAGATATGAGTAAAATAGCAAATAACAGAAAGGCGTTAATTTAGTTAATCAAAGGAATGTCACTTTTGAAAATCAAATATGAACATGTGGGTCTTATACATTCTTGAATTTCTCCTAGTTAATAGCATCATAGTGAAGAGTTTGACTGTTATTATGCTAACTCGAATTAACAACTCACTTCTGGCGCTAATGACCGGATAGTTCCGGCAGCAAGAAAAAGAAAATGAGAAGAAAAACCTGAAAAGATCTCCACGAGCTCAATGTTATAAGGCTCCATTTACTATGTGCAGAGTAGTGATATGCTTCTTCTCATGATTGATATCACCGACACTTTTTCTATAGACGCATATACATACAATATATAGTTTTTTCTTCTTCAGAAGGAAGTACTCGATTTAATTGGATCTAGAACATAAATTGTTTTCTTTTTTTTCTTGATGAAGAAATATCTCAATGAAAATAAATTCAAGTTCTTGTAACTTCGAAGTTAGGCATTTAATGTTACGAAATCGAATATTATGCAAATAACACTAATTTTCACGACGTTGTAACATTTTTCACCTTTGCTATATCTTGTCACATTTTAGTGAAACGCTTTCATGGTTTTAATTGCTTTTCTACAAGTTAATGCATCTTATTACTAATCAACGTGTTTAATGAAGATATTTGTAATCAGTCTATAAGAAGACGAGTTTGATACGATTTCTGTTAAATTATATATGCGACACGAGTGTGACCTAATTCCTTTCGTTCTTTAATCGATGACATCGCGATATTCAATTTCTCTTTTTTTAAAATTCAACTTAAGTGCCCATAAAACATATATGGTAACTAAAGTTCCAATAAACAATATATGGAAATCAGAACAAAGAAACTGCGACTTGTAAGTTTTATATATACAATTATCGAGTAATACCACGTATCTTAAATAATTTAAGTAAAATTTTGTTTTAATGCATTTAATCTAAAGTGAAAATAGTGGCAAACGGAGAATTAACGATTTAAATATAAAGAGGAAATTAGGGGGAAAAAATAAAAAAGTGTACCTTTATCCCTATATACATATTAGGGTACTTTTTTTCACGACTATTTTTTTTTTCACTCCCACCTCGAAATGTTGTGGGAAATACCTAAAAGAAAATTCCGATCATAATATTAATAGTAAACTTTGATTTTGTTTCTTTAAAACTCTACAGCTCAGAGGTATTTGATGGTATAATCTTGGTCAATGGTAGGGTTTCTTTAGAATTGAATGCTCTACAAAAGTGTCCATTGCGGCATAACCATAACTCCCACCAGCGAGGCAGTACGGGTCAATAACCCAAGTTTTTCATGAAATTCTCGTTTTTTTGCCCCTATCTCGTAAATAACAAGAGCTACAGAAAAAATCTACATGACAAACTTGTAGAAAATTCAATTTCCTACAGAAAAGTTCTGGAACACCAAATCGCTAACATCGATATTTTGTGAGATATTGGGCTTTGAAGTTGAGGTACTACAATTTAGCTCAATAATTCATGAAAATTCCACACTACCTCAACTTCAAAACCCAATATCTCAAAAAATATCTACGTTAGCGATTTGGTGTTCTGGAACTTTTCTGTAGGAAATTGAATTTCCTACAAGTTTATCATTTACATTTTTTCTGTAGCTCTTGTTATTTATGAGATAGGTGCAAAAAAATGAGAATTTCATGGAAAAAATGGGTTTAGTGACCTGTACTATCTCGCTGGTGCGAGTTAGGGTTACGCTGCAATGGGCACTTTTGTAGAGCATTCAATTCTGAAGAAACCCTATCATTGACCAAGATTATACCATGAAATGCCTCTGAGCTGTAGAATATTGAAGAAAAAAAAAAAAGTTTACCTGTACCTACTTTTAAACTCGTCGTTTTATTATAAAGGATTAATTTGGGAATACTTTTGTTATGCCAAAATGTAGTTTAAAAATAACTAATAATAAATTATTTTTATTTTTCTATTACTAAATCTTATTCTATAAACAAAAATTCAGTGCAATTCATATAAAATATAAAACTTTATTTTACATCAAAATATATACTAGGGGGCTCGGTTGGTACTGCGACGCGTTGATTGTAGGTCAACAAGGCGCTTACAGGTTGTGGGTTCAACTCCAACCAGAAACCCTAGTCACAAAAACTGGTATCACAATAGGCCCAAAATTACCTAATTGTGACTTTCGAAAGCGTCACATTAATCTAACATCTATAACAACATCTAAGCTCTGAATTAAGCCATAGTTTGGAATTTGTTCTTCATTTTAAAGATTGATATATGTATATGCGGTATTTATAATGATAACCACAATCTGTCCAAGAACTTTCTCATCGTTTATATTTATTGCACAAGAAAATACAAAACATAAATCACGTTATGCCAACAGGAGAAACACATCTGAGCAAGCGCAATAATCAATAATAATTTATATTAAAGTTTAGACCACAATGTGTCATTTTGAATCCTCTGGATTACATTTTAAGCCATACGTCTAAAAATGAAACCAAGTTGGATTGGAATCTAATCTAATGCTGTTAAATTACCTGTTGTAATCTTGTCAAATGATTCAAAAAATTCAATAAATACGGGATTCAATAGAATTTTTAAATTAAATATATTAAACCCAAATTTAATACATTACTATACAAGCTAGACTAAGCTTAGCTCAAACCAGACTATGCTTAGATCAGCTCGACCTAACCCTAGCTCAAGTCTAGCTTAAACCGAATAATATCAAGTCTATCCTTTGACTAGTAGTTTCCCTGTAGTGTGTAGAAAAATTCATTAATATTGGATAAGGTTTAATGTAGGACAAAAAGACAGACAGACAGACAGAACCACCTTTTACAGATTCATTATTAATAAGGATAAGAATTTTGACATGAAAAATAATAATACCAGAGAAAGCTAATTAAATCAAATTAATTTGCAATTACTTCCTGATATTATATATAAAATTATATGAGAATTACAGAATTACTTGACCTCTTAAAATTATTATTTAATTTATATATTCCTTTTGATGTTTGTATGTTCAATTAATGCCTTTATAATGATTTTGTGTAGAAAACTTTATCCAGTATATAACTAAAAGGTGGACAAACAAATAGGAATGACCTTTCAATTTCATTTCACTTCACACTCAATAAATCTTCTAATTGCATCTTTCATACTTTCAATTATTGCTCAACAACAAGGAGGTTTTGCATTTTTTCTTCGCTTAACACTAGACCTCTCAAAAGCCATCAAATTTACGGGTATTCAATTTATTTCATGAATTAATTAATATGTATATATTTTTCAAAGTTATCTCTTATGATTTATGACAAAGCTTATTAAGGTTAAAAATAACAACATATTTAGAAACCTTCTCCATTTATAATTAATGAATTCAATGGTGATAGCATATTACATTAAAGGCGCAGAATTTAATTTTTAATGTGCAGGTACTAACATTTTAGTCAAGTTATTCATTTAATTTCTTAATTCGCAACAAAACCGTCAAGTTAAATTGAAAAATATTTAATGATTTACTGAAATCGTACTTAAGCATGACTTTTCAAGTTTTAATTACATATCATTTAAAAGTAGGCACCATATGACACAAATAATTTGAGAGTTGATGATGATGGTTTATTGCAAAATAATATAACTAACTTCCAATTGAAGTGGTACGATACATAAAAACTTTCTTACTCATATTAACTAGCCTTACGCTTTCGAATATTGGAAAACTAAAAAAGATATTTCCGGAAAATGCTTTGAAACCTCTGTAGGTATTAATTTTGGACAAGATCGTCTCACTTGGCAATTTAGGTATGGGAATGATCGACATAACCACTTATATACTATATACAATAATTTTTTATTTCCGAGTTTTTGTTTAAAACTCTATACGAGTAATATTTGTTGGTCAGTGATATATATATTATTAATTTTTTATTATTTAACCTGTATCCTATGAAGGTTGCAAAAAATACACTCCTGTAAAATGTCAAAATTCAAATACATACTGTAGAATTTTTAGTCAATTAGAATCCTTAGTCAAATAACACTTACCTATTCCAGATATCATATTTATTTTTTCGCTTAATACAAGCTACAGAAATTTACTTAAACTACGACTAGAATAACATTAACCTAAATTGATTAGTCAAAGGGGGCGTGGAACAGGCTGGGATAGGGCGCGCTTAAGGGAGGATATCGTATATAGAAAAAGGCTTAGACGACATAATATCATCAAAACGTTTTATATGAATCGTATTTTATAGCTGCACCAAAAAAATTTCTTGTCAGTACTAAAATGCCATACATTTTGTTAAGAATAGTTAACACATTCGCAGACAGTAAAAATCGAGCTGCAAATGATTTATTTTTAAAATAATTTTGATATTAAAATTGTTATTAGTCTCATTTTGCCGGACTTTCAAAAAATTAATTAAAAATTAAAAGTAAAAAAACTGTATGCCGATAATGCGACTTGTGAATTTAAATATTATCATGAAAATGAATACTGTAGTGTTCACGTCCACGAACGTGTTAATTATTAATTTTTTTAATTAAGAAAATCCAAAATGTAGACAACAAAGGGTGGGCCATCGGCTGGTTTCTTTTTAAATAATACTATAAAATAAACACTGTTTAATATATGTCAATGTTTATTTATTTATTTAAAAGAGTAAACCTTCTGATTAGCTATAGAATATAATTTCATTTAAATGGCTGTCTTAACTAGCTTGGAAGTAGCCAATCATATCCACTCAATTTTGCAGCACATTTTCGATAGTTTGAGGTCCTGTTTTATGAATAGTTTGCTCAATATTGCGCCTGAATCTGGATTGTAAAATTAATATCGATGTTTAATAGTATCCTATAAAAAAAAGCACATTGCAGCACAGCATTCACATTGAAAATAACTTTCACAATATTTTCCAATGTTCTTTAAGCACAATTCTATTCATTTCGTATCGAGGAAATATAATACTGTGTTTTTGTAAATTATTTTGTTGCAAAAGAGCTATTTGTATCAAAATAAAATATAATTTATTAAGAAACCAACACTTGGCCCATCCCACAATTTATTTTGTTTAGCATATCGTTGTTGCTCTTGCTAAAACTTGGTATGTGAATATATCTGGGGTGAATTTTATATTTCAATCAATTAGATCCTAGTTAGATTTTCGTACCACATTTTCGATAGTTTGAGGCTATATTTCATGAATAGTTTGATCAATATTGTGCTCGTTTCTGGATTGTCAACAATTTTTCGATGTTTAATGGGGTCTTACAAAAAAAAAAAAAAGCACATTGCAACACAGTATTTCCTTTGAAAATAAGTTTTCAATATTTTCCAACGTTTTTAAGGCACGATTCTATTCATTTCGTACCATGGAGATATAAAATTGTGTTTCTGTCAATTTTGTTGGTGCAAAAGAGTTATTTGTATCAAAATAAAATATAATTTATAAAGAAACCAACAGTTGGTCCATCCTTTTTAAAATTAACTTTATTTAGCGCATCGTTGTTGCTTTTGCTAGAACTTGGTATGTGAATACATCTGGAATGAATTTCATATTACAATCAATTAGATTAGTTAGATAGTTAGATTTTTATGTAAATTGTACTACAGAACTGTTGAAATAAAAGGAACACATGCATTCATTTGTTAATTTTTAAGTAGAAATCGTATTTCAATAAGCAAGTAAAGCTATTGCTAGTATGTACACTGAGAAAAAAACAGAGTGGGAATAATATTAAACCTTATAATAAGATCATCTTATATGAAATATTTTTAAGGTTGTTTTAAGAACAAATTGAGTTAAATCTTTATATAAAAAAACACTAATTAACTCACGAAAACACCGACTTCTTATTCTTAGTTATTATTTGTGTTGAGTGTCAATTTTAATTTAATCTTTATCATTTTTTAATTTTAGAAAAGCATTTTTCTCTGATTTTAGATACTTGGTTGATTTAGAGGATTTTAGTACCAACATTTCTGTTGAATAGCATTTTTGTTAATCGTACGACAAGTGGCGTACTTGTTAATTTCGTCAATAGTTTAAACCAAATATATAGTATGCTTAAATAACAAGATGGCTTTATAATTTTAAAATATACAGTGTTACAAATGGAAAGTTGCCTAAACTAATCATTTATAATTTTAAAATGAGTGCAGGGAAAAAAAAAAATAAAAATACGTATAAATTCAGTAAAGATGTCAATTTTATTTGATTAGGTATAGTTCCAGTTGAATCAGACATTTTTGACAGATACTAATTGAGGGGCCAGAGTATAACTATTCATATAAATGCTTGAAAACATTACTAACGATGAAATCATATAATTTATTTATAATTCTTACCTTCTGAGTGTTTTGGCTGGCTACATTTTTACGTCCAAACTTGGTATGAAGACCTCTCTAGATGCTTTAGTATAGTTTTTACCTCTAGAATAAAACCACTCGATTTTTCTCCGTTTGTAAGGTTACTCATTTTAAAGTACACTTATTTCTCTCTATGACGTCTCAACAGAAAATGACAACACTCTAGTGTATAACTAGGGGGTTCCAACCACAAAATTAGTCCTTTAAACAAGATCTCTTTTTGGGTATACACTTTACATTTCAGTAGAACAAAAATTATTTAGAAAAATGCAATATGGTGGGATAACAAATAATTGACAAGAAATAGTTATTTAATTGTTTTCTAACGCAAAAATACAATACTTTCCCTCACAGTTCCAGTAAATTGCCTACATACAATATACAGTGGAATCTCTATAATTCGATTGTCAAGGGAAATGCATAAAAATTCGAGTTAACAAGTTTTCGACTTAACAATAACTTCGAGATACATATGATTTATCTGCTGAAATTTCGACTTACAAAGGCGCGATTTCTAAGTATATTTTTCGATTAGTAAATTCAAATTTTAATATCAATTCAACTTATTTAAATTAAGGAATTCTAAGTAAGACGTCATTGTATTTTACTAGCTACGACTTACGGAGTCTCCGTTTTGAAATTCGAGTTATAGAGTATGTATAAATATATATTATCAATACTTCGTAGGGAAATAACATTTTGTTCGAGTTACAAAGTCCAAATAATTCGAGATACCGCGTATTTAGGGGTTCAGCGGAAGGGAATGTCATTTTTTTTTCAATTTACTGAGGATTTCGACTTAACGAGGTTCGAGTTATAGAGATTTCACTGTATCAGTATTTTTGAGGTAGATAATCGACCTGATAATTTAGTTTTTATATTGCGAACAGGTATACAATACCACAGGTATACAATACCACAAAAAAAAAAAATGAAAACAATTTTATAACAATTACATACCAATAAGAAAAAAGTAACCTTCTCAAGGCGAAAGAAGAAAATTTGGTATCAATAAATAATGCGTATAATCATGGAAAAGTAAAGACATAACTCATATTGGTTCATTAATACCACAATTTGGATGGTGAAAACCGATATAAAAAACGTGTTGTGGCTCAAAGACCGAGGAAGTCAAATAACACTCGCACACTTTAAAATGTTTTTTAAATAAATCTTATTTATAAAAATTGCCGCCAATTGCTTGCGTTTTTTTAAAATTAAGAAATACCTTGATATACACATCAAACTGCATAACTTTAAATAAATTTGCTTATCTCATCGGTGATTTTATTGTATTTCAGAAATCTCGCCATATATAAATCTCGTACTGTGCCCGACGCGGGAAAGGCCGTGGGATTGCACCCGACAGAATGCAGCAAGATTGTTAGATAGTTGGGCAATGCACATCCAGAGGTACTGGGAAGAGTTGAAAGGTGAGTTTGAAAAACTTCAGTTTTCACTTGAAAACTTGAAATTCGTGTTAATATGTTTTGTGTGTGGACTTGAAGAGTTCGAATATTTGTTAGACTTATTAACAGCCGAAAACAACGTGTGTGTGACGGGGAAAGTACACACTGGATTAAAAAGTATGTTTGCAAAGTTTTCGTTTGAACACTTTTACGACAGAGAAATAAACTCCTTTTTTGCCTCGAGGTGAGATGATTGTGATTTTTGGTATCACCTCTCCGAGACGTGACTTTCTTAAGCATTTTTGATATTTCCGCCTCCGTCTTTTGGCGGTATAAAGTCAAATCAAGCATAAGTGTGTATAAAACGTCTTCAACCTCTAGCAAAAGTGAAAATATTGCGGTTTCCCGAGAGATGTCTTAAGTATATAGTAATATAATTGGTCGATGGTAGTAAAACTGCCCTTCCGGCACAGCGCATTCTTGTTAGTCACAATCATCTTGATTTGCGCCACAACTTCATAAGACGAACAACCAGTTGTTAAGTAATTCCAAGACGAAATATTGGTGCGTGAAATATAAAAACTCTCTATCGTATTGTTTACGTGAAGTGTCTCAGAGACAAGTATTTATCTTTAAGAAGCGCTAATGAGTTAAAAAGCGAGCATACGACCGTGGGGACAATTTTTTGCAGCAACGGAACTCGGAAAAAGTGGAACATGTCACTTTCAGGTTCCCTGCAAATAGCAGCAGCATAGGGTGCACTTGAGCTCTTGGAAACTGGTTTTTCCACAACAACTTCTTTCTAGTAGAGAGTCGTCTGCAGAGATATGCAATGAGACATTGACTACTACTATACTATATAAAGTTGTTGTTCCCCCCTCCCGGAACAAGAAGACGCATTACGCGATCGTCCTAATTAAATTAATGCGAACTAATGACATCAAAATCGCTATATAAAAAAAACTGTAAACCCTATCGCGGCAGATCACAACGAGATTCTTTTCAACGGATGTTTGCTAAAGAAGAGTGAAGATTAGAATTAGAACAAGGCTGATCGTCATGCACGACAGCTCTGTTCTATAAAGAAAAAATAAAATAAAAGAATGTTTGTCGGAGGCACATTAAATTAAGAAAAATATTAAAGACAATTTGATCGATTTATCCAAGAAGCGGAAACATTTCGGAAAATTCTGAAGCGTGATCTAGTCACGAACATATGGGAATAGCATAGAAAGCCGCTCTTTTGTGAAAAAAAAATTTTATTAACTCGATTTCGCATGGTCAACATTTGGATGATTTTTTTTTCTTTAACTGTACTCGGACAAGTTTTGTGATTATACCAAAGTAAAGTGACTTATTCCACGTGAAATTATTTCACCTATATTTTCATTTTCAAGGTATATCTTATAATTTCATACCTGAGTTTGTTATTTTCTACTGGAAACAAAGTGGATGAACGCTTTAATCGGAAGATTTTACAAAAACCTATGGAACAATAAGTTGAATCTAAATGATTTGCATACTTTTTTTATTATAAAATAGATATTTTGATGCTGCATCAGAATTTAGGTTTATCTTATAATATTATAATAGGTTTTCCAATTTTTTACATATCCATAAAAGATATTTTTTAAGCGGGATACAACTTTAAAATGCAGTAAAGCCAGCGAGTATTCATGCTTTTCTCACGGCTTTTTGTAATGGAGAGTGAACACAATCTTGATGTTTTGCAGAATGAATAACATACATATGTCTAAAAATCAGGTTTCAGATTAAAAGTTGTTTGAAATTTTGTAAAATACCGTGAAATTCAATTGGATCACTGATCGACACACATTTTGCACTGAACAAGTCTTATATAATTTCTATAGGAATTTTTCCGTTGATTGTCCTATCACCTCAAGTTTTTGTAAAAAAATTGGTTTGAGAAGTATAAAAAATTGATCTCATTGTAGCAGCTCCTGCTAAAGTAGCTCTAATAAATGTTTGAACCTTAGATATTATGTTAAATTAATTTTTTTTTCTTCTATAAACCGATTACTTCATTCAATTGATAATGAATGATAACACAAGTCGACACGATTTTTGATTCTGATTAATATGCGGTCATTCCGCATTGCTTTCGTCTCACAATTGAAGAAAATCAACATGATTTTTAAAAAAATTTGCTTTTGTGCACAGGACAGCAAATTTAAAATTACCAAATCATCAAAACTATTATGTTTTCATTTCCTTGTAAATCTTTTGGGGGCGGGCATTTTTTAAATTTTCGGTTGCTATATTAGATCCGCCATCTTTAATATATATTTTGGTAACAGATTAAGTTTCAGCGACCCTAAGACCTCTTGGATTCATTTTGATAAAAAACCCCATAAAATTGCAAAAGTTCGGACGCCATATTTAATTCAACACTTTGGAACCCAATACAAAAATGTACCTATACTGTTTTCTCTAGTATAACGTACTTTTTGGCAAAAAATCAAAAATATCGCACAACGCATTTATTTGTAATTGAGGTTCAAACTATCCAAACGAATGTCAAATTTTCCTTCACAAAAGCAAAGTTTTAACAAAATTATGACACTTTTGCCTTCCTTTTGGACACAAGCAATAAAAAAATAGCATTCATAACTCAGACTCAAAAAAAAAGTTTAGTTTTGTTGACCTGTGTAATTAATCAAAACTTACGCACGTACATGAAAATCTTTTTTTTTCGAAGTTTTTTAGCTATAAATTATTGTATATACAGGGTGTTCAGAGGTGGGAGGTCAATACTGAAGGGGGTGAAAGGTCAGACCGAGACAAGCAAAAAATCGTATGGGTGGGGGGGGGGCATCTCTCACCGTTTGGCAGTTACAGGGTGATTCGTAAATCAGGATTTTGCCTTATATGGGAACCGCTCTTGTATTTTTATCTTTTTTTCTACGCATCGCAGCGGCCCCAAACTGATTTCAAAAAATCACTATTTGGAAGCCCTTTCCAAAAAAGTTTACACCACCCCCCTATCCCCAACCCCTTGGCCACAATCCCCCCTGGAAGTTGAAAAAATTAACTTTTATTTCACGATTTCTCACCTTTCGCCCCACGTTTCTCCGAAATTCATGTTATTAACATACCTACTTTTTATTTTTTTTAAGTTGCCTATCTAATTACCTTTCCAAAAAGGTGCAACATGCCCAGGTAGGAAAAGGATACGAAAATTTATTTACAAAAATCCTTTTACAGAATATGATGATAATTTGAATTTTTAAGAAATTATACTTAAGTTAACTAAAAAATACATATTGTTCGCTTAAAAACTAATTACAATTAAAGCGTTTGTCCTTTAAAAGCTGTTCAAAATGTTCTCCGCCAGTTTCGATGCATGCAAGTAGCCTTGGTCATATTTCACGTTTCAGGTCTATGGTAACCAGTCTCTCCCGTATTTTCGTGGCTGCAGTCACAATCCTGGTAACTAATTCTTCTCTGGTGTTGATTGGTCTTGAGTAAACTTCATCTTTCATCATTCCCTATAAGAAAAAGTCCAGTGGAGTAAGGTCCGGTGACCTAGCAGGCCAAGGAATCGGTCCACCTCGTCCAATCCAGCGCTCTGGGTAATTTTCATTTAACCTTGCCCTAACAATGTTCCCAGTATGCGCAGGTGCTCCGTCGAGCTGTAAATAAATTGCGCTTCTGGTGACCAGGCGGATGTCCTCCAACAGATCCGGAAGGGTGTTCTCCAAAAAGTCCGAGTATAGCTGACTATTCAGCACTTGGGGCAAGATGAAGGGTCCTATCAACTGGTTGCCGATGATGCCAGCCCAGACATTGACACTAAATCTTTGCTGGAAGGACCGACACCTTGTCCTATGTGGGTTCACATCTGACCAGGTGTGGAGGTTGTGCAAGTTTGTGATGCCATCCCGGGTGAATTGCGATTCATCCGTCCACAGAATTCGGTCTAGAAACCTTCTGTTTTTTATGTCAGACTCGAACAGCCAAGTGCAAATTGCAATCGTCTTTCGGAATCTCCTTCCTGTAGTGCTTGGACCGGGATATGGTGGTATGGATGTAGTCCCTCTCGGTTCACAACGGTCCAAACTCTCCCTGAAGACAATCCTGACCTTCGTGCGACCTGCCTGATGCTTATTACAGGGCTGTTCCTGACGATGTTGAGGATTTGTTGGTCAGGGTCCGCTGAATCGGCCGATTTTCCTGCTCGCGTTTCTGCTCTGGGGGTGGTTACACTTCCGGTTTCTTTTAACCTTCTGAAAGTCCTTGAAAATACCTTTCTTTTGGGTACATGCCGATTCGGGAATCTCCTTTGGTATTCTCGTACGGCCTTACTATCACTTCCTTCTACTAAACCGTACACGTAAATTATATCGGCATACTCGTCAACACTGAATTCTGCCATTTTATCTTAATTTTTTCTATTAAACACCCGGTTTTATCGATTGCTTCTTCAACTGTGGTCAATGTCCTTTCAAACTTACCCATTTTTATACCATAATTCATACGAAATATTAGAAACGGAGCGTCAGGATACTTAAGAGTTAATACTGGATATAATAAACTAATAACGCTATTTAACGAGATTACATTTATTATTTTATTACTGTTTTGCTGAAATAATAAAAATGTACTATCTCTGTTTCCTAAACAAACATTTCCGAACTTGCTGTCATAAAAATTGTTTACTTAACGACATTTTCCATTATGGTGCAATAAAGTAATTAGGTACCTGTCAGGATGTTTTAATTTCAGGACTTTTGCAACCCTTTTCTATCTGGGCATGTTGCACCTTTTTGGAAAGGTTATTAGATAGGCAACTTAAAAAAAATAAAAAGTGGGTATGTTAATAACATGAATTTCAGAGAAAAGTGGGGCGAAAGGTGAAAAATCGTGAAATAAAAGTTAATTTTTTCAACTTCCAGGGGGGATTGTGGCCAAGGGGTTGGGGATAGGGGGGTGGTGTAAACTTTTTTGGAAAGGGCTTCCAAATAGTGATTTTTTGAAATCAGTTTGGGGCCGCTGCGATGCGTAGAAAAAAAGATAAAAATACAAGAGCGGTTCCCATATAAGGCAAAATCCTGATTTACGAATCACCCTGTAACTGCCAAACGGTGAGAGATGCCCCCCCCCCCCCACCCATACGATTTTTTGCTTGTCTCGGTCTGACCTTTCACCCCCTTCAGTATTGACCTCCCACCTCTGAACACCCTGTATGTATTTTATATATGGTATATAAGTATTTAGTCGCTTATGTGTCACCAATAATAATATAGTTGAATAAATTTGAGTTCTAGTACTAAATTGTATAATTTTTATTGTATACTACTGTGATCAAAAAGTAGAAAGACTTTTTAAATTAAACACAAACGGCTTATTATTCTTCTAAATTTATTTAATGTCCTTCAAAGTGAATCCTTCTGGATACAATACACTTATACCAATTTTTTTTTCAGTCTTCGAAATATTTTTTGAAGTCGATTTTCGGCATGGTCTTCAAAACTTTCTTCTATTTGGCTTGTATCTTTCCAATCGAATCAAAACGATGTCCTCGGAGTGGTTTTTTGAGTTTCAGGAATAGTCAGAACTGAGATGTAGCTAAATCAGATAAATAGGGCACTTATGGAATAAATAGTTTCGAATAAACAATACAGTGTGAGAAGGTGCAATCGAAAAAATTTAGTGTTTTTGAAACCAAACGAGATGCGACGGTCTAAAGCCCAAATGATATTTCAGAATCGATTGTATCGACTCAAATGATATTTGCGTAATGTAAAAAAGGTCTTTAATTGTCAATGGACGATTTTTGAGCACCAAAAATCCTTGACTTTCTTGAAGTCATTTCACTTTTGAAGCAAAATTTGCTGAACTTCTTCACTCATTGTAAAAATGAAAAAATACACTTTTCTAGATGCTAGTAAACAAAGGTATCTAATTAATTACTGAAGATATGTAAGGCATGTAATTTGACGCAGATGTCAACTAGACTGTTACCAACCCTAAGAAAAACAACTATTCGTTTGGATAAGCCCGGGTGATTTAAATGAGAAAATTCTTATTATTTTTTATCACAGTAGTATAATTGAAAGATTGAATTGGAATAAATAATTAATAAATACAAAAGATTAGAATTCATGTCCTCTTTTGAATTGTATTATGAGGTTTTTTCATAAATTTTTCAAAAACTTGACGTAGTAGGGACATTTTTCTTTGTGAATTTTTAATCTACGGAAAGAAGCTTATATATTAAATTTTGTCGACCGGTGAATTTAAAAAACGATGCTACTGGTGAAATTTGGATGACGGAAGAATTTAGTACCAGCTGATACGATTTTTCCACCTTGCAATTTGTTGCAAAGGACCACGCACAAACTATTCGGAAAAAAGAGTACCGTGGATTTTCTCCAAACTTCGGATTTGTGCTCTTTGAATGATGCTGATCAAATGTGCTCATGGGCCCAACTTGATTTATAGTGATCTGAAGGGTCCAGCGAGCTTGGAAAGTAGGGTTTTGAGCCCTGTACGATCACTGAATTTTGAAAATGTACCTCCCATTGTATATCAATATCGCAAGAAATATCGATGTTAGCAATTTGGTGTTCAGAACTTTTTTGTGGGAAATTGAATTTGCTACAAGTTTGTCATATTCACTTTTTCTATACCTTTTATTGTTTACGAGATAGGGGCAAAAAGTGAGAATTTCATGGAAAAATTGGGGTTAGTGACCCGTACTACTTCGCTGGTGGGAGTTAGGGTTACACCGCAATGAACACTTTTGTAGAGCATTCAATTCTGAAGAAATCCTACCATTGACCAAGATTATACCATAAAATGCCTCTGAGCTGTAGAGTTTTGAAGAAAAATAATCAAAGTTTACGTGTATTTCATATGGGAAATCTTAATACGCCTTGGTCTAGTACTTAATATTAATATTAATGGCTCCAATTTTCAGAGAATTTTTGTTTAGGTATTTGTCACAAAATTTCGAGCTGGAACTGAAAAAAAAAAAAAATAGTCACGAAAAAAAACACCCTAATATATATATATATATATGTGTGTGTGTGTGTGTGTGAGAGTGTGTGTGCATATGCGTGTATGTGTGTATATATATGTATATATACTGGTTTATAATAATACATAATGTGTAGTAACGTGTATATATATGTATACAATGGGAGATACATTTTCAAAATTCAGTGATCGCACAGGGCTCAAAACCCTACTTTCCAAGCTCGCTGGAACCTTCGATCGCTATAAATCAAGTTGGGCCCATGAGCACATTTGATCAGCGTCATTCAAAGAGCACAAATCCGAAGTTTGGAGAAAATCCACGGTACTCTTTTTTCCGAATATTTTGTGCATGGTCCTTTGTAATACTTTTGCATATTGAATTTCTTATGAATTGTTGTTTTATCATTACAATGCCATGTTACGATACATCGAATGCAAGGGTGCAAGTCATATTTTCACTACAGCATGGATTTCCATATTATTGAAATGACTGTATGGCATGTAGCTCCATCCTGGAGAAACCATAAGTTGTCTATGTTGATCTCATTCATTTTTGGAAATAACAATTTATTAATTGATTGAGCATGTGTCGATAACCATCCACCATATGGTCAATTTCTCTGGATGTAATGAAGTCTATAGAAAAGATGACTGAGAATTACTTTCACTCCATATGCAGCAATTTTGTTTATTCATAAGTAGGCATGTATATACCCATTCAATCAGATATGATCCTCATCACTGAACAAAATATTGTGATAAAAAAAGTGGATCAACTTGCAATTGTTCATGAGTTGAATTAGCGAGCGAACTACTCAAACGATGATCATTAGACTTCAGATATTGAAGCAGTTATATCTTATATGGATGTAAATTAAGATCCCGATGCAAAATTTTATATCAAATTGTTGAGAACGACGGCTCTTTGGTTATACCTTCGTTCAAAGCCGCGATAATTTCAGTTGTTGAATAATAGCGAGCTTATTAGGTCAATTAAACGCTATTAAGCGTTTGAGTGTAAGGCGTTCCACTTAATAATGGAATTTGAGCATTCCTAGTGAACATAAACGTCAAAAAGAAATGTCAACATTAGTTTGATGTTGTTTACTGGGTGCTCCCTATTTAAATTTCTATCATGATAAAAACAAACACTCTTTAGTTCGATATAGAGCCGTATTCTTGGAGTTTTCGAGCAGGTAGAAACATTTAAAAAGTTTAATAAGCGTCGAGGACACTTTAAACCTACTTTGAAATTTTCTACATATCTAATGGTTTTGAATTTCGTCTGAATCAAGAATGATGGCTTATTAAAACATAACTCGAGAAAGGAAATATGTATGTACTATACACATAAAATATGTTTCAACTACAATCTAGCAAAATTCGATCTAAAGTTGACTTTCTAGGATTTCTAGTAATAAATCTAGTAAAAATATAGATACTAGTCTGTTGACTTATTTTGAAATTCCAGGATAGAATTCTATCGTCTTTGTTTTAGCTAGAATTTACTAGAACTTCAGTTAAAAGCTACCTAGATTTATTTCTAAATTTACTTGGTATCTCAACATAAAAGCCAAATTTTGTTGGTTTTGGTTTAACTAGATTTAAGTCCAAATTTACAATATTCTCTAAAATGATCTAGATTTTTTATTTTTGTTTTAAATTTTGTTTTTATTAGATTTAGTAGTTTACTAATTAAAAATTTACTACATGTTTGGAGTCGACACAGCACGAAAACAAATCTAATTGTCTATAATTTCTTAGTGTGGGATTTATAATATAATATATCACTTGGGTTGTATCTTATTTATTATTTATTATAGAAGATTCATCAAAATACACTGATTACTACATATTTAAGCAGACCTTAAGAAAGCTCAGATTTTAACTGACCTTTAATCAAGTTAAAAACAATATTAGGATAATGTAAATTAAAGAGGCGCGACATCGACGAAGTCGGCTTATTCAAACCATAATTTGTATTGTGGTAAGGAACAAAAAGGAAATCATGATTTCTCAAGAAACGAGAAGGGACTAATATTTTTAGAATATTTAAAAGCTCCAGAGAGTTAATCGTACCCTGAATGCAGTCAAATACAAAGATAGTTCTGGAGATGTTTCGTCTTTCCTCGAGGGACTGGAGTGATAAGAGCCTAAGCCTATCGGTATAAGGCGGTAGTGAATTGGGATTAGCCCAGTGGAGACCACGGAAAGCAAAGTGAAAAATCTCCACTGAACAGCCTCAATACGAGAAATATGGATCGCATAAAAAGGCGACCAAACAGGGCAGGCGTAATCCAGTATTGGGTAAACAAATGTAAAAAACAGAATTTTAGTAACGTGCGGATCGTCAAATTCCTTGCACCATCTTTTTACAAACCCCAAGGTAGCACTAGCTTTGGCTACTATAGCCTCAATGTGGTCTTCAAAGGACATACGTGAGTTCAAAACAAAAACTCGTGTAAGAGGATGACCGTCCAAGGAGTAAGTAAAGTTCAGGAGAATCCTCCTACGAGAAAATGACATACATGTACACTTACTAATATTGAGATAGAGACAATTGATAAAACATCATTTATAAAAGATGTCTAAGTCAAAATTTAAAAGTTCAGAGTCCATTTCGTTAGATACAAGTCGGAAGATTTTGGCGTCGTCAGCATAGCACAAGATCCTTGAGTTATTTAATATCAGAAATACATTGTTGATGTAAATAATGAAGAGCAAGGGTCCCAGATGGCTGCCTTGAGGAACACCGGAAGTGTTTTTTATTTCGTCAGAAAAAGCTTCGCGAAATTTAACTCGCTGCGTCCGATCAGACCGATACGAGTTGATCCAATTCAAAAAAACAGTGGGGAAACCAAGAACAGATAACTTGTAGATCAAGATACTGTGATTAATTTTATCAAATGCTTTACTAAAGTCCGTAAAAATGCAGTCGACTTGCATTCCGGCTTCAATGGCGGTGGTGCAATAATTAGTAAATTAAATTAAATTAGTTGTAGTAGATTTACCTTTTACAAAACCGTGTTGGAAGGAGTGGAGAAAAGTTTTGCAATGAAAATATAAGACATTCCAAGCAATCGCTTCGAATATTTTAGCGATAGCGGGTAAATTAGTGATAGGGCGGTAATTAGAAATGTCGCACTTATTACCTTTTTTATGGAGAGGAATAATAACGGATGTTTCCCACTGTTTAGGAAAAGTACCACTATGCAAGGATAAATAAAATAAATAACACAAAACAGAAACGACAGGTAAGCAGCACCGTTTGAAAAAAAACAGTAGGAATACCATCTGGACCGTTCGCGAAGTTGTCAGCCAAAGTAAAAATATAATTAGAAATGGATTCCTCGTCAAGTATTAGATCTTTAGTCTGTAAGGAGGTCGGCGCAAGCTTCGTCAGGTGGGAAAAGTCGTCAGGATTAGTATATAAATTGTATCTTAGTATGTAATAACAGATACGAGTTGATCCAATTCAAAAAAAACAGTGGGAAAACCAATTTTTGTTAGACCATGAATTGATTAGTATGATTCTGCTTAAATATATAAATAGTAAAATATTTAAAACTGAAATTCCGCACATAAAATCGCATTTTTCAATTTAGTTTACAAACCTCTGTTCGGAAAAAAGGACTTAAAATATTCTCTATAGCGTTAGACTTGAAATTACGATTATTCATTTTTTTTCCTTGATTCAAAGTTAAGGTGCTAAATGTAGTAAAAGTGAAAAACCAAAAGTAATCAATGCAAAACTGTTTACCGATTATTGCACTGAATATCAGAAAGTAAAACTTAATAAGTTTAAGTCGTTGCATATTTAATTCGTAACTTTATGTATTAAAAAAAATACAATATGCTAAATCCTAAAGAAACTGAAAAAAGTTTTTATGAAAATTTATGATAATAAGGAATATATACGCTTGCGTTAAAAAGATAACAGATTCGTTTTCGGTGACTCAAACAAAAATTCTTGTATCTGCCTGTATTAATTAAAATCAATCTGTGGTTTCTAAATAATCGATTTACACAAAAAAAAAAAAAAAAAAACACAAAAATAATAGTCTAAATATTCGATTAAAATAACTTAATTTTTATTTTTTAGTTGACGCTGACAATGAATTAGTGAAAGCACTGAACAGGAGAGGATTTAGTCCGAACGAAGTTGTCAAGGAGAAACCTTCGACAATATTCAACAAAATTGAGCTTGGAGTTGACTACATCAGAGATTTTGTGGAAACAACAGCGAATCAGTAAGTACCATATTCATAGTATTATTTTGTTTTTTTGAAAAACACAAACGAAGAAGCAAAGGGTTTTCTATTTAAAAAAAAACTTTAAAAGATTAGAAGATGGAACTCTGAATACATTGGGCGTAGATTTTGTTATTTGAAAAAGAAAACCAACTTTATACTTTCTGTTAATTATTAAATATTTAAATCAGCCCAAAATCAAAAAAATAGGTATAATTAAAATATTTTCACCTAAACCAAACTCTTTTAAATTTTAGATTTTTATTTTAAACAAAATGTATAAAACATATTTTATATATATACTTCAAAAAATTTATAATCTACTAGTATACTACAATATATTAAAAAAATTTCTCTTGTTTTAGGCTTCTTGGTCGAGAAGACGAAACTGATTTACCTGAAGATTCCGAAGAGGAAGGCGCAAAAGAAAACTCAGGGCAATCTAAGAAAAAGAAAAAGCCAATAAATAACATATCTTCACTTCTACAACATAATTCTGGAGGACTCAATCAATTTAGTGATTTATTGGATGGAGGAATTAATTTAGGCAGCATCGGCGGCCACGGAAATAAACATGGAATCAAATTTCCTCACAAATATGGTAGAAGTGTGGGAGGTGTGTTTGGGTTTTTGTGTTGCTTAATACTCTTGTTTCTATTATTACAGAAGAAAGCTATTATTTTATATTATATTGGTCTTTGACAGTATATATGTATGTATACATTTTGCAAATTCAAAAATAACGTCTTGAATAGAGAGTTTTATTCGAAAATGATAAATTTGAAATGAAATGTGAAACTTAGTTCTTTTGAACTTTTGAATGTTGAAAACATCGAAATTTTCTCGATTATTCAAAATGTGCATTATATTTTATTAAATTGCAATACATTATGTGCTATTATATTAGGCTGACATATCTTCAGAGTTTTTGAAAATTAACACATTTGCAGAAAATCATTTTTAAAAAACCTGACTGATATGAATTATATAGTGTACTCATTTTCTTCAACTTGCCATGATAGTTAAGAAAATTATGAAAAATGTACATTTCACATATGTACAATGTACATATATTTGAATTTTGGAAAATTTAAAAACGGATGCATTTAACATACGTATTTATTAGAAATGACCTGATTTAAAATTTTAATAAATTTGATTTTATCTTCTCGAACTGTAGGCACTTTGTTTTTAAAAAAATATATAAATATTTAATGTTAATTTTTCGGGAGCCAACTTTTTTAATTTTTTTTTTTTTGTGTTGTGATTTTAAGTTTTAGAAGAGGCCCACTTCCTGATTTTGTTGAATTATGAATTCATAGTTAAACACAATCTACGAACTGAGATAAGAATAAATCCTAAAAATTATTGAGGAGTGCCAAAAGTTTATGAGAAATCGAAATTTTGAAGTTTAAAAGTAAAAGAAGTCACATATATATGCATGTCAACAAAGTATTGCTTGATAATAAGTTAGACCTATCAAAAAATATTTTGAAAAGTTTAAAACTTGTTTTCACGAAGACGGTAATGATCCAATAAATTGCTTCATATGATATTCTTGATGATCTTAAAGGGTTTATTCTACCTATAGCTCAGAAAAATTGAACTTTTATTCAAACTACTACTACTACAAAAAAAAAACTACAACAGACATCGTTTTGAAATTTTGTATGCTTATTTATTTAGGTTTAAAAATAATATTTTCATTGATAAAAAAAAAAAATTATAAAAACAATATGACGGCTGCTGAGCTCAAAATTTTAGTGCAGCTAATTTTGGCCAAAATTTTCATCTATAATTATACACACAAAGAAAATTTATTAGTTTTGAGTATAAACTACTACACTGACCTCATTTTAGGTCAAAATTTATGTTTTTTTTTGCAATTTGGCACAAGTTTGAAAAAAAGTGTACATTTTCGACATTAAAGTAAAAAAATTTTTTTTTATAGGTAGAATAACCCCTTAATGTGTATGTTTAAGGCGTGTTGCATGAAGGAACACAATCAAAAGTCAATAAACAAAAACCAAAATAGCAAGAAAAAAGGTTAACATGCGCTAAAAGACAAAATACGTATGTATACAAAAAGTTTAAGGTCTTCTATCACTCTGTTAATTTTAAACGTCTATGAAAGGAATATCCTAGAATCATAATCCTAGAAAATTGATCATTAAATAAAACGAGCATCGATAAGGCTAATTTTTTGCCTATAGTAGGTCCAAAATTAATTTTTTCTTCTTTAAATCGTTTATATAGTTTTTTTTTCTAAATCCAACTTTTTGAGATTTAGGAAAAATTTAAAAATAAAAGCTTATAATAAAAGACGTACTACTTACAATATCGAATTTCTTCAATTATTCAAATTAGCGACTCTGACTCAGTTTTGTGAGATTTCACTGAAATTAGATGTCTTTTTTGAGTAAAAATATCACCAAATTTCATAATAAAAAAACTTGGTGATATTTTTACTCAACAAGGATCAATTATACGAATAAATGTTATATAACAAATAGTGCTTATGATTAGCCAAAGAATACGTGTGAATTTTTTCAGAATTTTTCGGGACTTTTTTGGATTTTTGAAAAATTTGCCAAATCCAAAAAACCAAAAATAGTCCAAAAAATGCTGAAAAAATGTACATGTTTTCCTTGGCTAATTATAAGTACTTTTTGTCATATAAATGTTTTTTGTAAAGTTGATCCTTTTCGTATAAAAAAATCGCGAAGTTTTTTATTACGTTGTTATACAAAATGGCCATTTTGCAAAAACCAAAGCAAACAAAAAAAAATTCACAACCGTGGTTTGAGAAAGTGTAGACATTCGGACCGCGATTTCTGATAGTTATATGATCATTCAATAGCAGCAACGACAAGATAATCGACTTTGTGACGAAAAATGACCAAAAAAAATCGACACTTTTTTGAAAAAACCCAAAAAATAATAGGGTTTTTGAAGCTTTTATGCAAAACAAATGCCAGATTCTGAAAGAGCACCCCCAAAAACCCCTTATATACGAATTTGGAGCAAAAGTCGCCCCAATTTGCTATTCGAATCGTACAATTGAACTTGCGTGCACAAAATCCTCATTTTGCGCATTAATGGGTTAATCCTTTCACGGGAATTGTCACAATATTTGTCACGGCATTCTATCGTGTTCAATTCCAAATTTATTTTTTAAACAAATATCTGTCATTTAAAATAATTAATAATTTCAGTTTGAAAGTCATAGAAATATTTTATTTGTAAGCTTAAGAAAAATTGGACAAATCATTACAGAAATATATCTCACAATTAATATTACTTGCGATATTGAATTTAAATTTTTCACTTTGAAACAATATTTATTATTTAAGTTTCACTGTATCCCAGGATTTTTATATTTACTATTCCACGCTTTGGGGAACTCAGTCCATATAAAAAAAATAATTATCCAAAACAAATCTGAAGATTTCGAAATTATGAGGGCATACATAAAAACAAAACCGAAGTCGGTTGAAACCATTTAACCCATTAAGGCCCAAACGGACGCATTTTCATAAATTTTTTAAAACGGCCCTAAATTCTGCTGAAACCTTCACATAAAAATTCTGAATTGATCAATACTGATGTAAAATATCATGATCTTTCAGAATATGGTAATTATTTTTAATTAAAATTGGAACTACAGAGGTTATGTTCGCTTCTTTTAACAAAAATCGCGGCTTTTCAAAATTTTTTTTTAGAAAATCATTATTTATGGCTCGAAAGCAATGAACAATTTGGCAGAAAAGCATTAATATCGCGTCCATGGACCCCGTTCCGTAATTTGCAGATGCGTACGCTTTGAAATTTAAAATGGCGGTATCTAAAATGGCGTTTGAAAATCGAAAATTCAATGACATATAATATTATGACTATTAAAAAATAAGCTCTTAATGGATTTATTTAGAATTTTATATAGGGAAGCTCTTGAGTTTTTTGATTGCGGATCTGAGGTCAAATTTAAGAAATTCAAAATGGCGGGCTCAAGATGGCGGACCAGGATATTAAAATTGTATAAATCTGAGCATAAAATAGCTCTACGGTGTTTTCGGGGTCGCTGATTGCGAATCTGAGATCAGATTTAAAAAGATAAAAATGGCGAATCCAAGATGGCGGGCGAAAAAATTAAAATCACATGGATCTGAGCAAAAATTTGCACTGAGGGGTTTTAGGGGTCGGTGATTACGAATCTGAGAGGTTAAGTGGTAAAAATCTATTATATATATATTTTTTTTAAATATATATATATTCCTTCTTCATGGTGAAAATTGCTTCTAAATGAATTTACAAAATTCTAAATAGAATCATACATTGCAAATTAATGATAGTGTTGAAGAAATAAAAATGAACTACAACTCACTAAAATATAAACCGAAATAGGCCCACTCGTAATTACTGAATCGTTCTTTTATAAATACTTTAAATTTCTTAAAAACAAAATTGTCTTACGGCTCCTTTTTGATGCACTATTACAAGGCTCTGAGATGTATATTTCTTATAAACATTTATTATTTTATGAATAAAGAATAAATAAAAATCAATTCAAGTATATTTTAAAAAATTTAAGAAAATAAATGTGGATAAAGTTAGATGCTAAGTCAAGACACATTTTGAAAGCTTAAGTAAGAACCATAGCTTGTAATCCACATGTCTCAAGAAAAAAGATAGCTTTCTTCTGTAGGTTTTTTTTTCAGGTTTGTGCTTGATATGTGTTTAACGCGGTCAGCATGGACTGTTTTTGATTTGATATGATTGGTTTTGCCAATATGGAATGAGTAAATATTTATATTTTATAAGAACGTGAATTTGTGTGCTAGGTACTAATCGCACTGTTTGCATTATCAAAATTATGTCTATGAATAGTTATTTGCCTGCCAATACTCTATTACCTTCTTAACATAAATATTGACCTTATAGTAAAATTTATATAGTATATTTTCTTTATTATAATCATAAATATTATCTATAAATTCTTTTTTCAACTACAGACGAATGAATATTTGCGTTGCGGAGTCCGGAATTTCTTTAGATATATGTAAACCTTTTTCGTATAGCATATTATTTTTAACTTTTCTAATAATACCCAATATTCTAAATTTGATGTATCTGTCTTTATTGCGTTACGTCTGTAGTTTAATTCCAAATTTGATATAGAAAATATAATAAAGAAAGAATCATTGAAAACAATTTTAATTAAATATGTAATTATTATATTACATTAATGATTATATACAATTTTTTTTTTTAGTTACGCGAGGAAAGAAGAAGAAGAAGAAGGTTTTAATGAAAATTATGTTACTTGCAACACTTATCAAAGGAAAAATTGAACTTTTATTAAAAATCTTGTCTGCACATCTTCAAGTAAAGTTCTTTGCCATCGCTTTGATTGGACTGCTTATAAACGTTGCAAGATTTTGGATGGATCTTAAGAAAGGACAACAACCCCAAAAGGTACATGTAACTACAGATCTATAAAAATATTTTGCACAAATATTCAATTTTTATAAAACGCATTTACACTTTACAGCTTATAAAACTTTATCTTGTTTGCACTTACACACAATTACAGATCGTCTTCTGCATATGAAACATTCTATCTTACAAGAAAAGTATTTTAATGAACCAAGCTTAAATTTCTTGTTTTTTTGCTTTCCAAACCTTAATAATATTTCGTATATACATTCTTAATTAAAAGATAATATTATTATTATCGTACCAGTAGTTAGTAGAAATATTTAAGACGATAGCAGAATGTAAACCAATTTTTTTCTCTTTTTACCCGACTAAGATGGATAAAATTCACATATGAAGCTTAGTGTTAAGCTAAAAACTACGTTTAAATTATAGTATATGTAGTTGAATCAACTGCATTCAATTATTTGTGATAAACTGTTCACCAGCTTGATCAATTATTGAGTGTAGTAAAATTTAGCGAATCTTTTTAGACGCGCTGCTTTCACGAAGCTTCTTAATCAAGAAAATCGTGAGGCATTTTTGAGTTGTACGCTAACTTAAATATTGGTACACTTTTATTGTATCACTTTAATCAATTTTCGAAATTTCATTGCGAGTTATGTGGGTATAGTGAAATAGTATTTAATATAGTGGATAGTGAAATATAATTTAATATATCAAAAATCGTAATAATTATTTTAGAGTTGTGACATTAGTTGGTATAAACGTAATAGTGTCGCTTTGGTCGCAGCATTAAAAAACAATGCTATTATTTACGAATGACTCTGTTTGCCTTTGTAATAAAGAATAGCAGCAAAAGTATAAAAAAGAATACCAAAGCCTTTAAATTTCTGATGTAAGTTTTCATTCTAATATATGTATTATAGTGTATTAATAGGGAGTAAAAATTCATAAAGGATAAAATCTATTAAAAGCTTTAAAACCAAAATCCATACCAAATTGTCTATTACACAAAAATTTCTCCAAATGAATGCCTACTATCCAAGGACACAGATGTTTCAAAGATTGAGTTTCGTCGAACAATATTTGCCTTTCGAGCTCTAGTAGGTATATCACTGAGAGAAAAAATTATAAATTTCAACTAGTTTTTAACTATTTTGAATTGAAATTATCAATGAAAATAATTTAATTTTAATTTACTACCTTCGCTCAATAAATTGAATGGTTATTTTCTTAACTATAAAAATATATAATAAGAAAATGTATATTATAATATACGAAAAACACTCATTCGTTTAAAATACGAAAATCTATCAAAATAGTTGAATTTTAATTTACTACCGTTAAATTCGACTATATTGAATAATCATTTTCTTAACTATACAAAATAGTTACCAACAAAATTAAAAACTTTTTACTACTATAATGAATTGCATTTTTATGAAAGTTATTTTATCTACTGTGAATTATTCAATACAAACTTATCCCGCATTAACGATAGTTTCTTTAGATGAATATTGGCCATAACGTTTTTACTCATAGACCTTGAAAGTCTAAAGTAAAACCATTAATTCTGCTATATTATAATTTTATTTAATATAAGAGTAAGGACGTTAATTTAATATTTTTAGATCAGTAAAGATTTTTAAATCTCTGAGATTAGACAAACTGAAGCAACCATTGTTTTTGTGATAATGTGAAGAACTTTGCACATAGTCATTTTTAACTATTTAAAATTTAAAATAAATAACGCAGAAAATAGTTACTTTTAAATATTTGTTAAAAGACTAAAGTCAATAATTTTTGTGTATTCGTTTGTTCAAAATCTTAAATCTCCGAAAGTTCTTCACCGATTGCTTAGAAATTCTGACATAAAGTTGCATTCGAATAAGCACGTGTTTTTATATAGGGGAGAGTGGGGCAGCTTCATACAGTTTTTATATTTCGCTTTGTAGAATGCTCTGTATTGTATTACATATAAGTCTTTCAATTTATGACAAATTCATAGTTTAACTATTTTATACTGTAGTAGAAGCATAATATTACTGAAAAATCACGTGCGCGAATTTCCATAATGCTTTGAAAAAAAAGAGGAAAATGTATGAATGTACCCCATTAGTGGGGCACATTCATACATGAAGAGGTACGTTAATACACACTTGAAACAAAATAAAAAAAGGATTAAAAATCACTATTTATTCGTCATAAATATTGCTTCTTAACATAAAACAAAAATAATTCTTTTAAATAACAAACAAATAATAAAAATCAAAATGAAAAACTTTACCTATCTATATCTGTTCGTGACCTTTTTGACATCGTGTTAACTAGCAAAAAATATATAAATATATATAAATTCTTATAATTTCTAACCATTATCGTTCTGTGTAACAAAAAATGATAGGTATCATTAAATTGCGAAAAAATACAAGTGCAAGGGCACATTTATATAGTATGAATGTGTCCCTTGTACTTGTGTATGAATGTACCCCATCGCATGTTAATTGATAAAGAAATATGTAAAAAAAAAACTGTCTTCATGTAGGATAATTTACAAATCAAATCATAAACCCAATGATATAATGATTAATATTAGATAGCAGTGACTAATCTAAACAACACTAACTAGTCACAAAATACGCCCAAAGTAAGGTTTATGAAATTACTTATGCGAGGCAAAAACACGTTCCGTGTTGCACACACGCGCTTTCCGCAGCGATTGCTGTCAAACTTCACTCAGTACACACACTTAAGAACTACGCACACACCTACCTATTTGTTTTTTAAACAGCGCCATCCACGATAAGAACACACGCAAATCTAAAAACCATTTCCTGAATTTTTTTTTTTTTTGATTTTTAGAGCAAGAATAATTTTTTTATTATTGCGACTTTTGATTTTAATAATAAAAGTCTTTTCTTTATTTTTATTTCTGATTTTAAAAATAAATTATTTTAAGATTTTTAATTCATATTTTAAACATATGCATCACTTTTTGATTTTTAAGGGGGACCACTAGTGTGACAATTTTAAAAAATTTTGTTTTTTTGTTTTGCATATTTCGATAGTCTATACCTTTGAAAATAACATACTAAAATTTCAAGTGCATATCTCAAATAATTTTTGAGTTACAGCCATCACAAGAGCAGCCGCTCATGGTATCGAGGTACTGAGAAATGTATGAATTAAACTTTAAACGCGTTTTTCTCGAAACTACTTTTTTCAAATTTGCTGCAGTTGTAGCTCGAAGACAAATTATCCGATCGATTTGATTCTTTTTGCAACTTCTTTTATACATGTTTCTCCGTGCCATAAACCTCCAATATTCCGGATCGAATAAAAAATGTAATTTGGGCAGGCCAAAAATCACGAAATTTTCGCACGAAATTTGAATTTTTTTTTTAAAACTCCGACATTTTTTTAAATTTTAATTTTCTTTTTTTTTCGAGGTTTGTGGCACGGGAAATATCTTCTAGTTTAATAAACTTTTTGGTTTTTTTGATTTCACGCAATGTGAACGTCTCTATAACTGCAGCAGTGGGGGCACTTTTTTTTTTGGAGCCTTGGGAAATTGCGAATAATTTGCTAAATTTTCAAATTTTTGGTCCAAAAATTTTATCATGTATTTACTATATATCCACAAATATATCCTTAAAATATTAAAACGTTCCATGCAGTAGTTATCTTTAAAAAAAATTCCAAAAATCACCTTTTTTTGAGGCGCTCACACTAGTGGTCCCCCTTAAACTTTAATAATAAAAATCATTTTCTGATTTTTCTTTTGGCTTTTAGAAAAAAAAATCATATTCTGATTTTTATTTTAGATTTTTATAATAAAATTAATATGTTGATTTGTATTTTTGTTTTTAAAAATTAAAATCATATTTTGATTATTATCTTTAATTTTAAAAATAAAAGTCATATTTTGATCAACAACCTTTTTTTTTTGATTTTTATGGAAAAGATCACAGATTTAAAGAGAAAATAAAATTTTTAATGCTCAGGCCATAAGAATCATAATCCTACATTTGAACCAATTTTCCCACAAATTTGCCTTTATCATTTTGTGGTTTGAAATATTTAAAATAATTGTTATGTTCGATGCCTGATAACAGGTTATTTACTTGAAACAATTTCAACTATCAATAGTCGAATTTAACAATAACAAACATATTTTATCCTCCAAACAGTTGATCTTCTAAATTTAACCTCCAACTACCGAATTTTTTTTTTTTATTATATATTGTATTTTTAACATACACATTTTTCTCGGTGTACGTATTTTAAGCTCAAATATTGGTTATTAAATAAATACTTAACATCTATTACATAAAACCGTAAAAGCTTAATAGATTTCCATTTTTGTCCTAAATTAAGGTAGAAAATGAAATTTCCATTTTACAAATTTAAATATACGATTTAATATTTTTTTATATTTCTGATATATGATCAAAGGTGTATTATGCCTTTTTGGGATATTCCAGTTTTATATTAATTTTAAAACTATTAGTGCTAACTCTGCCATAAAATTTGTTCAATTCAAAGGATTTCGGACTTTTTAGGCAATTTTCTGTATAGTGAATTATGCAGGCCTAGATTTTATTTCTTATATTACAACTCCAACGAATTGGTTATCAACTTAGATAAGATAATGATGTACTTAAATTCCTATTATTGTAATCTACTATAACTCCAAAGTACGGGAGGATTAATTTATTCTGATAAGTTTTTTTGGATAGCCCTATCACATAACAAATTAAAGTTATTTTATCAGAAGACCAGTAACTTTTATTGAGAAAAACGTTTACAAATAAATCTGGTTTTTCAGCTTTGAAGACTTACATTCCCAAATTAAAGATGCAAAGATGGGCTCAACTCCCATACAATAAATAACAACTCTCATACAATAAATAACATATGTTTAATATATCAAACTGACTACTGATTTTCCAGATTATTATTTCAGCTCATATTTTGTTGAAACATTTAAGCATATGATTATAATTTAAGTATGTTGCGCACGTATTTCTGGCAGGGAAACTCTAAAGAATTTACATGTAGTCTCCCTGACTTTCTATCAAATTGAACTTTATTTTTATAAATAAAATAAATGGGTCGTGTAATTTACAAAGCGGGTATAAATCGAAAAATAAGATCACAATTTTTCAACGATTATAACCCAAGATTTGACATAAGTCGGGGACTAGGTGTATTTGATTTTTTTTTTTATTTTCGAAATATTTATCTATTATTGAAAATCAGAACTCCTGAAGACGATACAATTTTACATGAGATTTCTTCTTTATATGAACACACATTCTCCACAGTATACAACGAACAGGTCACACATTCTTCAACAACCGACAAAATGAGATCACTTTTTCTTTTCGAATCCACAACACTTTCGGCTTACTGGTGCACTTTTGACTGTGTTTATTTCAAAGAATAAATCTCTCTAATGACAGGTAATCTACTATGAACATGCGCATCATCAGCACCATTACGAGGATCATGGGGATGATTTTGGGGGCGAGCAGTCGGGCTACTGGAAGCGTTCTCTTCGAGCGATAGCAGAACTTTCGAAACAGTCGCCAACAGAAGAGGAATATTCAAAATCCGATGGAAGCTACACGGATAACTATGACGATTCCCAATCAATGGCGTACCGAAATCAAGCTCCATCATCACGACAATAGTGAAAACATACAGCCAGAATAAAGATACCATAAGAATTTTAACTGAATGCAATATAAGATCTTAAGTTAGAAGTTAACTTTTAATTTTAGCATTTATTTATTGTCGTATTTATTTATTTATTTATTTATTTATTTTCTTTTAGTAATTTATTAAATTAAAATAGATTAGTGTACGAGCTTCATAGTATTTTGTAAAAGTACGTTTAATATGTATTAGCTCCGTACATCTTTGGGATTCCCATTGTTTTCGTGTATGATGAATCGATTGGATGTTTAAATGAACGTGTAAATTATACGGATAAATTAAAAAAAAGGCGAATGATGTTTTTCTAACTGATTTAGCTTATGTGTAAATTAAAGATAACGAATAAGACAATATTGGTTAGAAAAATTGAAACGATTGTCAAATTTATAGAAATAAATAAATTATGAAATTTGTTTTGTTTTCTTGATTTGATATGGGTTCTGTATTAAATAAGTACTGTCAGCGAAATAAGCATAGCCTTAGTAATAATTTTGAATGTTCAGGTTAGAATACCTAAAGATCAAAAAATACCGTAGCAGGATAAGAGTGGGTGGGCTGCCCCCGCATGTATCTTTCCCATTTTAATGTGGTGAGTTGCTACGGTGCTGGGATTAATTTATGCCAAATATCAATTTCAAAAAATGTTTTTTACACTAGTTATAACGAAATTTTGGAAAAGCTTTGGGTCTAAGTACACTATAAAAAAAAATTGGCGGTGGTACAAAAAAAAGATTTCATAAAAAAATTATTTTTTGAAAATTTTAGTATTTTTTTTGACCCCGTTCTAATTAACGAAATTAATTTTCGACTTTTTTCCAAGACTGCTTTGGTACCCTGTATAATATATATTTTAGCCATCAAGATTGATTCACCCATTTTCGAGAAAATTCATTTTTTCAATTTTCCACAAATTCTTTATAACTAGTCAAAAAAACGATAACTGTAAAAAAAAATTTTTTATACTTATTCGACTATCCATCCTATTCTGGATGAAAGTTAAAAGCTTTTAACCTCTGAATTGCTATCAAAAATAATTTTAAAGGAATTAATATTCTACCGTGTCATTTAAAAAATGTGAAAAATAAGCTGATTTCTTATGATTTATGATTATGAATTCTTCTGTAAATAGAGCTCCTTCGTTCGAATTAAAGTAATTTTTTAAAACAATTAGGAGGTTAAGAGCTCTTAACTTTTACGTAGAATCAGTGGTACGACTCTAAATGCATTTTAAACAAGTTTTAAATAAGACTTCTTTGTCTTTATATGATGTTTAAAGAATTTTCATATAAAAACAGTGAAGTATTTTTCACGTTATTTTAAAAGGCATTTAACACGTTCAACCCGGCGAAGTTTTTTATACTTCATCGGGAGGCAGTACAAATCATATTTTGCTTAATCTGGCGCCTTGCACAAAATGTTTAAAAAAAAAAAAAAAACACATAAATATGTAAATACATTAAGTCTATTATATATTAGCCTACCTGTAAAAATAAGCTCTTCAATTTTTCAATAAAAAAAATATGTGATGTGTTGTGAACCACCGGTGGTACACGCCGCCAGATGAATTATTTGCCTGTGAGCCACCGGTGGTACACGCCGGGTTGAACGTGTTAAAGTCGTAGTGCAGTTTTAACTTTAGCTTTATTTTTATTTGACTCATGGCATAATGGGCTTGTTTATAAACTTCATAAATTCAACTTCCTTATATCATATTATATTACAATATAAAAATAATTGATAGTTTTCTAACCGGTAGATATTTTAATGTACATATCGGTTCTAAAAAATCCTCACTGGTGTACATCAAAGTTCTGTCCTTGGCCCCCTCTTGTATAATATCTTTACCTCTGATTTCCCTCAACTTCGTAACTGCTGCTTCTCTATGTATGCAGACGACACCGACGATGTGTTTTCGCATCCGGACTTGATTTCTCGCAAATTATTAATGACCTATAGTTTGCATCGGACACAATTTACAAATATTTCAAAAAGTGGAAAATTAAAATAAATTCAAGGAAGACCCAAGCAATTTTCTTCACTCGTAGAAGAAAACAGATCTATTTACCCCAACAGAATTTGCAGGTAGGCTTCTCTTGTATTACTTGGAGCAATGAACTAAAATATCTGGGCATCATTTTCGACAAAAAATTACTTTTTGACAGACACATTCACACTACACTTCAAAAGATCAATAACACAGGTCAACATTTTATCTAGGCTTGTGCACGGGATTCGAAGATGGTATCCTAGGGTTTTTGGCATCGCTGATTACGATGAGCGGGTCGGTTAAGCTCCATCACGTCAAGTTCAAGGTCATTTGAAGGTCAAACGGGCAATAAACCTTCCAAAAATTTGAAAAAATTCATGGACATGTTTTTGAGGTCGCTGAATCCGAATCCGGTGTTTATTTTTACTTTGCATGCATCCTTGAGGTCATTCAAAGTCATTTGAGGGGCTTTTGAGACAAAAATGCTAAGTACCATCCGAAAAATCTGAAAAAATTCATACGTATGTTTTCGAGGACCCTGAATCTGAATCTCAGTCGCTTCATTTCAAGGTCATTTGAAGGCCAAAAGGTGAAAAAACCTTCCAAAAATCTGAGAAAATTCATGGACGTGTTCCGAATCCGGTGTTCATTTTTACTTTGCATGCATCCTCGAGGTCATTTAAGGTTATCTCAAGGCAGGTATTCTAGTTCTGTGGCACAATTGTGCATTTCACAGATTCAGATTGTTACCATGTTATGCATTAATGAGATTAGTTTTTTTCATATATATTATTCAATATTTACCAAGTAATGGTAACAATTCCAATCTGCGAAATGTAGAATTGTGCCATAGAACCAGAATACCTGCCTTAAGACGACCTTGAATGACCTCGAGGATGCATGCAAAGTAAAAATGAACAATTCGGATTCAGCGAACTCAAAAACATGTCCGTGAATTTTTTCAGATTTTTGGAAGGTTTTTTGACCGTTTTACCTTCAAATGATCCTGAACTTGACGTGATGGAGCCTAACCGAACCGCTTATCGTAATCAGCGACCCCAAAAACCCTAGGATACCATCTTCGATTCCCGTGCACAAGCCTTGATAAAATGTTGACCTGTGTAATTTAATAAAATCGGTTTATCCGTTCATAAATCGAAATTCTGAATTAAGTAAGGAAAATAAATTAATCATATAATAAACTTATTTTTAAAGCTGTATTGATGTTTGGTACTCCTCTGTCTGAAGTGATTGTGAAAAAACCCATTTGAATAAACTACAAAGATTTCAAAAATGATTTTTTTTCCATTCGTTGTTTACATTGCAGTTTCAGTAGAAATCTGTAAATTGAACAACAACTTTGTACCAAGTTGTCTCAAATCATGTAATCCTATGATTTCAAACTTGTTCTCCTAAATATTAGGACATCTTAGTTTTTTCTTTTTTTCTTTTACATTTAAGTGCAATATTTAAAATAGTTTGTAAGACTTAGGAAGGTTTTTTTTTATTATTCCCCATAGCTTAATTTTCCCTTCTTCACTACTTATTCCATTTGAATCCCAGATTGTAAAGAACTCCGATTCTAATCTCGGTATATATTTTATGAATTCTTGTTGTACATTTTTATTATATTAATAAACTACAAACTATAACTATTTAAGGGGCACCACTAGTGTTACCGCCTGAAAAAAGGTTGATTTTTGGGAATGTTTTTAAAGATAACTACTGCATAGAGTGTCTTAAAATCTTAAGAATATATTGGTAAATATATAGTAAATACATGATAAAATTTTTGGACCAAAACATTGAAAATTCAGCGAGTTATTCGCAAACCCCCAAAAAGATAGTCCCCCCACTGCTGCAGTTATAGCAACCTTCACAGTGCCTGAAATAATAAAAAAACAAAAAGTTTATTAAATTAGAAGGTATTTCCCGTACCATGACCCTTGATCGAAAAAAACAATTGAAATTTAACAAAATGGCGGAGTTTTTAAAAAAGATGTCAAACTTCGCCTTGTCAAATAGCCTACCAAAATTATATTTTTTATTCGATCGGAATGGCGAACCAAACGAACGAATATAAAAGAAACTGCAATAAGAATCAAATCGATCGGATAATTTATCTTTGAGTTGTAACTGCAGCAAATTTGAAAAATCAGATCGCTGTAACTAAAAAACTATTTGAGATATGCACTTGAAATTTTAGTTATTTTTAAATAATTTTTTTTTTTTTGTTCAAAATTTCACACTATTTCGCAACTCATTTTGCGGTGTACAACTCTGAACTTTTATTCAAAATCATTTTAACTATCACGGAGGAAAGGTGCATTTTTTTTCATTGTTAAAAGTGAAAAACCGGATTCTTTTGTATCGAAGTTTCGTTATGTTGCACTACCACTTGGGCCTATTCAAATAACATTATTTTAAGATTTTATGGATAAAAAAGCCAAAAAATTAAGGATTTTTTAAAAAATCTTTAAAATTCAATATCTCCATAACGTCTAAGTTTCGGACACCATATTACAGAATCAAATCTATCAGCAATGACCTGAATAATAACGTCCTTTAGTAATCAGTACGACTTTCCTTTAACCCTGTATATACATATTTTATTTTTGGAATCTACACATTAAAACATTTCATTTGATACCAAACTAAATACATTTTATTTTTTTATTTGTATATTTATTGGGTCATATTCGCCATGTTGGATTTAACATGACGTCATATCGCCTAAGACACGCGGAACACTAAGACAAAGCCCACAACATCCCATTTGTAAAAATGTCATGAGTAATTTAATAGTTACAAGGGAACATACATATTAACATAGACAGCAAAATTCATAACAGTCCCTTTTGCTTTGCTGTAGTCGGATAAAAATACGAAACCTGATAGATAGACTGAAAACAAATGTTAACATTAATGCCAAGTTGATTTTTAATTATAAAAATTGAATTTATCTGACTATTAAAAAAATTGGCCCTTAATGTAAATATGTCGTCCCATTCCCTTTTAAAAAGAGCCTTTGAAAGAAATGCAGATTCCAAGTATACCTTTTGAAAAGTGTCATTCATCCAATAAATCTGACATTATTCGCGTCATCGTTCTCTTCGTTGGGCCCTCGAAAGGCAAACGTTCAGACGCCGAAAAATGTCATTCACGTCGGCCGTTCAATTTAAAGCTTATAAAATTTGCCTGTTTTATTTTGTTTTTTTTTAATTTAACATGGGTATCCAAACTGTATGATGGCATTTTGTGAGTCGGAATTTGAGCAGTTTTTTTTGTCGCTCGGGATTTCCGCACTTTTTAAAGTGGAAACTACCTCATACATACAGGTAGGTATTGACTTCGGCTCTGGGCGGCAATGAGAGCAGCGCAGAAGACGAAATAAAACAATCCGAACGTCGCCTGCTGCCGCACAAACCGGCGATAACCATCGAGTAAGCGCCTCTTCCCAGGTAAGCGCAGTTTGTGTTTTGTAATTATTATGATCACGTTCTAGACTAGATTTAAAATTCTGCCAATAGTGCCTTCGGCGCGGCTTGTACGCCAACATGTTCCGACCGTCGGAGCCAGAGGAGAAGAACACTTTTATGCACATTCGCGTGCTTATGTTTGCCGTTATTTCACCGATTTTGCAAAATTTGCTTACTTTTGAAGCTGATTTTAGCGTTATGCAACTACGTGATATACCTACATGCAGATAGTCATCGTCGTCAAGAGCCCTATTTAAAAAGTCTGCTTAGTTATTCTTGCAGAACAATTGAAAGATACTTGCTATATGTAAAGATTACATTAATTATATATACTTAAAAAATTCCATACATATACTCGTATAGTACACGTATGTATACATATTTGTTCCCCTAATTCTTAAATAACATTACCACTTATACTTTACGTT
Organism: Dysmachus trigonus; assembly: GCA_949715965.1. Taxonomy (NCBI): domain Eukaryota; kingdom Metazoa; phylum Arthropoda; class Insecta; order Diptera; family Asilidae; genus Dysmachus; species Dysmachus trigonus. The sequence goes on from OX454322.1 coordinate 2,585,145, forward strand.
ACATAGGTTACATAGTATGTACAGCGCTTATCAAAATAATAGGTAACAAAGTTGAGAGGTATTCTAAATATAAATTTCGCCTTTACAATTTCGTTTCTCTGATATAAGTTTATGCCCTGAATCCGAGGTCCATTGACCTCTATCACATGAGGTTCAAGGTCATTTCAAATTCAAATTGTGAAAAATTAACTAAATAACATTCCTGCCAAATTGAGTAGTTCGTGTAAAATTTGTTACTCCAGGGTTTTAGGGATCGCTGATCACGAATTTGAAGTGCGAATTCGAGAATTTTGATCACGAATCTAAAGTCTCAAATTCGAGAATTCCTTAATTCCAAGATGTCAGCTTAAGGATAAGCTTAAAATGACCTCTATCTAATGTTTTAAGGTTAAAAGGACCCCTTTATTGAAATTTCGCAACTGGATAATTTACAACTGACCTTGAAATAACATTGGGATGATCTTTAGAGGTTTAAGTGTACCAGAATTTGAAACCGGCAATCTAAAATCCTATATATTCAGGGCTTTGGATTCAATACACGCCTTTTTTAAATTTTACCTTGGATTTGCTTTGAAATTACCTCTGACTGACCTTAAGGGATTAAAAAAACCACTAATTCACTAAAAATCTCCTTTTTCAGAATTATTTAGTGTATTTTTCTCAACTTGACCTTGAAATTTCCTTGAACCTGACGTAATAAAGGTTAAGGGTTCGGATTGAGGGCGTCAAATTATATAAGCATCAACTTTTTTTTCTGTAAACCAACGCTCTTCAGTCAAATAATGTTTAGTTCAACCCGTTTAAAATTATTTAATTAAAAAGTCTAGTTGAGTCATATTACAAAAACTAACTTGGTTTAAACTAAATCGCCAAAAATCAATCTAATCCCATTTAAAAATTAAAAAAATATATTGTCACCAACCCAACCAAAAATTCATTGAGTATTTTGATCACTTTACAAACTCAGTAATTTTTTAACAAGAATTTGACTGTATGACTAACTTCCCAGATGATAAATAACGAACATTTTATTATTCAAATAATGACATCGATTACATTTCAGAAGAAAAAAATTTTAAAGGGTCTTTCTACCTTAAAAAAAAAAACCGAATTTTTTGTTACTTATTTTAAAAGTAAATGCTATCAAAAATATGTTTTCAATAATTTTAGAGCGATATTTAAGTTTAAAATTAATTAGTGTAAGTATAAAGCGAGGCGCCACGAGACAGCATTTTTAACGAGGAATTACTTTTTTGGCTATTTTTCTATCTATCTACTTTTATATATTATTATTTATCATCTATGGCCGGAACTAGAACCAAAATTTTATTTAAAAAATTTTTGTTTTTTACATTTAAAACTTGATAAGAAAAAGGCATTTTTTCAGAGTTTCAATTTAAAAAACGCATCATTCTCTGAATTTTCAATTTTGTTTCTTTGTTTTAGATCCGGCCATAATTTCACTTATACTGATTAATAATTTTCTTGGTTTTTATTTTTCTGATAAGTAGAAGACTCAAAATTGAAAATACCACGCAGGCCCGTTTTTTTTTGAGGTAGTCTTATTTAAAGCCATTTTTAACATAATTAAAATATTTTTTTAATTTCAAGAAACATTTTTTTTATGCAGTATGAGTACTATAATATACCTAAAAAGTTTCAATATCGTTATTCATTATTTTAATCTTAAAAAAAAATCCTAAAAATACCTCAATTTTCCGGGCGTTAGACCTCCCTTCAAGAGAGCCACGACTGTGACGGCCCAAAATAAAGGCTTTTTTCTAGAATTTAAATTAATATTTAAGGATTGTGAGGTGGTGTATTATTGCAGTAACGTTTACACAATTGCAGTGTTTACACAATATTTGTTATTACAAAATTTAAAAGTTTGGGGCAATACCATTCCTTTCAATCTCATAACTATATAACTTGTAATTACAATAGTTGTCGATCTTAGTTAAACGCCTCAAGCTATTATAAATTCACTTTATAAAAGGTGCTAAATGCATTTATGTCTATTTGTTCACAAAGTTTCGGTTTTTTTAATGGTTTCGCTATCTTTGATATCTTCTATTTCCTCTTATGCAGGTAGCAAGATCTGTGCGCTCGCGAACTTTCTTTAATGTAAACAAATTATGGATTTATTGAACCAATAACTGACCTGTGTAGGGGTTGTAATAAATATTTCCAGTTTATAGATCTTAATCTTGATATATAGTATATAAAATTAAGCAAAAGTTTCTCTTCATATATATGTAAATTATACATATTATAAATGTAACAATTATTCGAAAAGATCGGACTCGGACATGGGCAAAGTTCGAACCTGCAACATTTGGATTTACGCTCCGACGCTATAAACAACTGACCTACGGTGGCGTTTTGCCGATACTTTCGAGTAATTGCGAGTTTTAATGAAAAGTGCGACCGATCCCACATAAATTATACATATAACATATATAAAAGCTTGGTTTAAACTCTTTTGTTTACTTTTATTTATTTTATTCTGTTTAGTTTGGATTTGTTCTATAGTTTGTTGTTTTTTACTCGTTAAACCCTTTCATTCAAACCCATGTCGAAGGGGATGTGAAGAAAAGGATAATTCGCCATTTAGGGGCGGCTGCAATTATAATTTAGAAATTAGGCTGGGTTTAGAACTATATTAGATATACTATATTGCATTGTCATGAGACTTATGTAATTCTGTCAACTTTCATCAAAATCGGATAATAGGAAGTAAGTTAAAATTCGAGTGTAAATTTTGAACCTGAAAAAGCGTACATACGAACGACTAAAGTTAAATAAAAGCTTGTAAAATTATAAAATATTTATAAGTATATTTGGGTAAAAGTGCAGTGCAAAATTCCTGGTGGTCTGGATTTCTTCGTCTTGGTTGATCTTAAAACAATTAAAAATTTGAATATTTTCTTAAGGGTACAATTACGATATAAAAAAAAACATTTGTTTCAAACATTTTTTTTTACAGAAAGAAAATTGCACATATATTTATTTATACTTTAGATATACATAAATATTTTTTGCAGATTTTGGAGATCGGTTTTTGAATTTTTATGATTTAAAAAAAAAAAAAAAAAAAACATCAAGAAATTATATCGGGCATGATTTCAGGCGTCTGCATCGTCGAACAAAAAAAAAACACCAGATTAATCCTTGTTCCAATGGCTATCGTATGAACTGGAATCGTGTTGATCGGTAACAAATTTACCAATTTTGAACCGATTTTCTAACCTCAAAAATGGTTTTTTTTTTCTTTTTCAAATGGCCGCTATTTTGTTATATGTTGGTAGAAAACAATCATCCTAGTTCTCACAATGGCGACGATCCAGACGACTGAAATCATCCAGACGCCTGAAATCATGCGTGCCATCATTTTTTGCTGTTTTTTTTTTTTTTTTCAAAAACCATAAAAATTCAAAAACCGGTCATAGCGTAATTAAATAGCTATGCAAAATTTCAAAATGATATATGTTTTCTTTCTGTAAAAAAGCAATTATTGAAAAAAATGTTTTTTTTTTTTTTAAATCGTAAACTAATAGCTCCCTTACAGCACAAGATTGTAGTTAACTTTAAGAATATGGGATTTTTTTTTAAATTGTTTTACCTAAGGGCGACTATTTTTGTGAAACAGTCTAATTTGTATGTAATTTTTTTGTAATCAAGTTGCCTAAAAAATTAGTAATTTAAAAAACAGCTACACTACCTTTTTACTACTATTCTAAATTGATTCAGCTACATTCTAAAAACTGTTAAAGCCTGGAAACAAATTATTTAGTAACATTTAGGAAACTACGCCATCAAAACTAATTCATTCTTTGTATCTAAAGAACGTTATTTGCATTATTTGGAAATTAATACCCATAACGATTCAGTATAGGAAAATATAAAATGTAGTTACATATGTAGTAAAATTAAATATTTTAAATCTCTCTGACTATTGGATGTAAATAAATATTTATCTTTAAAAACATTCGGAAAAATATTTATACTAAAAAAGTTATATCAAAATACACAATTGCATGTATTATAGTATAACTTAATGATTAATTAAAATTAGAAACAGGTTAATTTAAAAATATAGTTATCAAATTCAAATTATATTTTAAAGAAACTATCCATTTTTTCTAATTAAAAATCCCTTTCAAACGGTGACCTTAGATTTGACCTTGACCTCGGTCTTCAAGGTCAAGCCGATTTATTAAAATTGTAACCCCTACTTTCTTTGATATGACCTTCAGAGGCCAAATTGATATCATAATTGAACGTAAATTTTCCTGCTCTTTAAATATCCGGGGTGAAAAGTACGGGTCGCAATTTAAAAAAATCGGCTTGACCTTGAAGACCGAGGGTAAGGTCAAATCTAAGGTCACCGTTTAATTGCGAGGGACAAATCCAACAACTTTTGTTTAAGTCATTTTTACCTATGATGCTTACTTTTCAACTTATTCTGCCGTCCCGGTACTTAATTGACACGCTATATTAGGTGCGTTTTTCTTCGCTATTACTGGGCATTGGACCGAAATATTTTATGGCTAGTATACCGACATGAAATACTACTACTAGGCAAAATTTCATTCAAATCCGTTACCCCAAGGTCGTGTCCCTCCTTGTTAGATTCAAAGATAATTATACTAATGTTTATTACAAATAAAACTTTGAAGGTTTGATGAATATTATCGTTTAAAAATTAAAATTCTTTAATTACATTCTTCTCACTTTTCCGATAGTACTTATTACTTTGAATTTTTTCCTCTGTCTTCCAAACGTTGGGTTGATAATGAATAATTCCCGTGAAGAAACAAATCTTATATCTGTTTAAAAAGATTTTTGTTCATTTCTTTTTACCACAATACATATGAACATTAGGGTCTTACATATACGATTACTATCGAAAATTTGTGAATTCTATTGATGCACATCGAGTTTTTTTTTACATAAAAAAACTTTCTACGGCCACTTTTAATTGCAAACATTGGCATTCTCCTTTCAACATAATTTACCAGAGGGTCATCCTTTAGAATGGAGTTTAATGGAGCATTTTATGCATGCAAAGACTGTAATTGGACTTGCTTTTTGGGTTAGCCGCATTTAACATAAATCTGAGTAACCACCAATGCAGTTTCTCGTTCATTCGAACTACTTTAAGTACGTGAATTAGATCTACTTAAATTTAGATAAGAAAAGAGACATTTCTGCGCTATTTTTATGTGCATTCACATTCTCCAGCCACTGCTTTGGATAAGTAGATCGATTACACTCTGATATATAATGCAGAATTGCATTCGAATTGCATGGCACGTCCCACAAGCAGAAAGGGATAAGAGAGTAAAAGAATGCGCCAATGACTGAATTAAACTGTATATTCTTGTGGAAAATTCCATAAAATTCATGATTAGAAAACTATATATTTATGCAGTAGTAATTATGTTGTTAAAATATTTAACACTTTCCTTTTGGTTTCATTTGCAAAATGGTAAAATTACCTTAAATACTACTGTGATTTGTGGTACGTGATGCATGACAAGTAGGCTGAGTTCAGTGGAAACTCCGCCAGAAAATTAGGGCCATCAAAGAACAAGATCGCCTACCGCAAATGAATTTAAATGAATGAATACAAGGTAATGAATTGGTATCTTCGAGGTGGCATAATTAGACCATCAGTTAGTAAAAAAAACTTTCAATTGTATAACCATTGCATTGCATTAGTCGCCGTGTATTAAAGCAATAAGATAATCTTCCGATTACATTTACATTTATATTAAGTTGTGTTTTAATTGATCTTATAGAATTTCATAAAACTGAAGAATAAGACAATTTTTGATAAGTTATTTAAATTATGAACAAAATAAATAAATTGAAATTAAAAAAAAAAAAAAAAAAACGTTAACTATTCATTAGTATCTATAGATTATGTATTTACTAAACTATGATCAGATTTTGAAATTATCACACTTGTTGCAAGTTTCAAGTTTAACGCAAAATATGTATCTAACCTATCCTGTGGTTTTCACGGTACTTAATTTACATGATAACGCTTTTACGCGATCCTTAAATTTAAAAGACAAAAAAAAAAAAAAAAAATGGATGAGGGTTCGTAAGGCAAGTTTTTTGCTCTAAATTGCTATAAATTAGGGACACCATTATTAAAAAATATAAACAAATTATAGCCAAACATTTATATTAACAAGCGATTAAAAGGAGTAATTTTATTAGACTGAATGAAGAAATACTTAGATTATTTATTTATTTATTTATTCGTTTCCTGTTCGCAGTCTACAATATGTTTATTTTTTTCTTACTATTATTTACATGCAGAGTTTGGATTTTATGAAATTTCTTCACACCTGTGATATCATGATTTCCTTTGTGACTATGTGTAAATTATTAATACTTAAAATAGAGGAGAAATGTCACAGTAAAACCTCTCTCTGAATATATTTTACTTTTTACCTAACCTTCCTACCTTATCCTAAATTAACCTAAACTACTCTACTAACTAATCTATTTAAACCTTGGTGGCTAAATCCTAGTTTAATCTTAGATTTCTTATTATATAATTGTCGGAACTTTTACATTTCTCAAAGAAATTGTCGGATAATTTAATTGTTCGTGAATAGGTGAATTCTACATTGGCTCTCTGGTGAAGGGTATATGTGCTATAGTGCCAAGGAAGATTGTAAATTAATTTTAAAATTTTATTTTGCATCACCTGGAGTTTATTTATATATGTGTTGGCGCAATTGTGCCAAACTGGGCAGGCATAAAGCATAATTGCTTGAAATATTGTTTTGTACAATATTAATTTATTTTCGGTACTGAGATTAAAGTTTCGGTTTATGAGTGGGTATAGTAACTTGATAAGTTTGCTTGTTTTCGTAATGGTCTCCGTAATAATGTTGGCTAAATGTTAGTTTTTATTTGAATACACACCCAAATATTTTATTTTGTGGAGCCACTCAATTTCAGTTTGGTTTAGGTGGAGATTTTTGTCGGGCAGATAACACGCTTTACGTTTCTTCGTAAAGTATATTGCCTGTATTTTTTCAGAGTTTATTTTAATTCTCCATTTTTTGTAGTATTTATCGATTATTAACAGTAGATTGTGTAGAGTACAGGACCTAATACCGAGCCTTGCGGTACGCCCGCTGTTATAGAATATGCACTCGATGTTTCTGAACCTACGTGTACTGTGCATTTACGATTACTTAGGAAACTTTCGATTATTCTTATTAGTCGTGGGAATAGTTATTGAATTGAATTTGTTGAATTGTTATTGAACAGAATTTGAATTACTAACTCGCTTTGCATATATTCGTTTTACTTGTACAGTATCCACCAGGGCCGTAGCCAGCGAGAGGGTCAAGGGGTTAGAACCCCTCCCCGAAATTTTGAAACTTCACTAAAAATTTACGTGATTTTTTAATAACAGAACAAGGGTTGAACAGTCAGATGAGTAAAACTTCCACTCTTCTTTTTTCTTTGACAATGATGAAATATGTTAAAGACATGTATCTATCTAAGCAAATCATTTTTTATTCCAATTTTTTAAATTAAAAAAATTAATTAATTAATTTTAACCCATTAATGCGCAAAACGAGGATTTTGTGCACGCAAGTTCCACTATACGATTCGTATAGCAACTTGGGGCGATTTTCTTCCAAATTCGTATATAAGGGATTTTTGGTGATGCTCTTTCAGAATCTGGCATTTGTTTTGCATAAAAGCTTCAAAAACCCTATTTTTTGGGTTTTTTAAAAAAGTGCTGATTTTTTTTGGTCATTTTTCTTTTCAAAGTCGATTATCTTATCGTTGCTGCTATTGAATGATCATACAACCACCAGAAATCGCGGTCCGACTGTCTAAACTTTCTCAAACCATGGTTTTGAAATCTTTTTTTTCGTTGGTTTTTGCAAAATGGGCCAATGTAATAAAAAACTTTGACCAATCAACTTTACAAAAAAATGTATAGAACAGAAAATGCTTAAAATTAGCCAAAGAACACATGTGAATTTTTTCAGAATTTTATTGGACTATTTTTGGTTTTTTGGATTTGTCCAATTTTTGAAAAATCTAAAAATGTTCCGAAAATTTCATCATAAAAAAAATTGGTGATATTTTTGCTCAAAAATGATCAATTTTACGAATAAATTGTATATGACAAAAAATATAACTAGCCAAAGAGCACGTGTGAATGTTTTCAGAATTTCCCGGGAGTTTTTTGGATTTCTCAAAAATTGGACAAATCCAAAAAACTGAAAATAGTCGAAAAAAATCTGAAAATATTCACACATGTTCTTTGGCTAATTTTAAGCATTTCCTGTTCTGTACATTTTTTTGTAAAGTTGATCTTTTTCGTGGAAAAAAATCGCGAAGTTTTTTATTACATTGCTGCACAAAATGGCCAAAAGAAAAATCGAAAAACCTAAAATAAAGAAATATTCCGAAGTAAATATTTTTTTAATTTTCATTATGTTTTTACATAATTTTAGTACAGTGTTTTCTGAGTATACAATCTACGGAGTACTCAAACCAAGCAAAATATTATTATTATGTATTATTTAAATTAGAAACCGTCGTTGCGCTGTTACAAGAAAACGAAGTTCACGGCCATCATGACATGTCGCAATTTTAATAAATAGTTATGATATGATATTATTTCAAAGTAAGAATATTCTCTATTGATTATTTCCTGCCAAGTGAATCTGCAGTTGGAATATTAAAATCCTGGAAATATCTTACGAGAAAACCCACACAGACGCAGCATTTTATTGTCAATTAATCAAAAGATTTGTTTGTTTTTTCTTAAAATATTTCTACGATTCGTTCATTCAGATGGGACATTGTCTTAAAACAATCAGAGAGACGCAACACTCTGGTGCCATTCCTCCGATCCTTATCCACAAAGCAAAAAGTTAATTGTCAATGCTAAAAATACACCCTTCGGTGGATTTCGACTTCGAGCTACTCCCGATGGCTTCTGCAGACTTAGCCTTGAGGTTAGCCAAAGACGACAATTAAATCTTCGTACGTACAGACGCGTCTTGTCAATAAATCTGACTTGTTGGTAAGGTACACGAATTCCTGGGAATTGTATGACATGAACATTAAATAGCCATCGAGGTTAGAGGATGTGCACGTGCAGAATAACAAGACGCTTCGAGTGGGGTTCGCGGCGCACTTGGTTCCGGTAGCTCACTTGCTAAAAAGTCAAGTCCTCCCACCTGCATTATGCATATCCGAGTCGAGTACAGTCGCATATAACTGATTCGTGCATCGCCTTTTGGAGTGCCCGCGAATCGCAAAGAGTATCCCAAGACCGAAAAGAAGACTGATCATCTCGATCCGAACATTAATCATTAGATTCACCCTATAAATTTAACGCAAAACGCTCACTTGTTCGAAAGCCCAGTGAATTTGGTCAGAAAGTGTTCAGAAATCAGAAATAGGATTAGGGGATAAAATAATACACCCGATAATTTGTAAGGGCAAAATCATCAAAATTGAGGTTAAAGTAAGAAAATCGTGCTTTTTTAATTATTTTATCCCGCACCAGGAGGTGAAAGATGCAAAAACTGGTTATTTTCGCATATTTAACAAAAGTAATTTTTTTTTTTTTTTTACCCTATATAGCTATAACAGCCGCTTATATGGGTTTACCTATATCCATATGGTATACATATAAAAATGAAACCCTGTTTCCTTTGGTCACGCCATAACTTGAGAACTACTTTACCGATTTCATTCATCTTTTTTTAAAGTTTTCTAGTACTTTGTAGAAGGTTCTTACGGAAAGAAAAGCTAAGAAAATTGCGCATAAAATTGGATAATTTCAGAAAACTTAACGATTATTTTAACTTTCCGAGTTTGACAGTTCACGCGTTTTAATATGAATTTAGTAGACAGCTGTTTTATTTTGTTGTAACAAAAGAATTATCTATGATTTTTTTTTTAATTGACAGATGTCTGCTGCATATGTATTTTTGGTCTGAAAGTAGTACATATTCTAACTTAACATATAGCCTAATTTTTTTTCGAGTAATACATTGGGTTTCAAAATGGCGGATCCAAGATGGCGGTTGAAAATTTAAATTTGAAGCGATTTTCATGAAAATTGGTACATAGGGGTTTTGCGGAATGCTTATCTCAAATCCGAAATTCAAAATGGAGGATCCAATATGGCGACCAATGTTTCTCGATTTCAACGGATTTTAATGAAAATTAGTACAATGATTATCTTGAGGTCACTGATTTTGAATGTTATCAACATTTACAAAACTAAGATTACTCGATTTCATCGAATTTTAATGGAAATTATTATAGTGATTATTCTGAGGCCACTAATTTTAAATATTATCAAAATTTCCAAATCCAAGATGGAGGACGCAACATGGCGACCAAAATGTCTCAATTTCGACGAATTTTCATGAAAATTCTTACAATGCTTATTCTGAGGCCACTAATTTTGAATTATATTAAGATTTGGAAATTCAAAGTGGCGGGTTCATAAAGGGGTTTTCGGGCAGGAACAATTTCTAGGATATAACAAACGAGAACATTTGAGAAGTGTTTAATTAGTAAGCATTTACCCAACGCCAGTTGAAACCGGGTAACCGAGCTAGTAGCAAATAAGAATTAACCACAAGAAATTTTTATCAAGTGTATGAAAAAAAAGTCCTAAAATCAGGAAGTAATAAAAAAAAATTTTCTTACGATTTTATTCAAATGAACATTCTTTTTTCAAGCGTATCGTAGATTAGTACAAATTTTCTTTTTCTTTTTTAAATGATTTTATGAAATTTCTAAAATCTCCCCACAGTAGAAAGGCTGGTTCAAACTCGAAGAAAAATTACAAATTTGTAAAAAATTGTATTTTTGAATTTAAATTAATCTTCAATAAATATCAAATCTTTAAGTTGTTGAATGGTTGAATCAAATAATTTCGAAAAGTTGAACCAATTATTACAAAATAATTTAAAGAGGGGTCGGTATTTTTTTAGTGTACGTGTGTATAAAAATAAAATTTTATATTTAAAACAGCAATAATAAATTTAATTAGCATGATGCGATTGAAATTAAAATTTGGAAAGAATTGAAATTTAATAGGTATATTGTATAATAAAATATAATGAACAAATATTGTAACTTTGTATGTAACTTTTAGTTTATATTTTAATACAGGATGCAGCAGAATTAATTAACTAGACGATTTGAAATTGATGGTAATTGTATATACCAAAATAGAAGATAAGATATGTATATTCTACTCGCATATACATTTGATGCCAATTTAAACTCATCTCATCAATTCTGCCACACCTTGAATTTCAATATTTCCATGCACAAACTTCGATTTAATACCTGCATTAAAATATTTAAAATTCATTGGTAATCTTAGTAACAATGGTCAGGTCTTGATAGCACTACGACATATTTTGCATATTTCATTTTGACGAAACGTAATAGCTGAAAAAAGCAATTTAAACAGATAACAATAATGACGCAATTTCGAATTTCAATGTCTTTATTTTAATGTAGTTAATTAAATTCGCATTTTAAAATCTTAAAAATATCTATTTATAAATTTTAAAAAATCATTCTGTCTAACTTGATAAAAAAACTTGATAAAGTCATCAGAACTTTGACTGTACACAGGTTTAATTTTTAATTTACTAAGCTTACCACCAATCTATAATTAAGACTCTTGTTTATAATCCAAGGCTGCGATTTAAATATAGATAGAAATTTTTAACTGTGTATAATGTTGGAAATTAAATGGAAAACTTCCTTACTGCGACCCATAAGGCTGGATAAAATATTTTAATTTGCGTTTGAAGCCAAAATTCTTGATATCCTTTATTTTAATTTTAACTTTTCATATATTAAACTTTTTATCAACTCATTTTGCAAGTCTGTCGAGGCGGCCATTTAAGTGATATCATATTCCATAACTAATCAGATTAAATCAACAATCTTTAAAAAATATTGAACAGTGTTTTCTTATTTTATAGCATTTTTAAAAAGAAACCAACCGATGACCCACCATTTACAATATTCGAAAAATACGTTTAATAAAGTTTAACCTCGCACCACTCTGTCTTACAAAATTTCGCAATCTTTCAGAAATTTTGAAGTCAAATTTTAACATCATATTCTTGAATACTAAAATTGCTCTAACACAATTTTACAACACAACATTACGCCATGGGGTAGGGCGGCAGATTTCTAAAGGAAGCAGATTTTCTAAAAAATTTAGAAAAACTTACAAAAAAATAGTTCGGAAAAAAATTACCCAAATATTTAACAAGTAATAAAATATTTTGCGGATCAATCGAGGAGAAGAAATTGACAAACTCAATATCCGGAAGGAAAACGGGTACTACACTCCTTAAACCTTATCAGGAAAATTTAAATTAAATAACATAGATAGAAGCAAGTGACCCACGGCCCCTTAAACCTTAGACAAGAAACTTTAATTCATTTTGAATCCATTGAACTTCTAACTTGGAAAAAATGTGCTCTAATACTTTTATTAAAAGATAAAAACTAATTTTCTGCATAACATTTGTGGTCTAAAATTCAAGGAGTGTAAAACTTGCTTTAGCCCTTGACTTATAGGTATAAGCATATTGCTTATGATGAAGGAGTATACCATGCGTTTTTCCAGAATTGATTTTAACTACAAATCTGTGTTATAATATTAAAGAAACGTGAGAAAATTAAGGTTTTAAATGGGTGATATTGCAGTCTACAAATAGTAGACCTTAACCCATTAATGAGCAAAACGAGAAATTTGTGGACGCAAGTTTAATTGTACGATTCGAATAGAAAATTGAGGCGATTTTCTTCTAAAATCGTATGTAAGGGGTTTTTGGGGATGCTCTTTCAGAATCTGCCATTTGTTTTGCATAAAAACTTCAAAAACCCTGTTATTTTTTGGGTTAAAAAAAATCAAATTGTTAATTTTTTGGGTTTTTTTCTTTTCAATGTCAATTTGTTTTTTTTTTTTTTTGTTGTTACTATTGAATAGTTATATGATCAATTACCAGAAACAGCGGTTCAAATATCTAAACTTTCTGAAACCAAGCTTTTGAAAGTTTTTTAATTTTTTGGTTTTGCAAATTTTTACTCGAAAAAGAAATTTTCCAAAAAAATTTTACAAAACAAATGAAAATTCTACAAATATCCCGAAAAATTCTGAAAAAATGCACAAGTGTTTTTTGGCTAATTATAAACACTTTTTATCCTATAAAATTTATTTGTAGTATTGATCCATTTTTTCATCAAGTTTTTTATCATATGACAAAATATGCTTATAATTAGCCAATTTTCAGAATTTTGCGGGACATTTTTGGATTTTTCAAAAAAACGACAAATCCAAAAAACCAAAAATGCTCAAATGCACACATGTTCCTTGGCTAATTTTAAGCATTTTTTGTTCTATACATTTTTTTTTGGAAATTTGATTTTTTCGAGTATAAATTTGCAAAACCCGAAAAAAAACCATTAAAAAGCTTGGTTTGAGAAAGTTTAGATGTTTGGACCGCAATTTATGGTGGATGATCATTCAATTGCAGCAAAAAAAGAAAAGAAAACAAAATTAAAAAGAAAAAAGCCCAAAAAATTAACACTTTTTTTTTTTGTTTGAACCCGAAAAATAATAGGGCTTTTGAAGTTTTTATGCAAAAAATGCCAGATTCTGAAAGAGCATCCCGAAAAACCTATATACGATTTTGGAAGAAAATCGCCCCAATTTTCTATCAGTGAAGTTGATAATCCGGCTCTGACAGTACAGTACAAAAATTATTTTTGATTAAAGAGTTCCATTAACCACTAGATCCACCCTACTAATTTTACGCCAAACACTCACGTGTTCAAGATGCCTATTAATTTGCACATCAGTCCGTGGACCTCTCAAGTTCCGCTTAGGCGTTAAGTAAGTAAAGTAGACCGATAAAAGCACCTTCTTTGCTAGCGACAAGTGTCGAAGGTATCACCATTAGGTAATTAGGACGGTCGCGGAAATGATTCCGATCACGTCAACTAGGCTTTAGCTTTTTACCAAAAAATGCCAGACATTTCGTTCGCTTTAAGTGAAAAATTACAAAAAAATTGAAGTTCTATTGTGCAGCGCACTAATGGCATCAAACGGGGCGGTCTATGCGCCGCGACGACGAAGAGGCCAGAGCAAATCAAATAACTGGCATTAAGTAGATCGATGACATAATTTATTTAAGCGAGCCTGGCCGTGAATCTTGATGAGGAAGCGCACCTTGTTGGCTCGACGACGCATACCAAGACCCCGGCAACCTGGAACTGTCTTGTCGCGCTCCCCGCGACTTTCGACTTTTTCTCCGTTCGGCTTTAGCTAGGGTCTCGTAATTACGGAAACATTTTCGCCAGTCTGCAGCCGCGTCAACCGGTGGGACACGCTGAGACCGCGAATTTTGAATGTGGGAATCGCGCCCGGCCGTTATGAAGACGTTCTGGTCGCGGGTGGACAGCTTGACAAGCCCACGGGACCCTTGAGGTGCAAGACCACTAAGCGGTATTGGCACGGCACGGCACGGACCCGATCCGCGCGAGCAGAACACTCCTCAACGGCTGCCCAGCTCGCATGCTTCCGAAGTGCTTGCACGTACCTCCGGCTAATAACTCTTTTCGCATTTAACAATTGAATAACGCATCTTTCGTTCTCTTTACATATTCAAGATGTTCGGTGCGAACAATTAGCCAATTCTTCATCCTCATTACATTCAATCTGGAATATGATATTGTAGAGCGAAACGAATTTTGGTGGTTCATTGACTTTATGAATTTGAACATAAAAAGTTAATTTTTACAAAAAAATAAAAACCTACTTCAAAATTTTCCCTATACATATGTATCCCAATCTTAAGGGGAATTAACACACCCAAATTTTCAAAAAATTACATTTTTTTTGTATGATATCTTCAAATACTTTCAAGAATAAGAATTTCATTATATTGAAATGGAATTCAGTTTCGAAGCAGGCATAGCAGATTAAATTTAGGTAAGCTTGCCCTTTAAAAATATTTTTTAAAAACTTTAGAAGCGATTTTCTCAAAACCGTCTTTTTAGAGTTGATGTAGACGATTAAAAAAAAAAAAAACAATTGGACCGGAATTGGACAAGTAGTTTTCGAGTAATCGTGGTTGCCAATTTTAAAAATGTTGTTTTGAGAAAAACGCGTTTAAAGTTTTGAAAACCTGCTATGCGCTGAAAAAGGAGTTCTCGAAAAATGAAGAAAAAATATATAAGGAGTTCGATTTTCGACCTGAAACTTTTTGGAGCGTATTCTACGGGAAATTGCATAACTTTTTAGAGGAACAATAAAAAATCGATTTTCTTGACCTTCTAATTGTATTTACCCCCTTAATTTTCGATTTTCCATTTCCAAAATATTTTTAACAAAGCAATATTTTGCTGAAGCAAGTAAAATCAAAGTGATGAAATCGACAGTAGTGTGACGATGCCGCCACATTACTCCCCTGCCTCCACAGTGTGGTAGCGATTTTAATTTAGTTTGATTCAAGGGTGAGTGGCATAAACCATATGGCCATCATATTTAGGATTCAAAAATCAACAAAACTAACCGAAGTAGATTTTTCTCACTTAGTCAATATCCTCTAGGGAAATCTCGCAATTTGTCGAGCTATATTCAAATACGGCGCGCAGAGTTTAGCGCTTTCTAAACGAATATAAGCCAAATAATTTTTTTTTTTTAACTTTCTGTTTGCAAAAAAATGATTTGAAATCATATTTATGAATTACTACGTGAAAATTATCGGGGAAGGGGGCAGGAGGGGGGGGGGGGGGGAGGGGGTCTAGGCATATACTACGGGTGATTACCGATGGGGGGAGGGGGGTAAAAAATTGTAAAAAATGGGTCACGTAGTATGGGTACGTTTATCAATTGAGCGCTGGTGAATTTCAAACTAACTAATTTTTGAAGGCCCTACAAGATTGTATTAATTCTGAGTGTGGGCAAATTTTATTGCCTTATATTATATGATATATGCAATTAAGGGTTTGAAATAAATATTTATCTGGAAACATTTCACGTTATAGTTCGAAAAGTCTATTAGCATATAATCCTAAGAATATTTTTCCAAAATGTCAAAAGAGTCGGAAAACTCATTCAAAAGTTTTAGGCGTTCAGAGCACTACCACGAGTCATAAGCAAATGCGCGCGAAACTTTAAATGTGATTATCTGAAAACTATGGTTTTTTTTTAGAACAAATAATAATCAAATTTGATTTGCTACAAAAAAAAAGACCTGTTAGTAAAATCGGTGTAATATGTCTAAATGTAAAAATTTTACTAAACCTTTCGTCCCTTCATAATGCAATATACTAATGCAATATTCCTTGAATTTAATTTCAGAAGAGTGATGCGTAAGATATCTAACTCGCTGGAATTGATATAAAAAAAATGCATTTTGGGAAAAGAGCCATATTTCCCTCACTTAATATTATGTATTGAGTATATTTATTAAACTGGCCAGACAAATTCTGGAAAATTACGTAATTTTCACGAACCCATACTAGGCGTAACCCATTAAATCCCTTTATTTCGAAAGAGCAGACGTTTCATTTTGTAAAGGGTCATCCAAATGTGACGCCTAGATGTCAGCACTACATAATTTTTACACGTGACATATTTTCAAATGACATAAGCCATTTTGTTTTATTAGAAGGTAGTACAATTTTAACCATGGACAGGTACACATTGCAACAACGCGTTTACATCATTCAAACTTTTTATGAAAATGGGCGTTCTTTGAAAAATACCCATCGCAAAATTCGTGATTTTTTTGGTGTAAATAATCGGCCAAATCAATCTTCAATTCAAAGATTAGTGACAAAATTCGCAGAAACTGGTTGTGTTACTGATAAACCAAAAAGTGGAAGACCAAAGTCTGTACGCACAAATGAAAATATTGCTGCTGTTAGTGAAAGTGTTGAAAATGAACCGACAACATCAATTTCGCGTCGTTCGCAAGAATTGGGCATATCTTATGGCTCCTTATGGAGGATTTTGCATAAAGATTTGCATTTACACGCTTATAAAATTCAATTAACCCAGGAATTGAAAGAAAGAGACCATTTACAACGTCGTAATTTCGCTAGTTGGATTATTGAACAACGAACGACAGATCCATTGTTTTCAAGCAAAATTTTGTTTAGTGATGAAGCTCATTTCACAATGGATGGATTCGTCAATAAGCAAAATTGTCGTATCTGGGGTGATGAAAATCCTCGTGTTATTCATGAAAAATCTCTACACCCACAAAAAGTTACTGTTTGGTGTGCATTTTGGGCAAATGGAATCATTGGGCCATTTTTTTTTTCGAAGATGATGCTGGAAATGCTGTTACTGTGAATGCTGAGCGATACCAATCAATGTTGAGAGGCTTTTTATGGACACAGTTGAGTCATATTGATGTGTCTGACGTCTACTTCCAGCAAGACGGTGCTACATGTCACACAACTCGAGAAAACATTACGTTTTTGCGATCAAAATTTCCTCAACGTGTAATTTCACGAAATGCAGATTTCAATTGGCCTCCAAGGTCATGTGATCTAACACCATTAGATTTTTTTTTGTGGGGTTTTTTGAAAAGTCGAGTGTATGCTAACAAGCCACAAACAATTAATGATCTAAAGAACAACATTCAAGTTGCAATTCGTGAAATAACACCAGCAACATGTCGGAAAGTCATTGAAAATTTCGATATTCGGATTGATGCCTGCAGACGCAGTCGTGGTGGACATTTGAATGATATTCTATTCCACTTATAATTGTAATGGATCATACTTTTAATAAAAAAAAACAGCTTGAAAAAATTGCAAATAGTTTGTGTTTTATTTAAAAGAAACATGTAGGCGCGTTTTTTGGATGACCCTTTATAATATAATAATATATTTTGGTTTTTGTTTTAGTTCCTATTAATTAAAAAATATTGTGACATAGTGTTGAGAATAAATAGATTTTTTTTATACCAGCAATACTGGTAACAGAATTTAGAAAAACAAATATAAGCAAAACATTTTATAGTTTGTTCTTCTAACAATTTTTATTTGGCGCCTTAGACAATCCAGGAAAAATACAAGTTTTGAAATGACTACATTCATATAGAATTAAGTACAATGACTTCGTTTGTAATCAAAATCTGCCGTAGTTCCATACAACTTAAAGTTCACAATTGACTGTGATAAAATTTCATACGAAGATTTCTTTTATATTCGCACTAAATGTTGAATATCCTAAAATAGAAAAAATAATTTATTGAAGCAATACAATTTAAATAAGACTTTCTGGCATATAATTTAATTGTGGATGCACAGTAACACTTTCAAACAGTTTGTTCAAATATTCTAATAGAATTGATTAGTGTCATTACTTAAGAATTATTTCCATTTCAAATTATTATATGTTTTATCAGTATAATTTTTTTTTTGAGAAATGCAAATAATCCAAAACTGAAAGTCAACACTTTGAAATGAAATCTTTTTTTTTTAACTATAGAAATTAACTATAGTTCGGTCTATACTAATTTGTATGATATTTTTTTTAAAAACTTTTTAACAAAAAAATTAGACCGCCGAAAAAACTGAAAAGCAAAAAATAATAAACCTTTTTCAATTAACCTTAATAAATAAGTTCTTAAATTAATATAAGTATACCTAAGTAATTTTGAGTCGACGCCAAACAAGCTCCGCTCGTGCGGAGAGCGCATTTTTTGGAATGTTAATGTTTATCGCTGGAAATTTCACGTTGCATTGTTAATTTGATTTGGTTATTTCTTTAAATTTAAGGTTAGGCATTTTCCGGCTGCGCCGCGCATCACGCTTTACGTAATTAATTAATTTGCTTATTTGGCGCCGACACAAAATTACTTAGGTATACTTACATTAGTTTAAGAACTTATTTATTAAGGTTAATTGAAAAAGGTTTATTATTTTTTGCTTTTCAGTTTTTTCGGCGGTCTAATTTTTTTGTTAAAAAGTTTTTATTTTATAATTGTTTTGTAGCTATAATCTACTAATTACTACATACTTAATTTTTGTTTACTTTTAAAATAGCTAATTATCAAAATCGGACTACTCCGTAAAAAGTTATGCGTGGTCATACACAAAAAAAAAAAAAAAAAAAAAACCCGTCGAATTGAGAACCTCCTCCGTTTTTTCGTCGGTTAAAAATCAAAGCAATATTGCTTTTTCTTAATTAAATGTAAATTTACTAAACAATATTTAAAAATCCTGAAAATATCTAAATTTACTATGCGGAATAAGCAGTAATATATACGTAAGAATGGTCCTAAATATTAGGTATAATTAATAACAAAATTCACTTCCAACAACTTCCTCATGCCAAAAATGTTTAAACTTTAATAAAATCATCCTAAGATATTTACTAAAACATATGGAAATACATATTTAAAAAAATTGTAAGAATGGCTTATAAAGGGTGAGCATCAGCTAGTTCCTTTTTAAAAATGCTATAAAATAAACACTTTTCAATATTTTTCAAAGTTTGTTGATTTAATGAAAATAATGAACCTTCCGATTAATTATGGAAATAACTTAATTTAAATGGCTTGGTCGTAGCCCATCTTCTCCACTCAACACGGTCACCATTGCATATCTCCGGCAGAAATTTGTTTTTTAAAATTCGCACGATTTCAATAACGTAGCACTCACTTCAATAATTAGCTTTCGCAATTTTCCAATTTGTTCGACCAAAAATCTATTTATTTCCGTGTATTACAAATATTTTGAATTCTATGCGATATGTAATTTTAAATAAATTTAAGTGTATTATGCTAGAGTTGTTTAGGCAACCTAATTGCCTATATCTTGAGAGTGTGCATTTCTTTAAAATCAACATAATTTCATTTCCTTATTGAATTTTCATATTTTGGCATTTTTAGTTGTGAAATAAAGGTATATAAAATTGCTAATTTGACATACTATCGTATTAATGTAGTAAACCCATTCTATTGCATTATAATTCACACGTTCTCAACAGACTTGCCAATAAACGGTCATACCTAAAAAAAATAAATAAAAAAATTTGCAAACGATGCTACGACACAGTCCTAAAAAGAAATATTTGAATTTAGGGTATCCGAAAGTTTCCCACAGGTGCTCCAAGCAGAGGGAAGAAGAATCGAAGCACAATACCTAACTATAGTCAAATTCCAATCGATTGTCGCCTCCAAGATCTGGCTATGAATATTGAGTAATTTGCGCTCAGTATCCGAAAGGGTCACTTCTGGGCCATGCTGAGACCTATACCACTCTAACTAGCGAGTACGGTGCTGCACATAAAATCGCGAGTTTCTTGTACTCTCTTTACTCAAACATATTTAAAACGTCTTTTTACACTCAAGTACAGTGACTATACCTTCTTCTGTCTTCGAGTTCTGGCAGTACATCAGTTCTTCGTTGAATTTTTAATAAATTAAAGTGAAGAATATAAATTGGGGATACCACAGCGAACCAGAGCGCAGTTAGTGATATCCAACCATCCAAACCATTTGGAAGGAACAGAACTGCACTGACCACAGTGACGGATATACCCAAGGAGAGAAGGTGCACCTTGTGGAAGATAACATTCTACCGCATTTAATAAAGGATCTACGACGTAAATCCTCAAGGATTAGACAAGACAACCGTTTTCAGTTAGCAAAAAAAAAAAAAAAAAATTATATAAGTGTTTAAGTGAACCATTTGTGATTAGCATAAATCATGTGGAAGACTGTGATAATTTTAGGATGTTCTATCGGTGCTGTGCTTGCCACCCCTGTTGGACGTAAGGTTTGTGCAATAATAAAATTTTACACTTTTTTGTGACTAAACTCCACTTGCATTAAGACCGGAAATATGAGTGCGAAATTAAAATCTTTGCATTCATTCATTAAAATCATTTAATTCAAAAACTAGCGGAAGCTCTCTAAATGGGCCGGCTCGCGTTAAGCACAAAGTACGAGTACTTATCAAAGGTCTCATTAAAGATTCTGCTCAAGTCACAATCCAGTGAATTTACCTACGTACTTTGAAAGAAAGACGCCTCAATGACACTCTGGGTGCTGGCTGCTCTTCAAATTCTTTTCGACACAATTTCCGTTATTTTTAGGGTTAAATTTTCTAATTTTTATAGTGAAAATGCCCTACTGTTGGAGAAAGTGTTTTACAAAAATATTTTCTTCTTATGGAGCGAAATACCACAAATAACAGGTTTCGTTGAATTCAAATAAAAAACTTCATATCTTACAATATTTTAATAAATTAAAAAAAAAATACCGGTCAAGAGTTACTTCAACTAGAATATTTACCAATTTATCAAAAACTATTTTAGTCACAAATCTCGTTTTATTTTTTCTTTAATATCTAGCCTCTGTGATACGTATGAAAAAATTTTACGGACACAAAATTTTGGATATAAAGAGTCACATAATTTTAAAGACTAACCTTCAAAATTAAGGGATCACTCAAAAACTTGGACAATTTTCATAATTTTTGAATTGCTATATCTTCGTAAAAAATGAATATGATTTGGATAAATAAAGCCCATTTTAGAGCTTTTATTTTATACTTTAAAACGTATATATCAAAAATTTTGTTTCATCCCTTACCTTTCAGTTAGAGTCAAAAAATATAAGATGATCCTTTAATTGTTTTAAAGTTTAATGGCTTCTATGGGCTTGAAAAAAATTTTTCTGAGTAAATCCAAGTGAAGCAATTTAAAACAGGTATTCTTCCTTTTAAAACAAACTTTTTTTTTCAATTTTTCCTATGATTTATTCAATTGAGCTATGATCTGTCAGAGCAAAACTGGCATTTTTAACTTTGAGAATCCATAACTCCTAAATTAATGATCGTATAGTAATCGGCCAGATTCTTGAAAATGTTTTCACTCATTTTTCTTCAAAATATATTTTTTTTTTTTGTATTTTGTCTTCAATATTTTGATTACGCAAAAAACTCTATTTTTGAAATTTTTTAGTATATCAGCCGCCATTTTGAAAAAAATGGTGGGGTAATGAAGGTCGCAGGTTGAATTGTTTTTTTTTTTTTTGTCTTAAGATATCCCTTATGGTGGGGCTACATGAATGGCAAACGTCAATGCCTACCAACGCCATTAAAAACGGCAAAAAAAATTAATGCGATAACGAGATGGCCACACTACAAATTCAACATCAATGCCCATAATCGCCAATAAAAATGGCGTTAATATGACATGGTTCAGTTTGAAATATTTCATTTGAACAATTCATAACCATAGAATACTCAACCGTAATTATCGTCCATCAACTGTCACGACTGTCACTCACTCCAGTCAAAAAACAAATTCGGCGCACAATGAACAAACGTCAGTGTGGCCACACAAGCAGTAATTATCGTGTTAAATCTCTTTGATGTGCTAAAAAGGACCGCCACCCGAGTTATCGCCAAAATCGTCAAAAGGCATTAAAAATGGCGTTGAAAAATTATCGTGTTGAGTCGGGGCTACACTTACGTTTAACGTCCATTAACGCGATATTAACACGTTGACTGCCGCGTTTTATTCAGCTACACATTCAGCTAGTGGGTGCCGGTCACCGGTGACCCCCACGGCAGTCAACGTGTTAAACGGCAATTGCCGTTAGTGTGGCCCCAGCATTAAAGGAATGCCAAAGGGCAAGGTACTGCAATTTTTCTTTTCTTAGGCTATTCAACAGTCAGAATTTCGAAAGAATTAATGGATTGAATGATTGAATCTTTAATACATAGATTAATAACACACTTTTTGCTGTTTAAACCGCTGTATCTTTGTGAAAAATGAACCAATTTGGATAAATAGGAGATTATTTTGAAGGTTATATTCTTCACTTTAAATTCCATGTATAGAAAAAATTCCTTATCCCCAGTTGACCCATAAAGAAATCCAAAAAGGAAAAAAACAACATGATCCTTAAATTTTAGTTAAATACTGCAGCTTCTGTAGGAATTTGCAAGTGAAAATCAAAGTATAGAATTTTGAAGCAGGCATTTTTTTTCTTTACAATGGTTTTTATTTTTAAACCTGTGATGCACTTTTAGCTTTTCAATGACATCAGACTGATTACTGTAC
Organism: Dysmachus trigonus; assembly: GCA_949715965.1. Classification (NCBI taxonomy): domain Eukaryota; kingdom Metazoa; phylum Arthropoda; class Insecta; order Diptera; family Asilidae; genus Dysmachus; species Dysmachus trigonus. Next base: position 2,608,303 of record OX454322.1, read on the forward strand.
GGTCATTAGTCTAAGAGTTATGGAAGCTCAAAGTTCAAAATGACGTTTTTGATTTGACACTTCACAGCTCAGTTGAACAAAATCACATGATTAAAAAATTAAAAGTAAATTTACAGGAGAAATTCCCTGCTTTAAAATACTTCACTTGGATTTACTTGCAAATTATTTTTCAAGCCCATAAAAGCCATTAAACTTTACAAAATATTAAAGGATCATTTCTTTCTTATATTTTCTGACTCTAACTGAAGCGGTAGGATGTGAAAAAAAATTTTTAGATTCATAGATTTTAAAATATAAAGTACTGCTTCAAGATAAGCTTTTATTCACCTAAATTCATTAATTTTTGACGAAGATACAGAAGTTTAAAAATTAGGAAAATGTTCCTACTTTTTGTGTGATCACTTAATCTTAGACACTAGTGTATTTCTTAAACGGAGGCTCGGAAATAAATAAAGTGACAGCATTTTAAAAATGGGTGAAATAAGTCCTTTTAAATGATACCCAACTCAATTTATATTTCGACATGTCTTAAAATAACTTCCAATTTTGAACAATTCATACGATTAATATCTTTAAAATTTGTCAAATCTTCTCATTCATGTAACCAATCTTTATGCTAAACAAGTCTTACATAAATTTATATAATACATATCAATCGAAAGATTCGTAAAATCGATAAAAAAAATTTTCTTTTTATTCTTAACATTATGCATATCGTCCGTCTTACGTAAAGTAAACTTGGCATTAAACTTGAATGTATCTTGACCTCCCGCAAAGTGAATGAAGTCTCCATTGAGATTCAAATAATGCACAACTATCGAGTTCACTCGTCTCCGGTCAGTTTTTTGTCGTATTTTATTAGCACCTCTCCATCGCGACAGCATATGCCATCAGGTGGATGAATTAATTAATTGTAAGCGCACCTGAAGAGTTTGTTGACTCAGAATATGATAAACGGGAAAGTACAATTGCAGTGTCTTTATCGGATGCAATTACCTATACATTTATATAGGTACACACATACACATATATATATACATATGCATATATGTGCAGACGTGTGTCAAAATGCGCGCGCAAAACTTGATTAACTTAAGTATGTATAACATGTCGCGACAGTGCACGTTAGTGCTTCATGATAAAGTCTTATCACGTCCGAATGTCTGAATTAAAGATTCCAGGAGCTGTCTAAAATAAGTAAAGAAATTATTAGGAATAAGTGCAAAATGTGAAGAGGAAGTGGACTGTCTCACCTTTTATCAGACTATGATGCTATTTTTAACTATATTTATAGTTAAATAAAAAAGCTATAATTATGAACACTATATATGTAATATGTTATATAAAAATGGTATGTTATTGGAAATACTCGTTTTTAAACGATTGTGAACATTTATATATTTACATACATACCCTGTAAAGCTCACTTAGATGTCATTTGATAAAAAGCTCTCACGCAATCCAATCAATCTTCAATAACTAACCCTTCCAAAATTAAAACAAGATATATGTTATCATAACATTGTATTGTCTTCAGATTTACATGTGTGTGCAAAATTTCAGCCTTTTCCGATAATGCGAAGGGATTCAAAATTTAAATGGAAGATTTGTTTCAGACAGACAACAAAACAAGTTAAATAAAAGCTTTTAAAAAAAATATATAAATTTTTCCGTGGAAATAATGACTGAAAATGTTGCTAATTTTCAAACTTTGAGTTTGGGAAATGTTACTGAATATTCATAGTATTCTTTATCTAATGATACTTAGTGAGCTTCACAAATAAAATCAAAGGATGCTAAACAAAAATATACATTTAATTTAACCCATTAATGCGCAAAACGAGGATTTTGTGCACACAAGTTCAATTGTACGATTCGAATAGCAAATTGGCGCGAATTTCATCCAAATTCGTATATAAGGAGTTTTTGAGGGTGCTCTTTCAGAATCTGGCATTTGTTTTGCATAAAAACTTCAAGAACCCTATTATTTTTTTGGTTTTTTCAAAAAAGTGCCGATTTTTTTTGGTCATTTGTCGTCCCAAAGTCGATTATCTTGTCGTTACTGCTATTGAATGATCATATAACCACCAGAAATCGCGGTCCGGATGTCTACACTTTCTAAAACCATGGTTTTGAATTTTTTTTTTGCTTTGGTTTTTGCAAAATGGCCATTTTGTACAGCAGTGTAATAAAAAACTTCACGATATTTTTACACGAAAAGGATAAACTTTACAAAAAAATTGTATATGACAAAAAGTGCTTATAATTAGCCAAGGAAAACATACAAATTTTTTCAGAATTTTTTGGACTATTTTTGGTTTTTTGGATCTGGCCAATTTTTCAAAAATCCAAAAATGTCTCGAAAAATTCTGAAAAAATTCACACGTGTTCTTTGGCTAATTATAAGCACTTTTTGTCATATAAAATTTATTCGTATAATTCGTCCTTTTTGAGTAAAAATATCACCAAATTTCATCATAAAAAAACTATTTTTATTTTTACTCAAAAAGGATAAATTATACGAATAAATTTTATATGACAAAAAGTGCTTATAATTAGCCAAAGAACACGTGTGAATTTTTCTAGACATTTTTGGATTTTTGAAAAATTGGCCAGATCCAAAAAACCAAAAATAGTCCAAAAAATTCTGAAAAAATTTGTATGTTTTCCTTGGCTAATTATAAGCACTTTTTGTCATATACAATTTTTTTGTAAAGTTGATCCTTTTCGTGTAAAAATATCGTGAAGTTTTTTATTACACTGCTGTACAAAATGGCCATTTTGCAAAAACCAAAGCAAAAAAAAAAATTCAAAACCATGGTTTTAGAAAGTGTAGATATCCGGACCGCGATTTCTGGTGGTAATATGATCATTCAATAGCAGTAACGACAAGATAATCGACTTTGAGGCGAAAAATGACCAAAAAAAATCGGCACTTTTTTGAAAAAACCAAAAAAATAATAGGGTTCTTGAAGTTTTTATGCAAAACAAATGCCAGATTCTGAAAGAGCACCCTCAAAAACCCCTTATATACGAATTTGGATGAAATTCGCGCCAATTTGCTATTCGAATCGTACAATTGAACTTGCGTGCACAAAATCCTCGTTTTGCGCATTAATGGGTTAATATATCAACTAAAGTTTAGGTCCTAAACTATGATTTTTAAGATTAGAAGAAGAGAAACTCCTTAGGGCTCTCTTACAAAAATGCGTTTTGTGTTAAAATGTTTAAATTAATCAGACTGTAAATTGGCCTTAGAATAATCATTGTACTAATTTTCATTAAAATTTGTTGAAATCGAGAAATTTTTGGTCTCCATATTGAATCCGTCATCTTGAATTTGGAAATTTTGCTTATATTCGAAATTAGTGGCCTTAAAATAATCATTACACTAATTTTCATTAAAATTCGTTGAAATTGAGGAATCTTGGTCGCCATATTGGGTTCGCCATCTTTAATTGCTAAATGTGCACATCGGATTTGAAATCAGCATTGCGCAAAACCCCTATGTACCAATTTTCAGGAAAATCACATCAAGTTTAAAATTATCAGCCGCCATTTTGAAACCCTATGTATCATCCAAAAAAAAAACTGACCTATATGTTAAGTTGGAATATGTACTACTTTCGAACAAAAAATTAAAATTATCGATGCAAAAGTTTAGGCGTGATTGAGTAACAAACAAACAAACGAACTTTCATTTATATATATATATAGGGATATAGGGATTTAGATCTTAAATTAAATATGCCTCATAAATATTTCATCAAACCTTTTTATTTGATGACATGGTAATTTTTACTACTTTTAGATTGGTTTTTTCAATCTTTTTAGTACGACATCATTTTTCTAAATTAAAATAATATATTAAAAACAAATTAGCTATAATACTTTGTATGTATGTATGAATATGAAACTTGTTGATACCAAAACTACCCAATCAACATTTAAATTTGTATTCAATGTTTCATGAAAATAGGTACAAAACTCTCGAGATATGCTTGAATAAGCATAACACATATTCACACATTGCACATCCCAGAGCCTTCTATTTTTAATCTAAACATCGTTGAAAAAATTTATTTTTATATAAACATTGTCTAGAAAGACATAGTCCAAAGTTCATAATTTTCTGAAATAAAGAAAAATATGTACGCTATGTTTTTTAATTTAGAATCTAATTTATTTATTTTATGAGTGCTATTTGGAACTTTGACGACATCAATCGCAAAAGTTACTTGCTCAATTTTTGTTTAATGATATTATTCATATTTCTTAATACTGATAGATGATATTATACATAAAATTCTCAGGACTTTTTTCAGGGATTAATATATTCATCAATAAAATTTTTATTTGCAACGGAACGTTTACTAAAAAGATTCCCCATTTAATTAATTTACGTCTCACATATATTTAATTTTTAATTTTTTTTAATATGACTAATATTCTTTATTATAAGGGGAAGAACTCAATTTTTATTATTGCATATTTTAAATAAGTTTTTTAACTGAATACAAAACAATTTCGTTTTTATTTTTTAGAACATGCCAATTATGGCTGAAGATGAAATGCAAAATCAAAGGTCTGAAATGGCTATGACAACATTAAACCTACCGAGTAATGCAACCTCAATTCGCGCAGATATCACAGATGGTTTTACTTGTACAAACAAAACATATGGATATTATGCAGATGTAGAAAACGAATGCCAAATTTTCCACGTTTGTCTACCAGTTGTCTATCCTGATGGACGAGAGAACACCTTCAGATGGAGTTTTATTTGTCCAGAGGAAACACTTTTTAGTCAGGTATTTATTTCATCTCCACTTTACCACGAATTTTAATTAATTTAAAAATATTTAGGAATCTTTTACATGTGTTCGTGGCGAGGATATGAATTTTGATTGTGATGAATCCGAAAAATTCTATGAACTTAATAGGAATTTTGGAATGACACCAGATTCTTCTATGGAAATGAGCAGTTTAGAAGCCGATATGGATGAATACTATATGAAGACTGATTTAGGTTCCAGTGCATTGACTAAAATATCTGAAGACATCATCGAACAAGATCTACCATTAATTAAACCAGTTGAAAAGAAAAAACCTGAAAATCAACAACATATGTCTCCAGTTAAACCACATAAAGCACCACTTCGAACTACTACAATTAAACCAAAGCCAGAACCTACTAAAAAACCAACAGGTACTAGTACTACAAAAAGAGTGTATACTAAAAATTATAACAAAGTGCGAAGACCTGTAAGACCCCAAAATCTTATAACAAAAACACCACAACAGATTCATATCGAACTTCCAACACAAACTTCTAAATATGAGCATAGTACGACGATGAAATCAGATATTAAGAAACCCATCATTGCAATTCAGAAACAAGAACCTCAAAAACTTGTACATGATGTAGAAGAAATTATGGTAACGAAAATTATGGATAATTTCCAAAAAGGCGATGATGTATCTGAAGACCAGGTTCAAATTTTAAGTAATGAAGCTCCTGTACTAATAGAAGAAATGGTTCAAAATCTTGAGAATCCTAAACAGGACGAAAATAGTGATAAAAAAATAAATGATAATAACGAAGAAAATGTGCAGAATATGCCGATAATAATACAAAATGTTAAAGAAGAAATCAAAACACAACCATTAATTGAAGAAGAGGTGAAGATTGAACCAGAACCTGAATTGGCAGTAGCACAACTGATTAAAGAAGAAACAGAAAAAGTATCATCGATTCCAGAAGAAATTAAAGTGGAATTAGAGGAAACAAAATTATCTGAAAATGAAGATACTGTAAAACCAAGTGCAATCCCCGAAAGTACGATTGAAGATATGGTGGTTTTGGAAAGTAATTCAAAAACACATATTAATGGTCAACTTCACACTACAAATCAAAACGAAGAAGAAATACAAAAAGAAAATATGGATCACAATTCGGAGAAAGAAATTGTTGATATTAAAGATGAACCTTTAGAATTGGAAAGCACAAATAATCATGATATTATAACACCTCCCGAGGCAGATCAAGAAAATCTAGAAGATAGTATGAGTTCTCAAGAGCAAGAGGAGATGATAGTTAAAACTATTACAGACCTTATGAATGCAGCGAATTTAATGAATACTGAGAAATTACCACTAGTATCTGAAGAAGCAACCACTATCCCCAATATGTCTTCTGTAAACGATGCAGTTGAAACCAACAAAAAATCCGAGGACCAAATTGCAACGGAAACATCACCTGAAATAGTAACAGAAGAGAAAGTAACTCCGAATACAGGTGTTCAATTGAACGAAGAAAGTTTGACTATACCTGAAAGCAACATTCAGAACGATGAAAATACAGAAATGGTGAATGAAGAGCTACTGAATAAGGTTAGTAACAGCGATAATGTAGAAAGTGATCAATATAGTGTTCAAAGACCAGGTTCAATAAATTCCGTTGGAATTGAAGAAAACAAAAATGAGCTTGAGATCGATAATTTAAATAAAGGTGTAGAAAACTTTTCAGCTATTGATGCATCTTCAGATTTAGAAGCACCTATTGTACAAAAGGAAGAAGGTGTGAATGAACCAGAAAGCTTAAAGGATAATGAAGAAAATATAGAAATTGTAGAATCTTTACCCACACAAGATGTGTTGGATGAAGAACCTTTAGCAGAGCAATCGTCTGAAAGTAAAATTGAAGAAATTCTAACAACTCCTGTACCAATACATAATCTTTTAATGAGTCAACCTAGTCAACCTTACATAACTTTAAGCAGTGAAATGAATGGACAGTTCAGTAATGAGCAAGTTATTCCTGTCTTCATTATACATGATGAAGCAATGAATAGTGAAATTGCAGGAAATTCAGAAAATAAAGTAGAAGACATTGAGATTGTTAAAGACGACAACTTGGATGCTTCTCCTCAAGAGGAAGAAGAAATTAAACCAATCTTTCAAAGAATAAAAGACTTCCACTCGAACTTGCTTAAAGCTGATTTGCTTTCAGCAGATCAAGATGAGGAACCTGCTGTTCATGAAATATCTGAAATAAAAGAAGATAATAAGTCTACGCTGGATAAACAAGAGGAAAAACAAATAGATGTTAGCATTGAAAATTTACCCAATGAAAGTACTTTTGATTTTTTAGCGCAAACCGATGCTTCAAAAGATTTCTTGAAAGTTATGCCATTAGAAATAGAAAATATGCAAACACCACCCGAACCGGCCATATCAAATTCAAATGGGGAAGAAACAGAGATAAAACTGATGGAGGAAATCCCAACAGAGGAAGCAAACGATACACCTTTAGGACAGAGGAAAGCAAGCAGAATACTAAAGAAAAAAATGGATCCAAGAAAACGACGTTTCCTTTTTAGAGCTGATACCAGTTAAATATCATATTTAAAAATGCGTAAGCCCGCCAATACTTTTCCCTACCATGACTGTTTAGTTGTAATGTAAGTCTATGGCAAAATTAAGGTTGACTTAAGCTTGATGTATTCTTAACCTTAATTTTGTCCCAAGAACAATGTCCTTTATATAATTTAGATCAAATAAATTATTGATTTGTAATAAGATATGCTTTTTGAATTGAACCTATGATAGTGCTAGTGGTTAACAATTTTTGCATTTCATCAGAGACTGGATAAACTGATGGTTACCAAAAACTATATTCCAAAATTTTTAAAATCAGTAGAAAATGTTATTATATCTGAAATCAACGCCCTTTAAAATTTTTTTTTATATTAAAAGAATTATTTCTGTTCTTAATTGAGTTTTTAACATGCTACTGCATTCTCTCACAAAATTATCATATAAACAAATTAAAGAGACCGATCATCTAAAAATAAAACACAACTAATGTAATAAATAAATATTTTAATTTGATTAAACATGATAACAGGCCGATCTTTCAAATCTTAACTTGTTTGCGATGTTAAATACTACATTGCGTAAGAGATAACATTTTATATCAAGAGTTTTTTAAAATGCTAGATTTCCATTCTTCCCTTGTGTCTTAGCTTCATTCTTATTTTATAAAGAGAGTACAGCATGTTAAGATTGGAAACTTATCATCTAGAACTATCCGTGATTTCTCAGGAGTTCTGCAAGGTAGTCATCTTGGACCTTTACTTTTTTTTCTTTTTATTAATGACATTATCAGCCTTTTAAGATTATATTTCTGTTACAAAAAATGAGGAGGATGTTGATACTGCATTCACGCGCTATACAGGAGAATTTAAATCTATATCTTTCTATTGTATCCTTAACCCACTTTAAAATACCTATTGTATTGATACTAGCGTAGTAGCATGCTAGTCTGAATTTAAGGATCTAGAAGTTATATTTGGTAGCTCTTTATCGTTACGTTTACATTACGAATATTTAATTTTGAGAACTAATATAAGCTAGGGTTTTTTAAAAAGGCATTAAAAGTCATTTAACGATCCATAAACACTTAACCCATTAACGCCCAAAGAACCTAATTTTTTTTGTGCAGTTTGAAACCTTATTCTTACAATTAAAGGACATTTATTTTCCAATAAAAACCATGAATCTTACTAGTTTTGAGTGTGCTCTTTCAGAATCTGTCGTCAAAATTGAGTTTTTCCCAATAGAAAATTAAATATGGCGACTTTTTCGAAAAAAAGTATCAAAAAATTTGATTTTTTTTTTTTTTTTAAATTTTTTTTCAAGGCAATAGAGTTTTGCAATGCTTACTATGATCAATGGTGATCGGAATGTTTGAACTTACAGAAAAAAGTTTTTTTGCTGATCGCAATTACTCATAACCTTTTCAAAATGGCGGATTTTCTATAGTGCAGATTCTGAAAATCTAAAAATCGTACAGATTTTCGTGAAATTCTGTACCAAGGGGTTTTTATCGTCACTGATTATGAGATTAAAATCAGATTTTTAAAATTCAAAATGGCAAATTCAATATGGCGGACAACAAATTTTAACACAGATTTTCATGAAATTCAGTATACAGGAGTTTTGGTAGTCGCTAATCACAAATTTAACATCAAATTTTGAAAATTGAAAATCCTTTAGGGTGCTTTATTATAGTAAGTCCCCTTGCCTCTCACTTCTCGGGGTGCTTTATTATTGTGAGTCCCCTCCGCCTTCTTGCTGTTTTTTATGTTTTTTGAACGTTTATTTCTATGATAAAAATTTAAATGATTTTAATCAAAATATGCGCCTTCGGCAGCTACAACCTTCTCCCACTTTTCTGACAACAATTGAATTCCGCACCGAAAGAAAGTTCTATCCTTTGAGACTATCCAATCAGTTCCTAGTCCATTTTTAGACTTCTTCATAATTTTTGAAATGCCTGTGTTCTAAATCATGCTGCATCGACCGAAACAGATGATAAGCTGATGGAGCCTGGTCTGGAGAATACGCTGGGTGGGGTAGAGTTTTCCATTCAAACTCCATCAGTTTTTGTTTGACCTTCAAAGCAAAATGAGGCCGAGCGTTATCATGAAGAAGAATCATTTTTCGTCTATTCGATGCAATTGATGGTTTGTTTTTCACCAAATTTTTATACAAATTCTCCAACTGTTGTTCATAACGCTCACCGGTGATTGTTTCATTCGGCTTTAATAACTCGTAATAGACAACTCCTTCCATATCCAACCAAATAAAGGGCATTGTCTTATTAGCGTGTATGTTCCGCTTTGGAGTCGATGTTGTCGGTTGGCCAGAATCAACCCATGATTTTCTTCGTTTTGAATTATCTAAGCGAGTGGGCGGGATTATTGTCCAATAACACTTTTAATTCCTCATCTTCAATTTTTTTCGGTTGACCTGGCCCTCTAACAAAATCTCTACATACTGTTTCGGATAGAGCAGATTCCCCATAAGTTTCCGCAAGTAATCGGTGAGCTTCAGCCGCACTCTTTTTCAAATCGAAATAATGCAGAAGTACACATCGGAAAAACAACTTATCGCGATATATCTAAATATAATATAAATATAAATATGCCGACTGTCAACTGGATTTTATTAACACACCTTCAACCTTCAAAAATGTACACGCAAATTGCTACCCACATCTATATGTGAACAGGCAGCGGGAATTAATGCAACCACCTAATAGGTAAAAAAATGATTTTCTTAAATTAAGCTTATAGAGTGGACTTTTAATTTAATAATGTTTATGAAATGTTGGTTTTTTTGTTGGTAGAAAGAAGCATTTAAGTGATCAATCCAGAGATAACTTCGATTCGATTTCTAAGGCGATAATTTGTTGTTCTACTAAAATATAATTTTTAGTGTATATCTGTTGGCTCCTTGCCGTACATTAAGTGGAGCAAATGTATAGTTATAAGGTCGTCTTCAGGGTATGTAGATCTATAAATATAATATATTTAGTATACACCGCAGCCGCATTTCCAAATTTTAACTTTTAATTCTTAAATTTGTTTTTAATTATTTAGAAGTAAGCACTGTTTGCAGGTATTATAATATTAATTCGGTTTACACAAACTTAACAATGGATTTTATGAAATCAACAATAAAATTACATTCATCGTCCTTAAATTCAGTGTATGTAAATTGCCTCAAAAATCGAACTAGCATTCGTCCAAATGGATTTCAAATACATGAATATTAAGGGGGTGTCCTGAATTAAAATGTCAAACAAATAGATTTTTTTTTATTGCTAAATCGATAGATAAACTATCTAGGAATATGTTTACAAAGTGACAGAGGCCAATTCTAAATATTTCCAAGAATATAAAGCCGAAAGCAGACGAGCATCGAGCGAGCGAGCCAATTGGGAACTTTGAGACGCGTTTTCTCTAGTTTTTATTTTCACAGTTTTTCTAAATTGGCGGGCGTGATAGCTAAAGAACTAAACGACTCATATAATTGAACCAAACTTTTTTTTCTTCAATATTAAATTCTCTTCTAAGTGAACTAAAAAAGTTCCTTAAAAAGTTTATTTAAATAATTTTTATAGCACCCCTTAAAATTAATTTTTATTTTCTAAAAAACGCATTTTTTTTAAAACGCGCCAAAATTTTTTAAAGATGTATTAAACGATACCTCAAGATTCAATAACTTAATTTATTTCATTCCCTTCTAAAAAAAAAAAACCCTATTTTAGAACATTCTAATTCAGGACACCCCCTTAAGGGTATGTACAGTGTTGTCGCTATTTCTGTTTTGACTTTTTATAGCTGACTCAAATGTTGAAATGAAACTCTTTAATTTGATTTGATCACTTGTACTTCCTGATATATATTTAATTTTAAAGTTACGAAAAATTACATCTTTCTATCACGAATTTCTGCAAATTGTGTATATGTAAATACCTTAAATTAAAAATGTTTCCAACTTCACACTGCAAAAAAAGAAGAAAACTGAAAAAATCCTTTAAGTTAACTAATCAAAGCAAAATATTTTTTTCTTGTCAAATGAGAAATTGAAGTTGAAATGAAAAAATTTCTTATTTTATATTTGAATATACATATGTAGATAAAATACACTTTGAAAACTTATTAGTTAAATTAAAATAAAATGAAAATAAAAACAAAATACATATACATACGTTTTGGGACAAAAAAAAAAAAAAAAAAGAACTTAAACACTAGTCCAACAATTTATTGATAAGTATTTCTTGTTTTTAGATTTTTTTAATATTGCTTTACTGCTTTTCTGAGTCAAAACTTTGTAGAGTTTTGGGAAAAAACTAATTTTTATTACATAAATAAGTTTTCTATTTTTGGTATCTGAATTCTTTGAGTTCTTTAACATACATATTATAAAATGTGTATTTTTTTTAGTAATATATTTATTCACTTTTGAATCTGAAGACAACTGATTGACTTTATTTTTAACCAATTTAAAGAAGATATAGGCTATCAATTCGACCTACATAGATTTTTTTTTCCAATGTCAGGTTACTCATAAATTCGATTGTTCTTTTTGTCAAACTGATTATCTTCATTTCTGAGTATTAGATTAATATAGTATTGCATTTTGTGTATAAAGTTATTTAATCATTTCTTGGAAGCATACCCTTATTTTAAAATTTATAAAATCCTTTTCTGAGTGGATTTTTATCTGTAATGATCGGATTTCTTTGCACAATGGAGGCAAATTTGTTTTTATATATTCCTCATTTTATTGCCACTGATATCGTTTATCTAGAAATTGTTAATAGTACTAAATTGATGAATATACGATATATTGCTTTACAAAAAAAAGTTTCGTATTATGGGAAATAGAAATACATTTTTTACAGTATCTATACGATTTATTTGGGTGCATATAAAGTAACATGACAATATTTACATATACATATAAATAACTCAAAGCTTCAAGTGTCGAAAAAGCTGTGCAATACATTTCAAACTCATATTTTCAAAATCTATATTTTAATTATCTAAGACAACCTTAACAACGTATACTTTGGTTTTGGAAGCTGAACAAATAAAAATTATATAAACATTCAATAATTATTCACTGTACGAAATGAAATAACAATTTGAAAGCTGTCGCAAACATCTTACAAAATACTTTTTAAGTCTATGCCTCAGTTTCTTCTTCCATGCTTTCCTGCATCTCTTCGGGTGATCTTAGATCAATTGCAAACTTCTTCCTCACTTGTTGTATAGTATCCGTCTCACCTTGACTGCTTTCTTTCACCCGTCTTGAATAATCTTGGAATGCTGCAGCTAGAGCAAATGTTAGTCTCCTCGCCATGGCTCTGCTATCACAGACGAAAGCATGAACTTCGAATGGATTCTTCTTGTCATGATCCTTTACAACGATCATTGCGAAAACTCTGGTGTATACTAAATCTTGTACTCCGTACGATATTGTATCAATTGGATAGCCCCAAGGTTTCAGTTTTCCGCGGGGTGCAATTATTTCTACATTAACTCTTTCGGTCGATACAGTCAATTCGCAATGGGGTAAAATTTTGTCTGGTGGAAGATTTTTTGCAACTCCAACCATAATGTCGACGGGACGGCGGGTATATTTGATTCCCCATAATCCACGTGCCACTTCACATCCGATATATTTCACCTAAAATATAAAATTTCATTATATTTATATAAAATTAATTGTAAAGTTATATATTTTTCCATTAAAATGGTTAAAACGCACTATTCTATAGTATTACTTTTGAAATGCTTGGGTATTTTTATTAGTTATTTATGCGCTAAGCACCTATTCCTATCATAATTTTAAAAGAGATATTTTAGAATTCACATTTAAAATTAAAAATTCCAAATCGCATAATCTTATCAAAGATATTTTAATTCGTCACACCAAATTATTGCTATGATGAATCGCTCCTAAGGCATTTGATTTGTTTATGTACAATTTATACTTTAATTGGCCCATTAAGACTCTTTTGAAGTAAATTGGTGAAATACATATATCTGAATGAAGGATTGTTTTAGATAAGCAGCCTCTGACTATCGATAACTTGATTTCTCAAAATTATATAAATGTTTTCTTCATCTTGAAAATGTTTCTGATAATGACAAATATTTATTTATTTAGTCATTCATTCAGTCTACAGATCAATACAATAACCTTACAGACTAGAATATATTTTTACAAAATTCAATAATTCAATTAAACGACATATTCAATAATCAATTAAGAGATGTATTTTCCAGGTATGTGATTTTGGATTTGAAACTTGATCTACATAAAGAGAAGTCAACGAAATCATTGAAATAATTAAATTTAATAATGCACCTAGTAATAACTTCCTGAGACCCGTAGTTGGTTCTATGAGAAGGAGCAAGTAGCAGCTCTCTTGAACGAAGAGGTCTTTCAGGGGCATAAAGCATTATCAAGGAGAGCAACTCTGCGCATTTTATGTCATTGCACAATAAATCCCTAATAAACATGGCACAACAACAATCGCGTCTAAACACGAGTGTTGACAAACCAAATAACAGGCGCCGAGATTTATAGGGTGGTAAAACATTTTTAAAAAGGTTGCATTTGAAGCATAAAAATCTAGTGAAGTTCTTTTGCACTGCTTTTATTCTACAAATATATGTAGTATACATAGCGCACCAGATAACAGCGGCATATTCTAGCAGAGATCTTACTAACGAGACATTTGTACTCCTTTTAATGAAACCAAGCATTTTATAGGCCTTAGAAATGATATGATCAAAATGGAGGGAAAAAGAGAGCTTTTTATCCAGGATAACGCCTAAATCGGTTATATCCTCAACACGATCTAAAGTTTCAGAATTTAAAACGTACTTATAACTATAACAAACAGCGGTCCTGCAAAATGATATAACCTTACATTTAGAAATATTAAGATGGAGACAATTAGTTGAGCACCAGCTTACAAAACTGTTCAGGTCTTGCTGCAACATTGAACAGCAATTTTGATCAGTTATTTTAATGAAATTTTTTAGATCATCCGCATAAATTAAGCATTGAGAAAATAAAAAGCAATTGACATTATCATTTATAAATAAGATAAATAAAATGGGACCACAGTGGCTACCTTGTGGAACACCAGAATCAGCACTAAAAATTCTCGAACAGTAACCGTTAATAATCACACTTTTTTTTCTATTAGACAAGTAAGAAGAAATCCATTGTAAAAAGGTAGAGTGAATTCCGAGATGATAAAGTTAACAAGAACAGATATGTTAACTTTGTCGAACGCTTTAGAGAAGTCAGTATAGACTGTATCAACTTGGTAGCCATCTTCCATAGCATTTAAGCAATAATTAGTAAATAAAGCGAGATTAGTAACTGTAGATTTTCTTTTTAAGAAGCCATGTTGCTGTGGACACATAACTTCCTTACATAAAAAAGCCAATTTATTCGCCACAATACAATCGAGTAATTTAGGAATTATTTTCATCAAAGAAACTGCTCTATAGTTAATTACCAAATGCTTAGCACCACACTTAAAAATTGGTTTGACAGTGGAAATTTTCCACACATCAAGAAAATTACCTGTAGTTAGCGATAAATTAAAAATCAAGGTCAAAGGTAAAGCCAAAGAATCAACACATGATTTGAGAAGACCAGATATGCAGAACGTTTCGCTATATACATATGTATGGTATATTCTCCAATTCTCGTTTTTCGCAAAGGATTGATCTGCAAGGGATTAGCATGTAAACACATACTATATTCATTTTAATGTAATTTCTAATATTTTTTCAATTCTATATTTGCACGTTAGTAAAGCTCCTAGAAATACAATAAACAGACAGACAGACAGAACCAACCGACCACAAACTAAAGCGTTTTTAGACAAGTTTTAGTTTCCCGCTAAAAACTGACTGACTACGTCACCAATTTTTGTACTTGCCACTTTATAGTATAGATTGCAACAGGGAAGTGGATTGAAATTATTGCATCGTTGGAATATATGAAGATTTCTTTATATATTTACACTTTAGTAACATTTATAAGTGGGAATTTATGAAAATTACAAGGTGTTAAATGAGTAAAGTCTATATATGAATTTTCCCTTCCATATACATCCTACATTGAGAACAAAAAAAATTTGTGAAAACAATCGAAACAACATTAAATTAATAATTTTCAAATATGATTTAGTGCTAATATTAAAATTACTAATTTAACTACGTTCTGAATTAAAGTTCCATTGCTAATTTGGCAAAAACTAATTTTGAAACAACATTGTTAACGTATTCAAAACAAAACATAGTTGTTTCAAATAAAGTATTATTAAATGAACAACGATCCACAAACAATTTTAAAAACATAAATAAAAAATGCGCATATTTGATTCTACAATGCAATCTAAGTGTAGGAATATTATTACATTAATTTTGATGTAGTATATTTTTATATTAAATATATTTCCAATAATGCATAGGTTGCTTTATTATCACTCTTATAGTGTTTTTGAAATGCGGCACTTTAATGGACACTTTCAAGCAGTAGATTAGCTCACAGTCCTATTTGAGTTTGTTTATTTTTTTATTATTAAATTGTACACTCATAAAGCAATTGCACAATAGTAAGAAAGGCTAATGATCGATGAACGCAATCAGACTTCATTAATTAGAAAGGCATAAAAACGCATATTCGTTTATGAGAGCTCAGATCATAAACGCACGATAAATTAATAAGCAGTGAATTGAATAAATTACTGCCAGCGCAGCGTCGAACAAGCAACTCAAAAAGTTTTTAATTAAAAAAACAAAGTAAATGTTTGGTTTAATCAAAGTATATTAATAATTTACCAAAATCGCTATTTCAAGCCTTTACATTCAGAGAAAAGTGATACAATAAACCATAGATATCAAATTATCATTGTTACGTTTTAAACTGAAAGCTATATGTTAATCTTACAATTAAAATTTGATTTTATCTTTAACATGACCATAGTAATTCTGAATGAAACTACAACTTTCTATGTATTTTTAGAATGTCAAGAGTAAAATCATAAAGCGGCTTGTATAAATTTACATTGAGCTAGAATGAAAGGGTAATTGTTCTTTTGATCAGTGTTCTGTGTTCATTGTTGTAAATATAACGATAATTGAATGCTTGTGTATATATTAATATTTGTAAATTACAGACTATTATGTGCTCTGAGATGTTTAGTGATAAATTATAGTATCTAATATATAGATTTGTACATGATTTTACCTCGAATAAAAATATTGTGGTAATTTGTAGTTAATGGTACACGAATTGTTTATCCGAGGACTCCCCGTAGTAATTTTAAAAGATGCAATTAAAAATTTTTATCATAGCACTTTTACTGATAGCATATTAAAATGTACAATCTTGTTTGTAATTTACAAAATTAACTATATATTGTATAAATATATATTTATGATAATAAAATTATTTAAACCTGCCTTTGCTTTCTACATTTGCATTTATAAAGTGGTACCCTGCATAATATACATGGATTCTCTTTATTTTGCATAGATTTCCATTTGATAATATAACTTGTTAAATATTATTCCGGTTACTGCCAAATCACGAAAAATCTCTACGGTTCGATTTTGTAGCGCAAAATGGTAAATTCAGACTACTGTGACAAACAAAAAAGGTGAATTTTTCATTTAAACTTCGCCGGTACTATGAAATCATGAAATTAATTGTATTATTTTTTTGTGGGTTGGTAGTACTATATTTGACATCTATGCAAAGTTTCATCTCAATATATTCAATTGACTCTGCAGCACGTATTTTTGTAAACATACAAAAGTGAGTTTTTCGATTTTTACCATGTCTGATTTTGTTTAGCAAAGAATTTGCATTAAATTTTGTTTGCGGAATAAATATTCTGCAGTTGGAAAATATTATATTTCGAAATTCTAAGAAAACACTTATTTGCTCTTAAAATCCTCTGAACTTATTGAAAGATAGTTTCTTAAAATTATGAAACAATGCATATAATTATGAAAAAATGCAATAAGATCTTTGGGAAGTATAATAAAATTATTTTTTGAAACAATCGATTTTTCAAAAAAATCAAAAACATAAACCTTAGAATTGTAAAAAAAATATACAATATCGTATATAAGTCAAAAAATACCGAGAAATATATATATATATATAACGTGATATAATACATGGTGTCCAAGCGCATGAATTATACAAAAAAATTTTAAACGCCTTTTACTCGAAACCACATTTTTTGACTTGGTTGGCTACTTTAAAAAAAAAAACTATTCAAACTATTGGACTCAAATTTTCAATGATTATTTTACACATGCGTGGCTATGGTGTGAACTAGAATATGCGTTAATATTTTATCCATTTTTTAATAATTTTGTTACTAAAAAAAAAGGGAACAAATTCAAAAGCCCGCCATTTTTGTTTTTTAATCAAAATACTTCATTCGTGTGAACTACGCTAGATGCTGTTTGTTGTTGTTTCAGACGTTCCATAGCTGAGATTTTCTGCCAACCGTTTTTTTTAAAGGGATCAAATTGCGACAACCCTATCACTTTTAAATTATAATTGCACCTGTAAAGCTAATAAATTAAATTTCATAAAGTATCTAACGGTAAGACATTTGTTTTTTATTTTGAAGAATTTACATAATTCAGTTTATTAATAAATGGCAATAGTTTCATTGCAGCTAAGTAAAGATTTAATAAATCAATCATAGGTAGATATTGTATAATACTGATAATGATCGCATGTTATGCCTTTAGTCAGTTAGTGCAATGAAACAGTTTTGGCGTGTTTATATTTTTATAATGGTGATTCAGATTTTTCTCATTTAACCTATACTTACCCTTTTTTTTAATTGTTTCTTAAACCATGTTTTCCCAAAAAATTAATTTATATATGATTATCTTTCGTTGTTATGTAGTTAGGATTAAAAAAGCAATTCTCTATACCTTCTTTGGATCTTTCTAATTTGATTAAAGGTACGGACACAACAAAAGCGAAGCGAGCGAAGCGAAGCGAATAATTTCAAAGGGAACATTCTGTCGCAGTAGACGCTTCGCTCATGTCGCGTTCTATTCGGACACTTCAATTAATTTGTACGGCACCCAAAATTTTAAAATTGTTCGCTTCGCTTTTGGTGTGTCCGTACCTTAAAAGTCAATATCATGATTTCTTTATTTCCCTATAATATTTGGGGTATGTCTTACTACAACTATATTTTTCAGCATTCTAGGTCAAATGTGACCAGAGCTGTAAAATATTGCATTACTTTGGAATGCATTAACGTAGGCATTACCATTACAAGTAATGCAATTTAAAAATTATTACCAGTACCATTACTAGTAATCGTAATGCAAGAAAATCAAATTACCATTACAATTACTGGTACTGGTACTTCACCATTACTGTAATCACATGAGCATTACTTAGCATTACTTGGCATTACTAGCATTACTCGGAATTATGTAGCATTACATGGCAGTACTTTGCATTACTCAGACTTATAAGCAGTACTCAGCATTACTCATAATAAGAAATGCCAATTTGAAAGTTAATTTACATTTTTGTAATAAAATCTTCGATTTTATATGAATAAATATATATTTTAATATTCATTCAAACATGTTTATTGTGATAATTTTGAGTAAGGCTGAGTACTACTGCTATACTGAGCAGTAAGTAATGCTGGTAATGGTAAGTAATGCTAAATAATGCTCATGTGAGTAAGTAATGCTAGTAATGGCGAGTAATGCTAAGTAATGCTCATGTGATTACAGTAATGGTGAAGTACCAGTACCAGTAACTGTAATGGTAAATCGATTTTTTGCATCACCATTACTAGTAATGGTACTGGTAATCATCTTTAAATTACATTACCTGTAATGGTAATGCACGGTACTGGTAATGCCATTTTTTACAGCTCTGAATGTGACTATCGATAAAAATCAATAAATGAATGAATGGTAATAAGTGTGCATAGTTTTAATGAAAAAGTATCAAACATATTAAAAGTACTTTTATTAAAATCGAAGATTTTATTTTTTTCGAATTTCAATCTTAACGTTTTCTTAAAGGGACCCAAATTTTTATTTTATTTTTATGATTGATTTTTCTAGGAAAACCTTCAAGAATAAGAATTTCATTATATTAAAGTCGAATTCGGTTTCGGTGCAGCATTGCAGATTAAATTTAGGTAAGCTTTTCCTTTAAAAATTTTTTTTTAAATCTTTAAACGCGATTTCCTCAAAACCGCGTTTTTAGAGTTGGTTTACACGATTTAAAAACAAAAACGATTGGACCGATCGGTCTGAAATTTTGATATGTTATTTGACACATAATTTTCCAGAGATTGAAACACGGAAGAAAAAAATTCAATCAATCCCTAGAGATTTTCATACCAATTAAAACCCCTCTTTTTCAGACGTTCAAGTGACTCAAAATCACGGTGACTCAAAATACACGTTTTTTTTTTTTTTTTTTTTTTTTTTTTGAAAAATTTATACCTGCCAAAAAACAGATTGGAAAAACGTTTTTTTTGTATTTTTTGAAAATTTAAAAATTAGTTTCATTGACATATCTCTTTTTTCCCCCTTCAATTTTCCAATTATTCAAAAAATACAAATTTCAATTTTTGGGTGGGTAAAAGTTCGCTTAAAGAAAATTCTTAAAATAGATTAAATGTTTGATGATGTTATTATTTTCATTAAAAGCTTACTCCTAAAATATACTATTTATTACATCTTAAATCGTATTGCCCTATTTCTTCGGTTCCAAATTTACTCTGATATTACTACTCTACTCATAGCTTACACTTGTTAAGCAATTGTAGTAAGAAAGATTAATGATCGATGAACACAAACGGACATCATTAATTAGAAAGCCAGAAAAACTCATATTCGTTTGTGAGAGTTCAGATCGAAGCGCGATAAATTAGCAACATTGAATGAGAATTTATATTTTCACAAAATGTTTAAGTAAGAAACAAATTATCTAAATATTTGTTTTTATCAGAGTATAGATTGATTTTAAATGAAAATGTTTGTCATATTGCGAATCATAATGAAGGCGACAAAATTATAAATTAGATCATTTTCACTTTTCCAAATACGCATGCTCCGCATATAGACGGAAAGGGAACGCAAAAGCAAATAGCATAACATTTATGAAAGGAACAATTACTACTTCCGCTAAAATGAATTTAAATGCATAAAAATGAGACTGAAAGCAATTTCCGGACTAGCGCGGCTGCTTTCGCTCTGTGATAGTCGATATATTGAAGGGGGTCTGGACTCTGACTAGAATACAATGAAAGTTAAATTAGAGGAAGGACTGTGAATTAATCGGACAGAGAACATCCGAGTGCGATTAGTCGGTGAATCGGTGCATATCACGTGCCGCATCGCGACGCCACAGGGTGAACTCGATGAAAATTGATAGTAAAAATACAACTCACCTTAAAAGTCATCGGAAGATCCTGGACAGATACCTGTGCGTCCACACCTCCTCCTTCCATTCCCGATGCGGACATATTTTTTTTTTTAAATTGGTTGGCTAACAGGTGGACATGCTATTTTATATTTATAATATAAAAGCGATTAAACCTCGAAACTGTGCCACTCCACGAGACCCACCAAGGAACGTTTTGGTTACGTTGCGCGCGCGCTGTCCGCGGACTCACTGTCTTATCGCTGCACCCACGATTACTGAGCCTATTCACTTATCTCCATCTCCACCTGAAAGAAATTATCGAAAGTGTTTGCTTGGTGATAAAGCTCCTCAAATTATTGTTTTCATTGTAATCAGACTTTATATCGCTCGCCATACAGCTGCGCTTCGGGGGCAACTTCGTATTGGTGCAAAGCACTCGCACTACGCAATTAACATTTTTCACGGTTTAGTGCCCATTGCAATGGAATTGTGTAATGAAATGCCTGTCAGTTCTCCTCCCCCAGGCCCTAGACTCGGCCGAAGAGCTAATTTCCGATGATACTGACGATACAGAAAAAAACAAAACGCGTAGTTCGGCTTAACTAATCGTAAAATTTGTTTTTTCCACAAACCGTCAGAATACATAATATGTAATACAGTCATAGCTCGATATTAACGCATTTGAGATTGCTGTTTATATTATGAGTATATATTTACATGTTTTCTTCTATAACTATCTCATTGAATTGAAGAGGTAAAAACAAGAATTTGAGATAATACATTCCCTACATTTAATTATCCTAAACCACATTAATTAAAACAAAAAAATCTCATCAATAGGCCTAATTTAAGAAAATTGATTTGTTACCTATAATAGAGCACCAATGCGGCAAGTTTGCTGTTCTACAAATTCTCATGTACAAAACAAAGACAACTTTTGCACAAAACACAACATCAGGTGTTTAAGAATCTGATGAACAATTAAAAACATTTTAGTTCATAAGCATTGAATAGCAGTGTCTTCAGACAAGAGCACTTGCACTACTATTTTTTTGAACACAGGTGTATATATTAATAATAGAAAAATCGCATTTCTCTCGGAGTTTTTGCATTTGTCTCTTTAATTATCTTAAACCACTGTATTATACGTAAAAAAATCAGCTCAATAAGCTTACTAATAATAAGTGTCACTTCTAAGTCACAGCAGTTTATTATTTTTTCTCCCTATTAAGGGGGCAGTACACTTCCTTTTTGCATTTTTTAAAAGTGTTTTTTTCTTATATAAAAATTTATTGAATCATTTGAAAATTTTACACATTGAAATATATGTATCAAAGAAAATAAAAATAATTTTTTCTAAATTTCTGGCGTTTGTACGGCAGTAATATGGCTGCCTAAAAAAACCCTTTTCAAACTGGTTGGTAAGAAATCTCAACTCTGGAACGTCTGAAACAAAAAATTCAAAGCACATATTAAAATATAAGTCAGCTGCTATCGTATGAACCACGATGAAGTATTTTGGCAAGAAAACAACAAAATGGCGGAATTTTTAATTTTTTAAAGTTTATTTTTATTTTTTTTTATTAAAATATTTATAAAAAGAACGGTTCAATATTAACCTATATTAACCCATTAAGGGGACCTTTACTTTCAAAATCGGAAAAAAATCAATATTTTTTTTTTTTATAAAAATGCTTCTTAACATCACACAAACACTCTCCTAAAACCGTTTCAAGAAATTCGTAAAAGAAAAACAGTTATACCTATATTTGTAACGGCAGCTCTACGCGTTTTATATGTAAAAATTATATAACAAAAACTTTGAAAGCGTTTTTCTCGAAATCACATTTTTGAAAATGGCCCCATCTGTATCTCAAAAACTATTCAACCGATTTTAACAAACCAAACGCCATTCGATTCGTTATCAAATATACTAGAAGCTAAACCTTTAAAAATATTATTTTACCCCCCCACTTTTTTATGCGGAAGTTAGTTTACCCCTAACTTATAGTCATTTTGTAACTTTTTTAGAAAAATGTGTATAAAATGATATATTCATTAAAAATAAAAGGTTTTTTAGGTTTAGGCACTAGCTTTGTGTCTTATGAACACAATCCACTAAAAATTTTTAATCTATCTGTTACAGGAAGTCCTGGAGAAATGGGGCCGTTTTAAAAGTGCCTTTTGGTTGACGCCATCTGCAGGCATTAAAATAAACTAAAGTTGCATTTAAAAATTCTTTTTATATTATTCATAATCTTACCAATAATGTACAAAAGGTTTCAGGATCATAAATATAATAGTCTTTTCAAAAAAAAACTTTTAAAAAGTGGGTTTTTTCCCGATTTTGAAAGTAAAGGTCCCCTTAAGTCCCAAATGTCAGCTTTTTCGCCGCTGCGTTCGGCCGCTATATTTTTAGTGAAAATAGTGTCTGAAAAATATGTGACACACTAATTCCGACGCAAAATTTAATGATCTTTCAGAATCTGAAAACTAATTTATGGAAAAAACGTGATTTTGAAAAAAAAAATTTCTGGTTTTTCCAATTTTCCACAAGGAAATCATTTGAAATTTCATTGTTTTCGTGCAAATATCGTGGTCTCGACTCCCAAAGTATAAGCTCCCGTTGTTTAAATGAAGGATTTTAATGTTTAAGCACACAAAATGGCGGTCGGGACACGAAGAGATGAGAAAAAGCTTTCGGAATTTTTTACTCGAAAACAAAAAAAAATTTTTTACTTCCGAAAGTCAAATTTTCTAACTTATTTTATAATTCAAAATATTTTTTCGCTTGAGAACGAAGGGGTTTAGAGAAAAATATTATAGAACAAAAAGTGCTTAGAATTGATTGTGGAACACGTGTGAATTTTTTCAGAATTTTTGATGAGATTTTTGGATTTTTCAAAAAATGATCAAATCCAAAAATCCAAAAATTGCTTGAAAAATTCTGAAAAAATTCACACGGGTTTCTCAATCAATTCTAAGCACTTTTTGTGCAATAAAATTTTTCTCTAAAACCCTTTGTTTTCGAGTAAAAAATTCCGAAAGCTTTTTCTCATCCTTTCGTGTCCCGACCGCCATTTTGTGAGCTTAAACATTAAAATCCTTCATTTAAACAACGGGAGCTTATACTTTGGGAGTCGAGACCACGATATTTGCACGAAAACAATGTAATTTCAAATGATTTCCTTGTGGAAAATTGGAAAAACCAGAAATTTTTTTTTTCAAAATCACGTTTTTTGCATAAATTAGTTTACAACTTTTGAACCACACATTTGTTGCAAATTTTGAGGTCAGATTCTGAAAGATCATTAAATTTTGCGTCGGAATTAGTGTGTCACATATTTTTCAGACACTATTTTCACTAAAAATATAGCGGCCGAACGCAGCGGCGAAAAAGCTGACATTTGGGACTTAATGGGTTAATAATAATGGTTCACACCATAAGCAAACATATATGGAATAAGTCCGCAAAATTTGAGCCCAATCGGACCAGTAGTTTTTTCAAAAAACTGCCAACCAAGTCAAAAAACGTAGTTTCGAGAGAAACGCATTTAAAGTTTTTTTTATTCAATTCGCAGATAATTCTGAAAAAAAGTATCTTACGCTTATTCGGCAATGCCTGGTCTATACATTACGCCTTCCTCCTTTTCAAAATACTCATTCTCTTGTATAAAAACTTGATGTTTTTGAAAAATCGATTTTTTCAAAAAATAGAAGTGTACTGCCCCTTAAATGATAACATAACTCAAGAAACTTTTTACTATTAGGTTATTAGTAGATAGTAGTATTTGTGTTTTTTTTTTTTGTGTGGCACACGTTTTTTATAAAAACCCTAAAAGATTTTTTTATAAAAATTTTACTATTCTTCTTGGAATTGTCTAATTTTTTTTTTTTTTCTATCAGTCTCGTCATGGGAATTGTAGAGTTAAGAAAATCAATTTTCTACCTATAGAAAACTATAACTACTAAACTGAAACATTGTTAAAAATGATAAAACAATCGAATTTAGCCCGAATTTTTTGTATTTGTCTTTTTAATTATCTTAATGCAGAAAAATCAGAAATATAGGCTTAATTCAAGAAAATGAATTTTGTACATATAGTATACTAAACTGAGACATTTCTCAAAACAAAAACAGAACTGAAACATTGCTCAAAATAGTGAAAAAAACCGAATTTACCCCGAATTTTTTGCATTTGCCCATTTAATGAGGCTAAACCACGTTATTATTTGCAGAAAAATCAACTCTATAGACCTAATATAAGAAAATCAATGTTTTAACTATGCATAATATACTCGAGCTGCAGAGCTGAATAATTGTTAAAAATGGTAAAATTCGTATTTATCCCGGATTTTTATCTATTTAATTACCATAAGCCTCATTATTATCCGGAAAAACTCCATAGGCTTAATTTAAGAAATTCGATTTAAAAATTATAGTTCTAAAATTAACGAAAGTATTTATTTTACCATTAAGGGGTTAATCTACTGTTCAAAAGTGAAAAATTACCTTTTTTTTATAAATTGCTGTATAAAAACACTACAAAATATAGCGACTTGAAATTTTACATACTTTTTTATTAAGTTTTAAAGTTTGCATTTTTATTGTTTAAAAAATTCAGAAAACAAAATGACGGGCTAAATGCTGGCAAAAATATCCATCTGTAAGCATAACACAAAAAATATTCTATTACTTTTGAGTACAATTTACGCTTCTGACCTCATTTTATATCTTTTCTCTCACAAAATTAAACTTTATCGAAATTTTAATAATTTTGTATTTATTTAGAGCTCCCGCCTTTTAAACACATAATTTTTATTATTTTCCACAAATCAACCCAACATTTGTAGCATTTATCTTTTTTTTTTTTCATTTATTTCCCACTTTTACTTTTCATTTCTTTCAACCAACTTCCTTTCAATTAATTTCAGTTTTTTTTCACCCATGTCTACCTTGAAGCCTTCTAAAACTTTCTGTAGATCCACTTCTCCATTATTTAATTTAATTTTAATAGTTTGTCGACAATCTCCCTGAGTCTGCTCATTTTCCACACAAAAAATTAATTTTTTTCCGATTTTCAATTTATGATTTTTGCATAAAGACATATTCGAAAGTTTTTGAATTTTACATACCTACAATATATTAAACTTCTCCCCAATATTGATCCAATGAGACAACGCTCATCCCTCTAAGTTATTTAGCATACGACCAATCGATTAAAAATCCCAAATATTCAATTCAGTTGGCGTCGTTCACAGACCAGCTCGCATCGCACATTTGTTTTCCGGTCCCTGTCCCCGCACAGAAATTACCTACAAATTCTCCCACGGCAGAATTGCAACTGATTTAGAAAACTTTCTTATTTCCCAACTTTCGCCGCCCAAATCTCACCCAATTCTTAACCGATTTCAATGATTTAAATTTTAAACAATACTTCTTCAGGAGGAGTTTCTTTACATATCTTTGTTTTTCTGTCCCGTTCCCGCTTTCCTTTTCGAAAATGGTCAAAGAAAGCCTCTTTCAAAAGTATATTTTTACTAATTCTGCCTAAACTAATTATTAGAATTTCTCCAAACTTCCCTATAATGTTCTTTTACCCCAAAGCTGTCATTCAACCCCAACTTGGACCCTCTACGCCCAAATTTTCACACAAAATTTTACAAAAAACATTTCTTCCGAGTCATTTTGTAATCTCTTTTTACAAAAATTCTTGCAAAAATGTAATTCTGCGATTGTACTCTTTTTCAACACTTATCAATATCATCAATAGAAAAAAAAACATTTTTGTATTTATATTTTTATCGAAACTGACTGGTTCTCACATTATCAACTATGTAAAATTAGTAATTAACCTCAACTTCGTATTCAACGACCTCTAGAACATATAAAAGGAATAATCATACGTCTTACACATACTTTTTTTTATCTATCCACTCGACCGCCATGATAAAGGCGCCATTTTTTAAAAATGTCTACGAAAACTTTCAAGTTTGCTCTAAATGTTTCATTTGTATTTTTGCTATCCGTAGACATGTAAGCGACATCTTCTTTTTTTCATATTCATTCAAAGGCGTCTTTCTTTACAGTATTGGACGCCATATTGGATGCGCCATTTTGAAAAAATTTAAAATTGATTTCCGTATTGAATTCAGAGATACCGAAAATATAGGAAATGAGTATTCACAACCTAGATTTCGTATTTATTTCGAAAATTTTACATTTTCGATACCAAAATATCCGTTTGGAAAGAAATGAGTTAATTTAATAATTTATTTCTAAATAAGAATTAGTTTTATTTATACTTATTTAAAATTAAATACTATACTATACTTGTTTCATTTCGAAACAAAATTTAATTACCTTCTTTACTTTGAGCAACTTCTGATGGGGCACCCTATCTTTAGGTTACCTTAATAATTTTTTTATTCTTATCACTTTATTTTGCTACTAGATAAACTTCTTGTGAACACTTTTCGACCAACTTTAAAATTTAATTAATTGAGTCACTCCACAAATACTGCACTAAAACATGGCCAAAATTATATATACAATGACTATAATGGAAAAATTAAACGATGGAGCGAATTAGTACTTCCGAACATTCCGAATATTTTCTTCACACTTCGGAAATCCCCGCAGCAAACAATCGAGCAGTCCCGGTGGCTGATATCGCACTGGAGTGTGACTCACAAAAAATACGCCGGCCCGAGTGCTCCGAAAAGACCTGCTGAGGCAATGACCACAAAGTAGCCGACATCATTGTAATTTGGACCCGTCTAGTAGCCTCACTGAGGGCTGTAAAATACTGGATTGGATATGTTACGGATGTAAAACAAAGAATGGAACAATTAGAACAGTGACCACCAGCATAAAATGTAGAAAAATTTCATATATAATACATAGCTGTAGGCACTTAGAAGCAGCTTTTCCAGCATTCTCGAAATTAGGCTTATGCAATGCCAAAGCATATGAATTTTTAATATAGGTACGTAGTTTCTATTCTTGAGAGCATACGTGAGAAGCATATTTTGTAAACTTCTCGCCTCCTCGGTGGTACTTACAGAACACATCTATCTATGTACTGTATTTAATTAATTAGTCACTGAAGTGAATTGCTAAAGTTGCATGTTGTTCCACTTCAATTTCTACAATATTTGATAGAATTGTTTACCTAATAATATTTTTGCTAATAGTATTTGTATAATTCGGATAATTAACCTATAAGTACTGTACATATGCAGACAACGAATTTAGTGATTCATTTAACTACATATTTTTGGTTTTTATTATCACGTAACAAAATGACTGGTAAGCCAGATAAGTTTATTTAAATATTATAAAAACACTTTGTGACGACATGACGGAATTAGTTGACTCAAGTACTAAAAAACTTATTAATTTGTATGTAATTGCTAGAAGTAATCTTAAGCAATGGTACAGCAAATCTGTACAAAACCGAGCAGTTAACAGAGTAAAATTCAAAATGAGTGACTATTAAAATCTTGCATTTAAAATTATAAGAGATCCGTTGATAGTTTGATGCCTTCCCTAGTCGAACTTTACCTACGGTTTAGATACTGATCATACTTAAATAGACCTATATAAATTCTTTTTATTCTTAAAAGCGCCTAAATAATAGTTTGTTATATACTAGAAATTTGTTTCAACCCGAAAACCCCTTTATGGATCCGCCATCTTGAATCTCCAAAATTTAATAATATTCAAAATTAGTGGCTTCAAAAAAATCGTACCAATTTTCATCAAAATCTGTTGAAGTCGAGAAAATTTGACACAAATATTGGATCCGCTACTTCGGATTCAGAAATTTTGATAATATTCGAAATTAGTGACCTCAAAATAATCATTGTACTAATTTTAGTCGCCATGTTTGATCCGCCATCTTGGATTTGGAAGTTTTTATAATATTCAAAATCAGTGACCTCAAAACAATCATTGTACTAATTTTCATTCAAACCCGTTGAAATCAAGAAATCTTGGTCGCCATATTGGATCCGCCATATTTAATTTCTAAATTTGAACAACGGATTTGAAATCAGCATTCCGCAAAACCCCTAAGTACCAATTTTCATGAAAATCACTTCAACCGCCATCTTGGATCCGCCATTTTGAAACCCTATATATTATCCAAAAAAAAATTAGCCTATGTTGGAATATGTACTACTTTCGGAGAAAAAATGAAAAATATCCATGCAGACTTTAGGTGTAATTGAGCAGCAAACAAAGAAAGAAAGAAAGAAGGAAAGAAAGAAACAAACAAACAAACTTTCATTTTTGTATATATGTATATGATTATTACATTCATTTAAAAAATTAACCCTAAACATATTTCTGTATATCTGTATACAAAATAATAATCAGGTTATGATTTTGAAATTGATACTAAGAAAAAATTAATCTAGTTTTAACATTATGAATGTTCCTACAATACGTCGCATGCACTTCGCAAATATTACAAAATTAGCTTTAAATTTTTTTATAATTGCATAATGTTCACCACAGCACAAACATGAGCGCAGGGGGCCTCAATAGCCCAGTTGGTAACGCGACGTTCTCACTGCGAGCCAGCAGGATGCTAGAGGTTGTGGGTTCGATTCCCACGAGAAACCCTGGTCACAAAAAGTGGTATCACAATGGGCCTGTAATGGCCTAAGTGTGTCTTCGGACAGTCACAACAATCTACATCTACATCTACAACATGAGCGGAAATTGCGAGAACATTTACAATTTGTAACTTTTATAAAATATAATAACTTTCCAAATTGTAATTGATTATTGTCATCTACATATTGAAAAACCGATGAATTTTTTTCTAAATTTCTATTACACTGTTCAAAAATATACAATTGTTTATTTTTTAAACAAACGATAATATTTACAAATTGATCGGCTTTCGCGGATTGATGATATAATAGATTTTTATGATCATCTGGTAGCACTTCTGAAGTTATATAATTATATGATCCAGCACTATAGGAATTATTACCAATATGGTTTTTTGTTTTTTTTTTTTTACTTGTACAAATATCTTTAATTGGTCCTTCTAGTAATTGATAAACTAATTTTATAATACCATTTTTATACAACGATCATACACATTTATAACTTGGGATTCAATGTACTTTGTCTCATGAACGTGTTTTAATAGCTGAACATTCATCTGTTTATCAAGTCTTCAGCTCCTTCAAATTTTTCAGGAGGTATATTTTCTGAACTTAACAAGGAAACTGTTTTTCTTAATAGAAGATTATTATAAAAATATTCGTTATTCCATATAGTATTGGTATGGAATAATAAAAACACTACACCTTCAATTCAGACGGTTTCCAATGAATTAAATCTGCTACCGAACGAGACATCCGATGTACAAATTAAGGTGGTTTCAGAACTGTTAAGATTAATTTTCTTTCATCTGAATCGAAATCACGGAACATAATTAAAATATTTAGAACCTAGTAAGAATATCTAGAGCTTAATTAGAATCAAAACGTCTACATAATTATTAGAACGCACAATAAATAGGGTTTAATATTTTTGTTAATAATTGCTTTAGAAAAATTACAATTTTTTGGAATTTCTTTTTCGATGTTCAATATAGCAAATGCATTTAAGCGTTCTGTAAACATGCTTGACCGTCGATAATTCTTTATTAATTTTAATTTTCTGAAAGAGTGCTCAACAATTGCTATAGTAACTTGCATACATTTAGAAATAACTCGTTATAATTATTATATACTATATATTGCAATATGTCTTGTGCGTTATTTACATCCCTTTCATTCCAAATCAAATCTCGTAGCAAAACAATTTCCTGAATTAGGTTTTCATCTACATCTTTGTTATACAATTTTACAATGTTTTTGGAACATTTTCCTAATTCATGTATTTCTAAGGTTTTTATATCAGTGATTTATTTGAAATTAGAAATATAATTTGATATACTTTTAAATCTATTTTCTATTTATACAATAACAGTTCAATTACAGTGTTAAAAAAATAACAATTAAATTATCTACCGAGTTTTCTATAACTTCATCTTCGAATTCGTTTTTCAGGAAAATGTTCTGAAATATTCAAATTACGTGCTAGCACTTTTGCTTGCTTCGTCTAAAAATGTGCTAAATTTTGTTCTTAAATTATGGATTTCAGTTTTAATTATATTGACTAAATTAAAAGCCGAGTCAACAACAATTGTTTTTGCTTGAAGTAGTTTATTGATAGTGTTAATTTTGGGCAATATTACAAATTATACTATTGAACATTAAAATAAATGACATTTTTTGTATTGAATCCAATAGACTTTTAGCTTCGGATACCGCTGTATTATTTTTATTTACATCAATAAATTATTCTAAGGCATTACAAGTTTGTGAAACTGTGTATGTATACACTGCTTTAAGGGGGTAGTCCAGTGAAAAAAAAAAAAATTTTCATTTTTTTGTTTTTTGCTTAAATCTACTCTACTACACCTCGAAAATACTCCCTTAAAATATCTAAGCAAAATATTGAATAGTTTTAAAGATACAGAGAGTTTTCGAGAGACGTGTAATCCAAGCGCTCGAAGGTCCCCTGGCGTGTTTCGGAGCAAGGAGGACTCTTGTATTTCTGTTTGCTCCGCCCATTTTTTTCGGTTTATAACGGTCTAGGTCCTTCTGCTTTGTATTTAAGGTTAGTTATGTATAGAGCAGGCATCGCGTTATGTTTGGAGCAAGCATCGCTGACTAAGGTAAAATTAATTTTTTTTAGCTTTTTTCCGCAACAAAAACTTTAAACGCGTTTTTCTCAAAACAGCATTTTTTGACTGGGCGGACGTCAGATCTCAGAGTCTTTTGCTCCGATTGATCTAAAAATTTAGCTGTATATTTCTTGATTGTGTATCTATCGTCGGAACTAGAATTATTAAAATCCATTGTTTATTTACAAAGTTATAAACAAATTAAGCACCCGAAAAACACCCGAAAAATTCAAAATGCCGCCATTTTGTTATTTTTTATTGAAAATTAATAATTCTAGTTCCGACGATAGCCAATGTTCTACAGATTAAAACCTCGTTTGAATTTTTTGTTTCAAATGAACCGTTGCAGAGATTCGACGTCCGCCAACAAAAAAAATTTTTTTTTGGAGTGGCCATTTTGTCAGGATGACTCATAAAAAAAAAAAAATAAATTTTTTTTTTGTGTAGTTTAATAGTTGTACTATCATATGTCAAAAAGTTTTTTAATAAAAATTAATTGCTAATATGAAAAAAAAATCGTTGAAAAAACAGTTGTTTTCACTGGACTACCCCCTTAACCGAATATATTTTGGTTTCCCAAACGAGTGTTGGATTATGGTTTAAGAGTAATGTTTGAATGCTTTTGTAGAATTTTCCATTTTTTTTGTAGATGCAGAAAATAAGCAATATAAACGTTGCAATATCCAAAAAAAATTTTGCAGTATATACTGTTGGAAACAGCATCACAAATTAATAATTTAAAAGAAAGAAAGGCACATTAATTATCCCTATATACATATACATAGTCGTGCCATAAGTTCTGTCTCCCTCCCCTCCACTAAAAGGGTCACGACGCATCTCGATTACCTGTCGCGAATTAGCTTAAATACTTCCCGCTTTGTTAAAAAAATATCATTTTGTCATTGGATTTCGAACGAGCAACATGGAGTGGGGCATTAAAGAGAACAGGATCGCCGTTATTGCACTATTTAAGTGCAACAAGTCAGCAAAGGAGATATTTGAGCTTCTTCAGCCACTACAAATTACAATAAAATTTGTGCATCGTACTATCAAACGATACCGTGAGACTTCCTCTGTCGATGACAGGTCCAGGAGCGGGAGGCCTCGTACGTCTCGTACACCAGCAGCAGTAGAAGCGGTGCGTCACCGCATACTGAGAAATCCGCTCCGAAAACAAAAGGTGATAGCACGGGAGATGAAAATACCCAAAAGGACGATGTCTCGTATTATCAAGGAAGACCTTAAGCTTAGTGCTTATCGACGGTCAACAGGGCAGCGGCTTACGGACAAGCTTCGTGCGATACGAGAGATGCGATCTAAAAGTCTCTTGAAGAAGTACGCGGGAAAAAATACCAACAAATACTTTTTTCAGACGAAAAACTTTTTACTATTGAATAGAAGTTTAACCGACAGAATGACAGAGTGTACGCGCATAGCTCTAAGGAAGCGGCTGAGAAGATACCCAAGGTAGAGCGTGGCCATCATCCCGCCCCAGTCATGGTTTGGTGGGGAGTTGGCTATTACGGTGCTACGGAGCTGCATTTTTGTGAGCAAGGCGTGAAAACGAAGGCAAAGAACTATCAAAGTGACATCCTGGAGAAGATGGTGAAGCCGCTCAACACAACGATATACCATGGTCAGCATTGGGTGTTTCAGTAAGACTCAGCACCAGCTCATAAAGCCAAGACAACGCAAATCTGGTTAAAATTGAATGTTCCTGACTTCATTTCTGCTGAAGATTGGCCTTCTGGTAGTCCAGACCTAAATCCTTTGGACTACCGCTTATGGAATATTTTAGAGGAGAAGGCCTGCTCTATTCAACATCGAAACATTGAGTCATTAAAAGCAAGTTTGATGAAAGCAGCGAAGGAAATATCACTAGATGTCTTGCGTACTGCGATTGATGAATGGCCGAAACGTTTAAAAAAATGTGTAGCTGCAAAGGGTGGGCATTTCGAATAATCGTCTGCATTACTGTAAATTAGAATAAGTATATTACTAAACATAATAAATAAAATTTAATTATTTTTTTCTTATATGAGCTTTTTTTGATTTTTCCTTTGGGACAGAACTTATGGCACGACTATGTACAATATATAGAAATGGAAGTTTGTTTGTTTGTTTGTTCAATCACGCCTAAACGCTCGCATCGATATATTTCATTTTTTGTCCGAAGGTAGTACATATTCCAACTTAACATATAGGTGAATTTTTTTTTGGGATAATTCAAAATGGCGGATCCAAGATGGCGGCTGAAAATTTTAAATTTGAATCGATTTTCATGAAAATTGGTACATAGGGGTTTTGCGAAATGCTGTTTTCAAATCCGCTGTCCAACTTTAGAAATTCATGATGGCGGATCCAATATGGCGACCAAGATTTTTCGATTTCAACGGATTTTAATGAAAATTAGTACAATGATTATTTTAAGGTCACTAATTTTGAGTATTATTAAGGTTTGCAAATTCAAAATGGCGGATCCATAAAGGGGTTTTCTGGTTGAAACAATTTCTAGGATATAGCAAACTAGAACATTTGAGAAGTGTTTAATTAGAAACCGGGTAACCTAGCTAGTATACCTTTATATTTCCCTTTAATGTTGCTACCGTTGTCGTATACCTGCCCTATATAATTCATAATATGTATCTATCTCAAGCTCACTTAATCTTTTCAATAGAGTTTTTACTAGTCCTTCTCTAGTCTCATCAGTTACTTCAGTAAACCCTATAAATGGCACGTTTATAGATAATCTTTTCGCTTCAAAATTTACGTAAGAGAAAATTATTTTATTTCTTGATCATGTTTGGGACCCATCAATATCGGGGGCCAAGCATGGTCAAATTACAAGAGATACGTTGATAACTTGATACCCAACGATGCTGCAAAGTATAAACTGAATAACAAATGAATTGTTAAAGTTTTTAAAAATTGATGTTCTTTGGGTGATTTTATGCATTTTTTCCCATTTCACATAATGGTTTGCATGAGTTATTTGTAGTTTTTATTCAACATAAATATTTTACTCACATTTCACTTAAAATTTTTTTAGAGTTTCGGTGATATTCCTCTGATTAGGAAGCAAATTGATATCCTTCCACTTTTCCATAATCGTCAGAAATAGGTAATGAAATTACTACTTGCAATGCAATCAAACTAGTAATTGTTAGATACGTATGCAATAAGGGTGAATAAATCAGTCAATTATCAAATAAGGTAATCCCTACAGATCTCCTTCACGAAATGATTACGATAATGACTATATTCACAATATTACTCTGTTATTAAATCTATCAATGTCCTAGTTAACCAGATCGATTGCGCATTGGCAACCAATTAGATGATTTAATAACATATAATTTTGTGACTACTCATGATATTAATTATTTCACAGCAATCCCTTATAACTTCAATGACCCTACACGAGAACATTTACGAGTATATTAGGAGCTACAAAACTTGAATTTATTTAGAGTAACAAAGTTGAAAGCTAGTGAACCTCGCTAAGAACCGAATTGAGAAATGGATAACTTGGTAGAAATTAGGCAACAAAATAAGAAACGTTTAAAGGAAGTAATTAGGATAACATTTGGATTGGGAATAAACGTTACTGAGAAAACTTCTCTTAAAAGACTAGTGAATATGTGTGGAATTTTCAGTATAGTATTTTCTGGTGTTTTCTATTACAAATATTTAATTTCAGCGTTTGTATTATTCTTTTGATATCCAGCGGAATTTCGATTTTAGGACACGTATATTATATTCATAAACACAGGACAGATTTTTATTCGAGCTCAGAGGTTTAAAATTATTTGTATTTTAAATTTTCAATTAAGTAAAACTAATTCTAATTTTCAGAGTTTTTGTACTGCACTGCAAACGCTTATCTCCTTTATTAAACTGATACATATGCTTCGGTATGAATATCGCTTTCGAAAAATCTATAAAACAATCATCGATTGTGAAATTATTCGTGAAACAGAAATTTTCAAAAAAGGTAATTTGAAGCTGTAATGTATTTTATATATACTCTGTTAATAATTTTTTTTAGATTTCATGCAACCATTCAAAGGAGAAATAGAAGATGCTTTTAAAAAATGCTGGAGAAGCGCATTAAACCAAATTATATTTTATATTTGTGCTTGCACCTCTATTATCTCATTTTATTTTTTTAACTCACTTATAAGCTACACTTACTATCGAGTCGCTGGAATTCAGAACTATTCTTATCCCCATGGTAATTGCTTTTTCATTTTTAAACAATACTAAAACTATGATATTTACCCAGAGAGAAAAATGTTGGTCAGATCAACAAAAATATATATTATATATTAAATCAAATGTGTTCGTACGCTTGAAAATGCAATGAACTCGAAAATGTTTGTTTCAAAAATATCGCCGGGTGTGGTTGTTGGATTTACGCTAAAAATATTTAATTAAAAAGTGTTTTGCACGTTTAATTTTTAAGTTAAACTTTAACATTTTTTAATTCAAACACAATCAGTTTTTAGGTCAAAGTTTAAAAGTACTTACTTCAAACGCGTTTAGTTGTTAAACTAAAGCTTAAACATGTTTGCTCAAACATCTTTTCAGTTTTTGGGTTAAAGTTTAAAAATGTTTAATTCAAACACGTTTAATGTTTGGGTTAAAACTTAAAAGTGTTTAATTCAAACGTATATAGTTGTTAGATTAAAGTTTAAAAAATTTTAATTTGAAAGTGCTTTATTTTTAGGTTAAAGCTTAAAAGTGTTTAATTGAAACATGTTGAGTTTTTGAGTTAAGTTTAAACATTAACATAACATAACATAAACGCGTTCAGTTTTTGGGTTAAAGTTTAAGAATTCTTAATTCAAACACATTTAATTTTTGGGTTAACGTTTAAAAGTGTTTACTTCAAACGCGTTTAGTTGTTGGATTAAAGCTTAAAAATGTTTAATTTAAAAGTGCTATATTTTTAGGTTAAAGCTTAAAAATCTTCAATTGAAATATAGTTTTTGGGTTAAGCTCAAAAATTTTTTAATTCAAACACGTGCAATTTATGGTTTAAAGTTTAAAAATTGTTATTTCAAACACTTTTAATTTTTGGGCTAAAGCTTAAAAGTGTTTACTTTAAACGCGTTTAGTTGTTACTTTAAAGTTTAAAAGTTTTTAATTCAATCACGTTTAATTTTTGGGTCAAAGCTTAAAAGTGTTTACTTCAAATACGTTTAGTTGTTGGATTAAAGCTTAAAAATGTTTAATTTAAAAGTGTTTTACTTTTAGGTTAAAGCTTAAAAGTAATTAATTGAAACACACTTAGTTTTTGAGTTAAGCTTAAACATTTTTTGATTAAACGCGCTCAGCTTTTGAGTTAAAATTTAAAAGTGTTTATTTCAAACACATTAATCTGTTGGATTAAAGCATACAAATGTTTGATTTAAATGTGTGTAGAATAAAGCTTTAAATTCTATATTGTATATTT
This sequence comes from Dysmachus trigonus, assembly GCA_949715965.1. Lineage (NCBI taxonomy): Eukaryota > Metazoa > Arthropoda > Insecta > Diptera > Asilidae > Dysmachus > Dysmachus trigonus. The sequence goes on from OX454322.1 coordinate 2,645,353, forward strand.
ACTTATTCGTTAAAATAAAAATTCAGATAATTACTTATGAAATGTTTGAGCTATACGAATTTCATATTTAAATCAAATGTGCATACTTTTAAATCAATTGACTTTGGTTAAACACTATTTTCAAACACGCGTGCGTTTAGCGCCCTTAAAACTAAATGTTTGATCCAAAAAGAAAATATTAAAAAAAAAACAAATTGCGTTTAAATTAAATGAAAATCGTTTGATTTAAAAAACTTTCTTAAACCCAGGGATTTCTCTCACAAGGAAACGTTCTCAGGTGTGTCTCACCGATTTTGATGAAATTGAAATATGTTATAGAGTATCGAAAAATAAGAGACACATATTTTTTTTATCTGTAGTTACGCACATTTAGGGGGTGAAAACCACCCCAAAAGTTTACCCCCAAAAACAGTTTTTCCTGAATATTTCAAGTTCTAATGAATTTTTTCGAATGAAACTAAATGGAAATGATGTCTCATAAATATACTAACCTTTTGTAAGTAATCCGGTTCCCGGGGGTGGCAACCCTTATTTTTTATTATAGAAAAACGAAATATAAAGTTGACGTGTTTTTGGGTTTTTGTAAAAAAAGCCCCTCAAGGGGGTAAACAACCCCTAGCACTAATACGTAAATGATATATATTCTTTCAGACATTAGTTTTTTCGTGACCAGTAACCAGTATTAAGGGGTTTTTGGAGTCGCTGTTAAATTTAAAAAATTTAAAATGGCGGATCCAACATGGCGGACAAACTTTTGAAAAATACACCAATATTCATTAAAAATAAATAAAAGTACCCACTAAATATGCGTGTTCGCAGATAAAAAAAAAAATACTTGTCTCTTAATTTTCGATACTCTGTAACATATTTAAATTTCATCAAAATTGGTGAGACATACCTGAGAACGTTTCCTTGTCAGTGCAGTAATATATTTTGAAAAGTCAGTTCTCAAAGAAATTAACCTGTATTATTTTTATTCCTTTAAGATAACAATTAATTTTTTTCACATATCTTTGCATTATCTTTTGTTTTATAGTCTTTATCACAGAGTATCCACTTTATGAACGTTCAAATGGCAGCCTCTATTATTACGTTTTTGCAACATTTGTAGATGGTTGCGCTGATTATATCGCTGGCATGGGTAAGTGTTTTTTTTGTCTTTGTTTTTAAAAAGGTTTATCCTAACTTTCCTATCATATCAATGAATAATGTCTACACGTGTATTTATTATCATAATAATCAAAGTTTTAATGATTTTCTATGTCTTTTTGTATCCTGATTCTATCACGTAGAAATCGATTGTACCAATGATACAAGTTCCTATGACAATCTATTATTTTTTTAATACTTTTTTAAAAGTTGCCGAAAAGCAACAATACGCATATATGAATTGTAATAACCTATATTTTTTATTTTTGAATCTTATTTCCCATTAACAAACACCCGATTACTGAAACATTTTTGTGGCTGGGCATATAATTTTAAGAAACATAGATTATTTAAAAAGGTAAGTCCTCAATTTTACTATTACATTACATAGGAGCAGTAAGTTATGATGGAGCTTTTGTCGTGATGTCACTTCATGGAGTTGCTCTTTTAAAAATTCTGAAGAAAATGATTGTATACTCGACTTCAGAGCACATTGCACCTGAATATCGCGTGCAGTACTTACACGATTGCACAGCATTTTACCAAAAATGTATGGGGTAAGTTGAGATTTGAATTTATACAGGGTAGATATTAATAAAAATTTCCAAGATATTGCAACGATGTGGGGACATTGTACTCAAAAGTAACTTTAGTTCAGTTTCTCGAAAGTATGATGGTACTGGGAGTGGTTTTATACATCTGTACATACGGCTTGGTAAGACTCTTCATAATAATAAATAATAATATTTGTTTAATTAAATTCTTTCAGGAAAGAGATAGAAAACAATTTTTTAAGATGATACTCTACATGTCGGCCGGGGGCTATGAACTTGTTATTTATTGTACAGATGGCCAAAAATTAGCAGACGAGGTACTATAGAGATTATATTTACTGAAACCTAACACAACTAATGTATTTTCAGAGTGAATCAATTCCATTCAGTTGGTATGACACAAAATGGTACGACGAAACGCCACAATTCAAAAAGATCGTTTATATGAATATACAAAGAACTAGTAAAATTCTCTATTTAGACGCATGGCAATTCACCACCATGTCCTTGCCGACTTTGCAGAGTGTATGATTTTAAATTGTATTTAGTAGTGATCACTTATAAATCTCTTGCTTTTGTAGATTTTAAAAACAAGTGGTTCGTATTTTTTGATGCTCAAAAATTTAACTTCGTAAGAGCATCATTTTGGCAGCCTTTATAGAAGAACTGAGGATTAAGGAACTGATGTTAACAAATCTAAGCATCTAGATCTGTGTGATCTTTGTTAAATCCGTTTTTAATTTAATTTAAATGTGCAACTTTTTCAGAGTTATGGTCTTAAATAACTTTATAGCAACCAATCTACACTAAAAGAAAAATTATATTCTAAAATGTAAATTAAGATTAAATTGATATTGAGGATTATCAACAGGTGAAGTTGAAAATTGCTATAGTATTGTGAAAAAACACTCATATGACTGTAATGAAAAATTAATGAGTAATCAGTAATTTCACTTGTTGATTGGTGTTTTTACATCAAGTTTTAACTCAATTTGTTCTTAAGGTGTTAGGGCATAGTTAAAAATTTTAAAAACTCCTTTTTTTATATTTTTACAAAAGAAGAATATTTTAAAAACGTTTTTGGAAATTTTTATATTGATCCGATGAAAATTCTTAGAGATATGATCACGTAGCGCATAGGAACTGCTGCCTGGAATTCGTTCGTTTCTACGAATGTACACTTGTATATTGTATTTTAAATAGCTATGTAGTGGTTTTGATTGTATAGAATAATATTATATTCAATATAGCACAATATGGAGCACAGTTCAGCCCATAGTCGACGAATCTGTGTATCTAAGTTATTTCATCTCACTAGTTGTTACTAAACTTTAAACGTGTTTTTCGCAAAATGACATTTTTATTTTGAAATTTTTGAAATGATATGTCATATAATATTTTTTGTTGCGCAAAAATTTAGCTTCGTAAGAACATAACTTTGGCAGCCTACATTAATAGAAGAGCCGAGGATTGCGGAACTGATGTCAACAAATCAGTTGTTATAATTAAGCATCTAGATCTGTGTTATCTGCTTTTTTAATTAAATATGCTTTGGAAACCTACCCTAATTTGGCTTTTCCTAGAAAACAATTTCTTTCTTTATTTAAAATTTGTGGCACTACTAACAATTGTAATAATAAAAATCGAGAAATTATCTCACGAACCAAATTCTGGACTTCTTGTCAATTTAAAGTTAATTTGCTCGTTAGAAATGTATTATTACTATATATTTAATTCCTATTATTTTTTCATAAATTAAGATGTTCTGTTCAAATAACGAATTTTGAGAAAAAAAAAATCACAACATTTCTGAAAATCATTTGAGACGTAACTAACAGCTGTTCATTATGCCCACTTAACGATAAGATCTATAATCTTAAGCTTAAAAATGATATTATTTTAATATAATATCCCATTTAATAAATAAGCATATATAACAGAAATTTCATCCATATGCCTCATATTTAAATAAGAGAATGTCACTTTGAAAACTAGGATTAAAAACCTATTAAATTAACGTGTAATTCAATATTTAATTATTAGGGCATCTAATTAACATAAATTAATTTGATAAGATTTAAGAGGGCTGATCCAGAACTAATGATAATCAATATGAAATAAGGGAATTTTAGTTCGAAAAATTTTTTATTTCTCTGCATAGTCTCCTAGCAAGTCAATACATTTAGTCCATCTTTTTTCTAAACCCATAATTCCCTTTGAAAAAAATTCTTTGCCTTGACCCTCCAAAAACGCCTCTACAGCAGTCATCACCTCGCTATCGTCGTCAAATTTTTTGCCTCGGAGGTGTTCCTTGAGCCGAGGAAAGAGGTAAAAGTCACTGGGAGCCAGGTCTGGCGAATAGAGTGGGTGTTCGAGCAATTCGAATCCCGTTTCTTGAATGGCAGTCGTCGCGACGTGCGACGGCTTTGTGAGCCGGTGCATTGTCTTGGTGAAACAACATTCCAGCTCGCAGTTTGCCTCGTCTTTTTTCCTTGATGGCCTCCCGCAATCTTCTTATTTGGTCTGCGTAGTAAGACCCCGTAATAGTGGCTCCCTCTTCCAAATATTCCACCATAATAATTCCTTCAGCGTCCCTAAAAACGAACGCCATATCCTTTCCTGCCGAACTTGACAGCTTGAATTTCTTCGGCGTCGGGGAAGAGGCTCGTTTCCAAGTCATTAACTGCTGTTTGGTTTCCGGATCAAAATGGTGGATCCAGGTCTCGTCCATGGTCATGATTGATGTTCATCCTCTGTGGATGTTCTACCCAGCTTAAACTCCTTTGCCCAGCGCGCAACTGTGGAATATGGAGGAGCAGAATCCCCCAATGTTTCCACTAGGTCGCTGTGTCTGTCTTTGGTAAACATTTTTTTCAAACAGAGGTACTGGATGACAGCTCTGATTTCGTTTTTCTCCATTTTAATATATTCTCTCGGACTGTTCGTATTCAAATGAATGGACCTCCCGGGAATCGTGGCCTATTAATATGATTTTTTTATGCTGACCTAGTAGATATATGAGGAAGCAGAAAAAAATATTTTCATATTTTTATGTGCCCTACAAATATCCGAATATCATTACTTTTTGATCATCCCTCGTATATTAAAACGAATTCGATGTACCATAGTTTCACATAACTTTAATGTGACAGAATTTTAAACCAAAGTAGTACAGTGAAACAAATTCGTACTAGCAAGATGATATTCAATTTGTGTTTGCTAGCATTATACTATTTATTTTTATGAACAATTATGTACTTATGAAAATAAATTGAAAAAATACATAGTACTGATACTTCAAGCAGATGTGATTTTGTGACATTACACCTTCACTAAACATGTGGCTTCCAATTCAAATTAGTTTGTGATCTCTATAGTTTCAGTATGATAACTTATCAAATTGAAACAATGTTAGTATATGTTAAAATGGAGTGTTCAGTGTTGGTTCAGTGGAAAAAAGTTATTTGATTTTTAAAATTACACTATGTAACAAGTGAATTAGCTGCAGAGTCTCTGAATAAATAATAGAAGAATAGAGAGAGCAGGAATAAACTGCAGCAGGTGAGTTAGCCACAGTAGTATATAATTAAAATAAAAAAATAAAACATTATTTTTATATATTATTATAAAGCTTATATACTCTTATATGTTTTTCATATAAGATAAGTGTGTATTCTTCATAATTTTTATATATCCCATTGTTTTTAAAAAAAACATAAATTCAAATTTTCTAAAAATTTGTAAAAAAATAATATTTCATCATTAGGGGCTAATACAAAGCCACAATAGATCCGCATAATCATATTCTAATTGCAACTAATATATACATTCAATGAGGACTTCCCATATAGGGGCGAAAAGGGTCATGCCTTACTTTTGTGATAAAGATCTAATGCAGGAGAATTAATTCGGCATGCCTAATGACAACCCCTTGACTACTGAAAATCTAATTTCCAATCAGGAGGTTATAAAGGGTCATCCAAATGTGACGCCTAGATGTCAGCACTACATAATTTTTACACGTGACATATTTTCAAATGACATAAGCCATTTTGTTTTATTAGAAGGTAGTACAATTTTAACCATGGACAGGTACACATTGCAACAACGCGTTTACATCATTCAAACTTTTTATGAAAATGGGCGTTCTTTGAAAAATACCCATCGCAAAATTCGTGATTTTTTTGGTGTAAATAATCGGCCAAATCAATCTTCAATTCAAAGATTAGTGAAAAAATTCGCAGAAACTGGTTGTGTTACTGATAAACCAAAAAGTGGAAGACCAAAGTCTGTACGCACAAATGAAAATATTGCTGCTGTTAGTGAAAGTGTTGAAAATGAACCGACAACATCAATTTCGCGTCGTTCGCAAGAATTGGGCATATCTTATGGCTCCTTATGGAGGATTTTGCATAAAGATTTGGATTTACACGCTTATAAAATTCAATTAACCCAGGAATTGAAAGAAAGAGACCATTTACAACGTCGTAATTTCGCTAGTTGGATTATTGAACAACGAACGACAGATCCATTGTTTTCAAGCAAAATTTTGTTTAGTGATGAAGCTCATTTCACAATGGATGGATTCGTCAATAAGCAAAATTGTCGTATCTGGGGTGATGAAAATCCTCGTGTTATTCATGAAAAATCTCTACACCCACAAAAAGTTACTGTTTGGTGTGCATTTTGGGCAAATGGAATCATTGGGCCATTTTTTTTCGAAGATGATGCTGGAAATGCTGTTACTGTGAATGCTGAGCGATACCAATCAATGTTGAGAGGCTTTTTATGGACACAGTTGAGTCATATTGATGTGTCTGACGTCTACTTCCAGCAAGACGGTGCTACATGTCACACAACTCGAGAAAACATTAATTTTTCGCGATCAAAATTTCCTCAACGTGTAATTTCACGAAATGCAGATTTCAATTGGCCTCCAAGGTCATGTGATCTAACACCATTAGATTTTTTTTTGTGGGGTTTTTTGAAAAGTCGAGTGTATGCTAACAAGCCACAAACAATTAATGATCTAAAGAACAACATTCAAGTTGCAATTCGTGAAATAACACCAGCAACATGTCGGAAAGTCATTGAAAATTTTGATATTCGGATTGATGCCTGCAGACGCAGTCGTGGTGGACATTTGAATGATATTCTATTCCACTTATAATTGTAATGGATCATACTTTTAATAAAAAAAAACAGCTTGAAAAAATTGCAAATAGTTTGTGTTTTATTTAAAAGAAACATGTAGGCGCGTTTTTTGGATGACCCTTTATAATACAATCCTGCAATTTTTATAATAGGATGTATTTTTTAATCGATATTCCAATTGGCCATCCCTAATATAGAGATAATATGGGAGTACTTAACAAGAAATTAATTGAAAAAATATTAGATGAACCTGTTTGAATTTAATAATCCATAATATTAAATTAATAACTATGTCCTGTTTGATTAAAAGTGGATATAATTGTAGTAATCTGTTACGTTAATATCATTTTAACACTAGGTTTATCGAGTGGTCATTTTGACCCATTGTAGTTTAATTTGAATTTATTTTCTCTAGTAAAATGAATGCTGTATTTTCTGAAAATATCTTGATTAATCTTTATAAGACATGTATAACTAATGATCAATCAAGAAATTTATATAGAGGTAGGTATAATTTTTCTTTGAAAGAATAAATTTAAAATAAACTGACACGGGTGAAAATGACCCCGCGGTAAGCCTAGTGTTAATTTCAAAAGGTACATATTAAAAACTAATAAAATGACATATTATTTAAATGTGGGGACTTCGTAATTTTTATATGATAACGAATTATTACTTACTATTATTATTATTACTTATTAATAGGATATATGCTATTGAAAAATATTAATTGGAAGAACTATCAAAAACCTATTGATTTTAACTGATTTTTCTCTGAGTACATGAATTGTGGCATTTATTCTACGAATCGCAATTCTTTTCTGAATTTTAAAATAATACCTTGGTATGTAATATGTGGTATAATAAATTGGCTTTGCTAAAAAAGTATTGAGATAAAAATATTCATAATTTGGGATTATAGGATTATGGGATTGTGGATATATCCATAAACTCTGTCCGCCCTTCGAATTCTGCCCATAAAATATAAAAGAAGATTTGCTTTTCTTTTGATCTCCCTCGATTGGGTTTCTTTCAAGATAATCGCCGGTAATATTTTCGAATCTTTCAGTTTACAAAGACGTATCTTTAAGGGACATAACAGAAATGATAAAAAAATAGCTTGATAAAAGCAAAATTTGAAACAAATCTTGATGCACAAAATTATATTTTTGATAACTCACACCGTAAGCAGACTTGATTTTTTCATGTTAGGTTTAAGTATTCAAAATGTAAATACTCAGTTAGGTGTGAATAATCAGTATTAAATAAATAAAGAGTGACGGCAAAATTAGCCTACTTCGTGGACCTCGTATTTTAAACCAAAATGTGTGGTAATTGAAATTTTATAATAAGATAATGCCCTTAGAAAAGTTTCAATTTTGAGAAACGAATGATCAAAATAGACAAAATTTAGTTGTATAATGCGTTTCAGTTGAATAAAAGTTTTGATATTAAAAATCGAATATCTTGACAATGAAAGAATGTATAAACGTTTGTCTTATCTCATTTTAAAGCTTAGGTCATGTAGAATATCAAAAACTTTTAGTGAAATAACAAAAATGTACAAAAATGTAATGACAGGGTTATACATATTTCTTGTAATTTATATGGTGCAGAAATAATTTCTTTTGAATTTTTATAAATATTTTGTGGTATTTTTGACCGTTAGGGGTTGTTTTCACCCTCTTGCAAGGGTGAATATCAATGATAACGAGTCACAAATATATGGCACTTGACATTTAATGATCAGTTTAAATTATGACTCACAATTTTTTTCAGATATTTATTTTATAATTTATTGCCATTTTTCGTGCATGGGTGTAGTTTTACCACGTCGAAGGGGTGTATGTAATAGCACATTTTGGTTTGAAATACGAGGTCCACGAAATAAGCTAATTTTGGCCTATTTTTGCGGTCACTCTTTGTAGAATCGTATATAAACGAATCTAAATTCAAAATGATTACCAAAATGTTCTCCCAAGTGTTCAACAAAACAGAGAATTTGGTAATTTCAAATAATTAAAAATATATTCACTATATATTTCACAAGCAAGTAAAAAGGTAACCCGAAATCATTAGAATACGAATAATTTAGTACCTATAAAACAAACGTTGCCCCTATATATGGTATATTGTTTACAGTGTTGATTGTTTAATATATGGGTTGTGTCAGTTTTCTTCACAATTCAAAAGAGAGACATTAATATATATATATACATAAAAAACGTATTCCAAATTTTATCTGGAACATATATATATATACATATGTTAAATATCTCTATCAGGGGCAAACGGTTGTAAACCAAAAATACGACCCGGTGTTTTCTTTCCTTAGTGCCACTAAGTCTGGAGAAAAAAAACCATCCACAATATTTATGGGGTTAAAATAAACACCTACCCTTTGCGTGGCCAGTTCACCAGGTGTTTATTTTTATCTTTTACACCCCTCAGAATGTTGCTGCTGTTGTGTTGTTCCCTCTTTACCACAAGTTTTTAAATCATCACCTCTAACAACTCAACGATAATTCCAATTCAACTGTTTCAACAAAATCACTATTTATAAAACACAAGTTTCTTTATTTGCTTCTCAAAACCAATTTTCTTCCATTACAAGTTTTCTTTCCGGCACAAATTTGTAAATAAGACAGCGCCAGCACGTGCAAATTGATAATTGTCTTGTCTGCAGGGGCAGAAGTGAAATTTGTCTGCCGTGAGACCGGAGCACCGTCGAATTCGTGAATCACCTGTAAGACTAACCTGAGTAGAATTCATGCATTATTCGCCTCTGAGCAGTTCCCTCATTGTTGTTACCTGTTGTAGCGTCTTTTTTGGGAGTGGCTTGAATGAATGAATGGACTCATTTCAGTTGACCCACACATCTGATACAGAACCACCTGCTATACCTCAGGTAATTTGTATAAAAATTTAATTGTATCCTGTTTTTCTGCAATTTCTTTAAACATAAGTTATAATAAATTGTTTTATTTTATGTATATTAATGAAGAAATTGAGAAATTATTAGTATCAATTTTGTGTGTACGAAATCTTTTTGGAAAGTAATTTCAATCTTCCGAAATTAGTATCTACTACCTGAATACCTAAAAATTACAGGAAAAGTCCGAGTTGTACCACTTCGCTGTTGGCTTGTTCTACGAAAAAAATTAATGTATAAAGACTTTTGTGGCTTTTTTCATTTAGTTCAAGAATAAATAGATAACAAAACTTCATCAAATTGATAACTAAATAAATAGTTAAATGTATAATTTACATACTAAGCTGATAAGTCTGTGAATATACATTATTACAAATAAACAAACGTGTGATTTCATCTGGATCTAAAATTTTATCTTGAATTGAATTTTTTAAACTCTTATACTCTGGACAGATTATGTACGAAATATAAAGTTTCGTGCAAACTCAATTTTAGAATTTTATCATTTTTGACTCTATCATTAAAATCTAGACAAATATTCCGTCAGAGAAATATTATAATACAAATTGCACTTAGATTTCAAGGCAATAAGATATAATAACTTTGAAAATGATTGTGATATCGTTAATCTATGTAGGGTATTAGGTACCTATAGTAAAGATTTTAAAATTTGCAAAAAGCAACAATTTGTTGCCATGATTGCAAACTTCTAAATACAACAGAAAAAATTATGCTATTAACAACTATTCAATACAAAATTTGCTATAAAATCTTAATCAGACCAGATTATGAAAAAATCGTAGCTAATATAACATCAGCGATTTCAAAAACAGCCTGATGGTATATGTAACTATTTTATTTTTCGGTTCGACTTAATTAATGAAATAAAATCATATTTTTAGATATACAAATATGTTCATTTTCATTTCTACTACTCTTGTATGTATTTCTATTCATGTTATTTTTCTCACATGGCTTTAAAAAAAGGCTTTTGGGATTATGTACAAATCATTAGTTTCATAGCATTTTGGCAAAGAAATTATTCATTACTTGTTGAGACAGATATAAATAAAATAAAAATAATTATAACATAAATCATCATCATTTTCGCTATTAATAGGATCAATAGCAGAAGTGTTTAATGCCATACTTTTTGGATGTCAAAGAATATTTCTCTATTTATTCAGAACGTCAAATATGGGTTTCCTCATTTGATTCTAGCCTAGAGGAGCTTTGTCTGCAGTTTTCTTATAATATTTTCTAACCATTTCACATGTCGATAATATTCCCAGCATGCTTCCAATATGGATCTTTATTCGTTATCTGTTGCATGGAATAAATTAAGTAAAGGCTATAGCGGGATAAGGTAGTGAAAATTGCCCCCAGCGGAATCGCTACGACGGGTGGTGCTTTCGATAGGTTGTGTCAAAAAATGCCTCCATGCCAGTTTTTAGCCCTCTAAGTCTACAGTCACCGGTAAAATCGGTTTCGACCCATTTCTTCGAAAATAAATTCTTACGGCCACAGTTTTTATCCAAAAATTCTGAAAATTTCCACAAACCTTTATTTTTATGTTACCAATAATCGTGGATTTTTATAGATTTTTACCTTTAAAATTGGGGTCAAGAGAGCCATTTTAATTTTTCAAATTATTTCTAGGTTAGGAACCTTATTTTTCGCCAAGTTTTAAACCATTGTTTTTTAAGTCTTTTTTTCCGTTCTTTCGAATGGCGGAATCAAAATATCGAATTTCAGGGTGCGTCATTCCGAAAAATCGAAAAAACCGTTTTTTTTTTTTGCATTTTGTCCACTTATTTAAGGCATAACCTCAAAATTCAAGGGCGCAATACTTACCCATACAACCAAAAATAGTCCAGGAATCATTTTCAGTTGAAAACATGATTGCAGGATCGATTTTTATGTTTTAAAAATCGAAAAACTATTTTTTTCGGTATTTTAACCATTTACTTGATATATAACCTTGAAATTAAATAGCGCAATGCTCACCCATATGACCACACACACTCTAGGACTTATTTTTAGGTGAAAACATTCTTTTAGTATCGATTAGTACGTCTCAAAACTCAAAAAAACTAAGTTTTTTGTCTTTTTTACCATATATTTAAAGCATAACCACAAAAAGGCCTAATACTTGCCGATACGACAACGTTCAAGGACTCATTCTTAAGTAGGAAAATTGTTGCAATATCGCCTAGAATCTTAACAAAAATGAAACAGAGGGAAACTTCATATATAGAATTATTAATTTATTTTCATGAAATAAGGATATATTTTTAATCTAGGCTGGAATAACGTTTATATATAATGATACAAAAAAAACAAGTCCAATTTCTATCAAAATATAAAAAAATTTATATATTATTAAATATATAAGTAATAAAAACTTAGTTATAACAGTATGTATTTAATAAAAAATAATAATGTTTTATTCTGCAGTAAAAAACGTCTCCACATTCTCAATCTTCGTCATTATCTTCTTCAATATAAAAATATTTCAGAGAGAATCTTAGATGGTGTAATAATCTTTGATTTATATCTAGAATTAGCTAGATAATAAATGACAGCAGCAATATGGGAGGAAGAGCCGACAGTACTTAACCCATTAGCACAGTCACAGGTATAGCGCAAAATACCACTGTAGCCAAAAGAATTGGGTTTTTACTCAATATCATATGTAGGTCCATTCAATAATTTGTTGAGGTCTTCGCATTCCTCCCTTTTAGGGAGGAGAATTTGAAAACTTCTTCCGAACATTAAATATGATCCGCCGGCATATTGAATATAATGAACTATTTTTAGTTTTTGTAGTTTACAAGTGAATAAGAAAATATTAATTGCGCAAATTGATTTATCTGATTATTAATAAAATAGTTAAATAATCGAATGGGAATATCAAGGTGCTACCCATTGCGTGCCCTCGGCCGAATAGTTATGCTAAGCCGTATGGCTAAATACGAAACGCCATAGGCTAACATTCTCTTAGTTCGAATAATCTGTTGCATGAGTCTAATGCTTTAAATGCAAAATCTAATACGACACTAAGAGAGAATATGACATCACACGACATGAAAAAAAAAAATGTTTGAAAGTCCTTAAACGTTGTCGTATCGGCAAGTATTAGGCCTTTTTGTGGTTATGCTTTAAATATATGGTAAAAAAGACAAAAAACTTAGTTTTTTTGAGTTTTGAGACGTACTAATCGATACTAAAAGAATGTTTTCACCTAAAAATAAGTCCTAGAGTGTGTGTGGTCATATGGGTGAGCATTGCGCTATTTAATTTCAAGGTTATATATCAAGTAAATGGTTAAAATACCGAAAAAAATAGTTTTTCGATTTTTAAAACATAAAAATCGATCCTGAAATCATGTTTTCAACTGAAAATGATTCCTGGACTATTTTTGGTTGTATGGGTAAGTATTGCGCCCTTGAATTTTGAGGTTATGCCTTAAATAAGTGGACAAAATGCAAAAAAAAAACGGTTTTTCCGATTTTTCGGAATGACGCACCCTGAAATTCGATATTTTGATTCCGCCATTCGAAAGAACGGAAAAAAAGACTTAAAAAACAATGGTTTAAAACTTGGCGAAAAATAGGGTTCCTAACCTAGAAATAATTTGAAAAATTAAAATGGCTCTCTTGACCCCAATTTTAAAGGTAAAAATCTATAAAAATCCACGATTATTGGTAACATAAAAATAAAGGTTTGTGGAAATTTTCAGAATTTTTGGATAAAAACTGTGGCCGTAAGAATTTATTTTCGAAAAAATGGGTCGAAACCGATTTTACCGGTGACTGTAGACTTAGAGGGCTAAAAACTGGCATGGAGGCATTTTTTGACACAACCTATCGAAAGCACCACCCGTCGTAGCGATTCCGCTGGGGGCAATTTTCACTACCTTATCCCGCTATAGCCTTTAACAAAATATTTCGTAAGATTAGCAAACTTTTTTTGATTTAGCTGGCCTAAAACGTTGAGTTCGGCAGCCGCCATTTTGTTTTTATAATATTTATTGTCAATGAAAATATAATGTTCAAACCTAAATAAATAAGAATGCAAAATTTCAAAACGATATATTTTGTAGTTTTTTTTTTATAGCAGTTTAAAAAAATATAAATTTTTTCGGGCTATAGGGCAAAACACCCGGTAGTCAGTCCAGCACCAGTACTCAGCCTTTACAGACATTATTTCCATATAAATACTGTTGAAATTTTTTCTGATACAGTCTTTCTGGCTCTAAATCTCTATTTCTTCTAGCTTCCCCAAAAATGAAATGCATATCCGCATATTATTCATTTGAAGATCACATAGTGAAAACTACAAAGATCTCTTATTAATTACTGAATTATTAGTGTTCAGATTTGGATAAACTACCTTTGCTCGTAATTGAAAGATATCAAAACTACTGAAACAAATTTAGTCTTTAATACACCTTCAAATTAAGGTCAACTGAGAAATCATAACACAAGTGAGTAAAATAGTTCTAAAACATTCCTTAAATACCAGTAATTAACGGGCCGGGTATAATTGGTGAATTAAGCCTAATACCTTACCTTACCTCTATGGATTTTTGCGGAAGAAAGGCGACATCGGGGATATTGTTAAACAATAATAAAATTACATTCCGTAGAAAAAAATTTTGGAAATATATAAATGAATTTATTTTTCAAAATTCTAGGTAAAAAATCGAAAATTTTCGATTCTTTTTGTAATATCTCAAAGAATAGTTCGTCGATAGCAACAAGTGAGGTACCACAAGAAAGATACTTATGACAGCTTGGAACTTACAACAAATAACCAGGATCTATAAGGTGATTCATAAGCTATGAGCAATCATTTCTATCAAAGTATAAAAATCTTTGAGGGGCTATAACTCGTTAGGGAAGGGTTTTAGGGGGGTATGTGGAACGATTTTTTTATCAGCTTACCTCAATCACGTGGTATACCCTGCGGCACCTTGATCTGAATCACCCTGTATTTAATAAAGAATTTGTATGCCAAATATGCAAGAATAAGTGAGAGGCTGACTACTGGTGAAAAGTGCCATAATTTGTTTAATGTTGTTTTTTATATAATTAATATTATAAACATAATGTTTTCTTAAATTCTTTAGTAAATTTAATAAACAACCTTTCTGAGAATAGTGATTGTTTTTATTCATAGTGTTTAATTTTCGCATTTCTGTGTTTCTGCACTGGAAGCTTGTAAACAGGTTGACTGCATTTTTACAGATTTTAGTAAGGCATTTGACAGAATCAACCACGACATTTTAATTCATAAACATACAGCGCTTGGGTTTCCACATTTGTTTGTTAATTGAGTTTGCTCATATTTGTCAGGACGCACTCAGCGGGTGTCGTTCCGGGGATCCCTCTCCAATAAAATATTTAATACTTCTGGAGTTCCTCAGGGAAGTCACCGTGGACCACTATTGTTCATCATTTTCGTAAATGACTTTAAAATTCTATGCTATGGCGACGACGCAAGGATTTTTCGTGTTGTATCTTCTGTGAATGACTTGAAAACTTTTAAATTCTGACCTAGACATCTTTTATACATGATACTCTATAAGCCATCTTCCTCTTAACGTAAACAAGTGTACGTCGCTGTCATTCTCACGAAAAAGAGTATCCATTAATTTCGACTATAACATAAATAACTTTATATTGACCCGACTCAACAAGACCAAAGACTTCGGTGTGTGGTTAAATAGTCACTTTACATTTGACGATCATGTTGATGCAATATCTAATAAATCTAACGGCACCTTAGGCTTTATTAAGAGGTGGTCCAAAGAATTCGACGATCCCTACATAACACGACCTTTGTATTGCACCTTTGTGAGACCTATTTTAGAATACGCTTGTTGTGTTTGGTCACCTTATTACATAACTTATATTAATCGTGTGGAGGCCGTACAACGACGATTTATTCGGTTTGCTCTTCGTGGGCTTTCTTGGGAGGACCCTTTTCATTTACCTAATTATATACATCGCCTCAGGCTCATTAATCTCGACTCTTTAGAATCTCGATGCAACATCTCCAAAACTGTGTTCGTTATGGAGTGCCTACAAGGCAACATCGACTCCTCGAGGTTGCTGTCTTCTTTTAATGTATCGGCACCCTCTCGCTCTTTGAGAACTAGACATTTTTTAAACATCCCCCAACACCGCACTAATTATGAATACAATGAGCCTATCACATCGATGTCTCGTTGTTTCAAAAGTTTGATAGCTTCGATTTTAACTTATCGAAAATTAGTGTTACAAACAGACATTTGTAATTCCATTATTACACGATTTTGTCTTTTCTCTTCAATTTACTTTTTCTTTTTTCTTGTAAGTAATCAGTCATTGATGAAATTGAATAAATAAATAAATAAATAAATAATATTTAATATACAGTTGAACAAATTTTAGTACTAATAATCCCTTACTGGGTTAATATGCAAAATTCTATGACATCTTACAAATTAAACCACCCCCTCGGTTCTGTCATTTCTTATCATAATTTTGCTAGACCTCTCCCTCGGTCAAATACATTACATCATATATTGATGACCCCTTTGGTGCAAATTTGGAGTTTTTGGGGCGCCAAAATATCGGTGGCGTACCATCTGTTAAGCTGATAATTCGGCTCTGGATATAAATAAAAGTGATGCTATTATCATATAATTTTGCAATTTTTTATATGCATAGTCGCTAAGCGGCTAACCATAAAAAGGCCCCTTGCTAGCTCTCGGACTTAAAACAAACAGTTCCCTAAAAAGTCAATGGAAATCTAAGTAGGGATAAAATAGCGACTTTTTAAATAAAATCTGTTGTTCATGGAATATTTGCTTTTACTCTAAAATAGTAAAAAAATAAATAAAAAAATATATTTGTAATTCCCTGAGATATTCTAATTCAAAATCGCTAACGACGCTACAGTGCGCCAAAACGACTTGTTAGTTATCAAAAATTTGTAACTTTTGTTGTGTTAAAGATATCATAATGAAACTTTGGAAAATAAATCTTGATATTATTATTCCTTAATTGATATAAAAAAAAGTTCAATTAGTTTACAGGGTGCTTCAAAATAAATCAACAAAATTTTAGGTAGACAATAAATCAATTATCAATTTTATTTAAAAAGTTTTAACAACATTTTGAACATAATCTTTAATTATTTTATTATCTCCATAACAATGTATACCTAATTAAAAATAAAGAAATTTTACAAATATATAAAAAAATAAAAATTGCCCAGTAGGAAAGCTCTCCCGAAGCGCTTTTTCGAGGCACCAAAGGGCTTACGCTCCGTAAGAAGCTTCATTTTATTTTAACATTGCGTGTCATTAGAAATAAACATTTTATTTTTCCTTATATAAAAGGGCTTTTAAAGGGGTTTAGAAAAAGGAATTTCAAAGCTCTTTATAAAATGTCCGTTCAAATCGATTAATAAAAAAGCAGTTTAAAGTGCTTTAGTTCAAAGGACTTTAGCACATTTACTGCGGAAACTAGCTTTTAACGGTCAGAAAACTAAGTTTAAAACGCGTTTGACTGGAGAGGACTTTGTAGAACTATTATCTCGTAGTTAGATCTATTCTTGATTCCGACATCTCCTACATTTCGATCGCAATTGAATTCCTTTAAAGTATAGGGTCCATACTGTTCATCACCGTCAGCATGAACGGTGACCGCGTGTTTCACAATTTCCATAAAAGTCACCATGAGTTTATTTCCTTACAATGGTATGTTTAAACATCACTTCACTGTTCGCACTGTCGTGCTGATAATGTGCTTTATCATCGATTCGTGAGGGGCAGTAGCAATTGTTTGTACTGCTTCACATCTCCTCTTTTGTGAAGCACTTGCAATATTTCCTACTGGGTTATTTCAAATGCAATTTTCTCCGAAGGTCGAAGGTAGTCGCAGCCAGTTTTAATTTTAAACGATGCAGAAGGGTTTCTACTTTAATTTGATACCAGTTGGAATGTGGTCATCACTAGACATTTTTTTAAAAGTTAAAAATGAATACAAATTTGAACGAAAAATTGCCCTTTTTAATTAAAATGCTATTATTAAAAAAACTATTTGAGTTTTATTAGAACTCCTCCTCCTATATAGTAAGTGATTTCATTAATAACAATTCAGCCTCCCCATACAAAAATTTTCACAATAGAACTTTGAATCATAGGAAACTCAAAACGAACTTAGAAAAATGAATGTCCGCGAAGTTGGCCCCGCCATTTTTGAAAAAATAAAGAAAAAAGTTGTGCTGTATTGTGCTAGAGTTGTGCTATGTTGTGCTGATTTGCAAAATTCATTAGCACCGATAGAACAAATTTTACACACTAATATAATTTTTGGGGTGGAAGTTGACCCCGTCATTTTGGAAAAAAAATACGGTAAAAATACTAATGCATTGTGCTTGAGTTGTGCTATGTTGTGCCGTAATTAAAAATTCTGTAATTCAAAAACAAAAAATGTTGGACGCTATTTTGTATTTTTTGGGTGGGAAGTTAGCAGTGGCGTGGGGTGAAATTTTTGAGAAGGTAAGCCGGTGCAAAAATCAGAAACTTAATAGCGAAAAAAAACTTACCAAATGAAGTCAGATATTACAAAATGTGTTCAACAGTGACTGCGTGTATTCTTGTCGAATTTAGTCGGCCACTTCTATCATACTTAAAGTCATTGGAAGTTAAGTGCTATATGAATATTATGAATAAATATGGACATACAATGAACTTCAAGAATAATATAAGTGGCTTTGAAAAAAACCGTTATAGTCGCGTGTATCGTGCAATCAAACTAAAGCGGTTAACAAAAACTGTGAAAAGTTGATATGAAATATAATTAATCTTACTTATACTCAAAAACTAATCTACGATTTTTTTTATAAATTCGGCCAAAACATCATTGTAAAAATTCGACTGATTTCTAATTTATAAAAGAAGGTGTTTTTCTATCGATAAGAGTGCTAAATTTGAGAGCCTTTCTTCGGTTTGAGAATTTCTTAAATAAGTATGTATTCTCTTAAGGGCTGAAAAAGATCTTTCCGCGGAAGCAACTGTAATGGGAAGAGTTAAAAATATACAACACAAGTTTAAAATTTGAGGAAAAGTATCTTTTAAAATGCCACATTTAATATGCGAGTAAGGCGCGAGAATATCAAATTGCCGTAATGAAGAAGTGGTATATAAAACGTTCAATTCATTTTTTAAAGCAGAAAACTGGAAAATTCCCGGGAAAACTGTAATTAAAAATGATATCTTTTCGTTAGGACTTGATTGAGCAAAATAATCATATTTTGATTTATTAAGTAAATCTAAAAATTTTAGTTGACTAAAGGAACTATACCGAGTTTTAATCTGAGAAATGACGAGAAGCCGGATTCTATCGTGTTATCGAGAGGTAATAAAATAGCACCACACCACACTCATAAGTCACAATCCGTTGAGCACCAAGGCAAAAAGAGACACAAGTTAACAATTTTTTTATTAAAATATAATAAACAAAACCACAACACCCCTCCCTTCCGAGAAGACGACTTCTGCCGTGTTCTTGTGAAATAAGGGAGCATTCACTCCTACAATTCACAGCCCACCAACTACCAAACCCACCCCAACCAACCCCACTCACCCGAGAAGCCGCTTTCTACCGTGTTATAGAGCACCACTACACTCACACCCGTTCATAGAGAAGACACGAATCAGCTGACATTCTAAGAAATAAACAACCACCCGCCGAAGTGACCCGAATTTCCACTTCTGCAAAACAAAAACAGCCGAGAAGCCGGTTTCTATCGTGTTATTTTCTTATAGGATTTGCCTTTAGTGAGCAAAGGATATCACACACGATTTCTTTGTTACTCGTGGAGAAAAGTGTGGGCTTGAGTAAGCCGTAAAATGACCGGCTTACAGAAGCAGCGAGCGAGCACTTCATACCCGATGCAACCCCTTGATAGAACCTGCTACGGTGCGAGGGAAGGTTCCATCGTAGTGCAACAACAGATTATGGTTGTTTTTGGTTGTAACACTTGTTTTGCCATGTTTTCTTTACGAGATGAATTTTGGGAGCGCTTTCCAGGAATTTTACAGGCATAGAACAAGTTTTAAATTTACGGGAATAGGATGAGTTCCCAAAAGAGAAGCCGGTAGGAATCGTGTTATATGGACCCCACGCCACTGGAAGTTAGCCCCGCCATTTTGGAAAAAAAAATACGGTAAAAATACTAATGCGTTGTGCTTGAGTTGTGCTATGTTGTGCCGTATTTAAAAATTCTGTATCACCAAAACTAAAACTTTGGGACGCTATTTTGTATTTTTTGGGTGGGAAGTTAGCCCCGCCATTTTAAAAATCGGCAACTAAAATTTTACGGAAATCCGAAAAGGAAGGTGGGAAATTATTAAAAATACCAATTGCCACGCAATTAGGGTGTAAATAGGTATTGTAATGTAAAATGTAATAAGGCGTTGGAAAATAAACATTTTTGTGCAAAGCTAAAAGGCCATGCGTCTAGTTCAATAGAGTAAATGCCTTATAAAAACCCTGAAGGAGGGAAACAAGGATTGTTGACATCTTATCAGAAAATAATTCTTAATAGATTACGAAAATTAATGCAAAAATATTGATTTTAAGCTAATTCTATTTCAAATTTAGGTATATGTTAACGAAAAAATGCATACTCTGGAATAAACTATGCAAAGTAAGAAGAGGTGGGAAGATGTGTTCAGACGGCTCAAAGAGAAAGCTAAATGGGGTAAAACATGGGATAGATAATAACGTATGGGATGATTGGTTCAAAGGGAAAATGTAATAGGAAAAACAGAGATGTAGTAGGATAGCGGTGGGCTTATTGAAAAATAATTTGATATATCTAGAACAATAATTAACGCAGAAATAATTGAGTCAATATCGCTATATTTAATTTTTAGAAAATGTGTACTAACAGCAGACTTTTATAATTCCCTTGTCATTTGGATTTTTCTTTTTCCTTCATTTTTTTCCCTTGTAGAGTAATCAGTCATTGAAGAAATTGTAAATAAATACATGAATAAAGTATTAAAAAAGTGTTCACACTGAATTCAAACATCTAATAAAATCTGAAGTTTTTTAATTGGAAGTAGTAGCAGAACATTTTCAAGTAAAATGATTTAATGGTTTTCTTTTAGGAAGCGCTCCTATTGCTTTTACTTGTTGCCGATTTTTAAAATGGCGGGGATAACTTCCCACCCAAAAAATACAAAATAGCGTCCCAAATTTTTAGTTTTGGTGATACAGAATTTTTAAATACGGCACAACATAGCACAACTCGAGCACAACGCATTAGTATTTTTACCGTATTTTTTTCCAAAATGGCGGGGCTGACTTCCCACCCAAAAAATACAAAATGGCGTCCCAAATTTTTTGTTTTTGAATTACAGAATTTTTAAATACGGCACAACATAGCACAACTCAAGCACAATGCATTAGTATTTTTACCGTATTTTTTTTCCAAAATGGCGGGGCCAACTTCCACCCCAAAAATTATATTAGTGTGTAAAATTTGTTCTATCGGTGCTAATGAATTTTGCAAATCAGCACAACATAGCACAACTCTAGCACAATACGGCACAACTTTTTTTTTTTTACTTTTTCAAAAATGGCGGGGCCAACTTCGCGGACATGAAAAATGAGCAGTTCAAATTTCTCTTTGACTTTAGCCATTCCAAACAAAAAGGGAGGGATAAATATTTAATAAAAAAATTGTTGCCATAAGATACTAGGTCTGTTCGTTGGCATGAAAACCTGTGGCACCCCAGGGCGCACTGGTGTGCCCTGGTGCGCCCTGAGAACTGTCAAAAAACACGGGGCAGCCCAGTGCTTTTCACGCCAGCGAACAGCGTACTAAAAAGGAGAACTGTCATCTGGCCTTTTACACAAAAATTATGAAATAAAACCACTGCTTTTTCATAATGTTGACATCGAAATGCTCAAATTAAGTTCTTGTGCCCGCAACAAGAGTTAATTCCACTTTAAATACCGTATCTGTTAACAATTAAACTGATAACCGTCATTTACCCTGAGTTTTTAGCTGGGGCAAAACCAGGGTGCACCAGGGCGCACCAGTGCGCCCCAGGTTTCCCAAAAAACACAGAACTGTCACTTGACGTTTAAAAACCAGTGCAGATAGGGCGCACTGGGGTGCCACAGGATTGCCAACGAACAGACCTACTACATTTAGTTTGCTATCGAATGGCGTTAACAATTTTAAAAGCTCCTCACATGACGAAAATCTATTTTTAGTCACCCACTAATCGTTTTGGCCCGCTGTGGACATGAAAGAAAACACTACCGCGGGTTGATATTTTACGGCCCCTAGTGTTAACTTTTGCGTGTTAGTCTGGTTGAAGAATGCGGTTGCCGTTGGTAGAGAAGAAGAAAGCTGCCTATAAAACAGCTGTTCTGAAGTTTACGTGTTGCTGCTTCTAGACTGTACCCGTTGTCCTCCGGTGACGTTACGTTTTGCAAGTGAAAGAAGTCCGCGAAAGCCCCAGAATGGTTTTCGTCCGTGTTTTCCTGTTTAGTTTGTTAGTTATCTCTGCCTACGGGCTCCCAATCACTGCGGAGCATAAGGAGAATAAAGTTGAGCCCCAACAAAATCTTGAAGTAAGCAGCTGCACATCGCCTAAAAAATTCTAAATCTAATGCGTCGTTTATTTTAAAAAAATATTAATTTTTTTTATAGAATGCCTTAGAATATGAGCGTTACTTAAAGGAGGTAGTTAATATCCTCGAATCGGACAAGGAGTTCCGTAAAAAAATCGAAAATGCAACAGAAGAGGACATTCGGGTAAGTCGATTGCGAAATAAATCATACTGAATAACATTAACGAGTTTTTGGTGATTCATTTACAGACAGGAAAAATAGCGATGGAACTTGCGTACGTCGACCACCACGTCCGATCAAAATTGGATGAGGTGAAGCTCGCCGAAGTAAACAGACTGCGCAAATTGGCTTTGAAAAAGGTACTTTCTTATCTCAAGGTGATTCTTTCAGCGGTATCACTAAATTGGTATTTCCCCCTCTTATCAGTCGGAGCTTTCAAATCACCTCGATCGGGAGCACCTAAGGGTCCCCGAACATGTTAATCATATCACAGACACCTTTGAAATCGAGGATTTGGTTAAACTTATCACTAAAGCGTCTAAAGATCTGGCCGAATTGGACAAGCAACGTCGCGAAGAATTCAAACAGTATGAAATGCAAAAGGAATTCGAGAAGCAGCAACAGCTGCATGCACTCGACGATGAAAGCAGGAAACGTTTCGAGGAGGATCTGAAACAGAAGGAAGAGAAACACAAGAAACATGAACCTCTTCATTATCCTGGTAGAAAAGCACAACTGGAGGAGGTTTGGGAAAAACAGGATCACATGCCTGTTGAGGATTTTGATCCATTGAAATTCTTCCAGACTCATGGTGCGTATTTTTAAATTTTAAATATAAATCTTTACGCTTATTCAGCTATAACTGAATCGTATATAATTCTTAAAAGATATTCAGCTATACGTGAATTTGTGATTAGTTCTTTTGCTACGCGTTTATATACCCTTTAATTTAAAAAAATACCATTCTCTAGTTTTTTTTTCAAAGTAGACTTCTTTTTAAAGCCTGATTTGAGAATGGTCTTTTTTTAAATTAAAAGAGTATAGTTCCAATTTCTAGAATTCCGTACCTCAAAAAGGTTAAAACGAACCCTCAATATAATCACTCGTCCGTCCGTCTGTTTGTTTCCACCGTTTTACTCAGGAACTCTGACAAAAGGTGTTAAAATTCGATATAAAAATAATTCTTACTGACTAGCATATTTCCCCAATAGTTAGAATTTTAAAAAAAATGCTTTTTAGCAATGTTTATTAAGTATTTGTATCCATTATCTAACTAAAAAAAAGCTAAAATTATGAAACAGAGGCTTACTAAAACTTTAGAGTTTTCATTAAGACAATAACGATGATTGTTGTAGATCTTATAGTTTTTGGCAAGTTCACAATACATATTTAATTACCAAAAAACTTAATTTTGTGCTTATAAACGCTTAAGCACGATCCTGTTAAAATTGTAGCTAACCGAATGGCTAAAGAAAAACCAGAAAAAACAAATTTTTCACTTCAGAAGTAGTTTTCAATTGCTAACACGAAAAATGATTATTATGAAGCCGACTGCCTACCCACTGAGCTATCACGTTGTAGTACCTGTTTTACATAAATCTATAAAAGAATCATGTAATGGAGCAATCACACTCGCCCTTGATTACCAAACAAATCGATTTATTTTACGGGTGCAACTAAATTCTTGTGATAATATTTAATCCATAGTGATTCACATAGTTTTGAGTTAATTTGTTTAGTGAAACACTTAATTCATTTCTGCACACAGTGTTTCAAATCTTAATCAGCACAGTAACATCAATTTCATAAGCTTTACACAGCTTGGTGTATATAATAGTTCACAAAAGAGATATTGCGTACATTGGGTTATTCCACATTTTACCCAGCTAGACAATATACACGGGCAAATCAAGCTTTGGATTCCAGCACTATACATATATGTATATGCATATAACGTAGTTACGTATTTTATTTTTTGTGTAATGTTTGTAAGCTTAAAATTTGTCTTTCTCCCAAAAAAATTTTCCAAGCTTTTTAATTGCATTTTTAGAAGAAAATGTGGTTTCCCGTGACAACAGATGTCTCAATTCATGATGTTGAATCATGATAACCATATACCTTTTGCAAAGTTATTTGCACAAGTGGAATATAAATTCTAAGAAATAAGAAATTCGTCATACCTACCAATTGCGTATATCACGATGTGAATCGTTAGTCGTTATTCATTAAATTACGTGAAATAGCCCACCCTATCTATTCAATATTAAGCTGCCATCATGTTACAATTTCACACTCATTGTTCAATCTCTGTAGCATATACTTATATACTTTAACTACGCGTGCACCCAAAATTCGAAACCCCCTCGATTCGTGTAAACTTCGCACTCACTCACCAATAATATTTTATAAGACAACGATAAACTCAACTCAATATTGCTCCTTGAGGTAATGAATCAACTCAACTACCTACAACGATTTGGTCAACTTAAAAGATAAATAGGTATATCTACCTCCCTAAATGAATTTTATGCTTTCTCCAAAAACCTTTGGTTAATCTTCATCTACTCCTTAAGAAAAAAAAAAATCACAGTAAAGTGTCTAAGGTCTTTTTTGATCCATAATATATTTTAAATCATTTTTGACTCAACGAACTTTTTCGTTTTGGATTGAATAATAGCCTAGAACATAATTTTAATAACTAAATTCTTTTTAGATCTTGACGGCAATGATTATTTAGATCAATTGGAAGTTGAAGCATTATTCCAAAAGGAACTTGATAAAGCTTATGAATCTGGTAAACCAGAAGACGATATGCGTGAACGTGCTGAAGAAAGGGAAAGAATGAGGGAGGAATTCTTTAGATTGTATGATCAGAATCATGATAATCTTGTTAGTATAGACGAATTTTTGGAGATAACAAAAAGACAAGAATTTCTACAAGATCGTGAATGGGAAACACTTGATCCTCATCAACAATTTACCGAAGAAGAGTATAAGAGATTTGAACGCCAGAGGCAAGAAGAAGTTGATAGATATATCAGAGAAGGAAAAGTAAGTTTTATTTTATGTTATACATAAAGAAATTTATAACATTATTTTATTTTAAAGTATTCACCGGAAATAGATATACCAGCTGGTTATCACAGGAGACCACACCAACAAATGGAACATCCATCCCAACAAATGGGACATCCATCTCAACAAATGAATCAACATTACCAACAACCAGGCCAACAACAATACCAACAACCAGGCCAACAACAATACCAGCCAGCGGGTCAACAATATCACCAACAAGGTCAACAATATCAACAACCAGGTCAACCGAATAACCAAGGAAATCAGATTCATTACAATCAAGTGAATCAAGGGCCTCCCGCCGGCAATGTGCAATATGCTCCGCCTGGTAATCAATACCATTCCAACAATCAACCGGGTCAACCGCAGTATCAAGGAAATATGAATACTCAGTATAATCCTAATGTTGCACCAAACCAGGCTCAATATAACGGCAATAATGCCGCATACGTACCAACTAATAATCAATATCCACCTGGTAATCAACCAAATCAAGGTCAAGCGAATGTCCAGCAACCACCAAACAATGGCCAATTCAATCCCAATGTTCAAGCTTCTCAAAACAGTGGGAACCAACCTAATCAGATAAACAACAATATTAAACAGGACACTCAGAATCTTAATAAACCAAGTCAAAATCAACCCGCTCCAAACTCAATTAACGACAAAGGTGCCGCTCAAAAACAGCCATAAGAGCAGCGTAGCGTGAGAAAGTCAGAAGAATTCCATTTACCACCTAATTCAGCAAGACCAATGTTATTATTTCAAATTATAAAATTTGTATGCAAAATGTTGGAAATAAAGAGCTTACACAGAAAACATACGTATTAATATTATTAACTCGAATACAAAATATTTTCTAGCGAAGAGACACTCTTCCAAGTGGAGTTTTAAATTTACCAAATTACTCTTTTCACTTTGGTAAGCAGGGTGATCGTGTTATGCGGCTTGATTTGCATACATAAGTCGAAATGACTTTAAATAGCTGAATGCCATGCGCAGGATTCATATAGGAATTTTTTTAATGCGGAACAAGGGGGCCTATGCACGAATTCGATTCGATCAAAATTCCGCTCGTCATCGAATTTGTGGGATTCATGAATTCGATATTCGTTAGGATTTCTTACGAGTCTCGTGTGCATCGATTCGATATTTGATTTATCGTATTTGTTTGTTTGGGCCATTCGTGCTTAATTCTTTTCAGGGTTTGGTGGTCGAAGTTGATTTTAAAATGTAAGTACATTATAGCATAATTAACAAAAATTGTATTAATAAGTTTTTTTACGGATTAGGTCTAAAACTACAACAAGGCAGTAATACGAGACCTTGGTGAGTTTCATGATAAAGCATCCCAGCCTTGCAAAAGGATATTTGTCCACAAAGGATGCAAAAGATGGGAGCAAGGTGCAATGGACAGCACTTACGAACAAGCTAAACGAGCAGGGTCCACCTATTAGAGATAAAGACGGATGGAACAAGGTAAATACAAATTCATAACATTATTTTCTACAAATTCGTTACACTATTTTCTTTAATTCGAGTTAATCGTTAATAAAATTATGCAGCCAAAATAAATATACAAAGCTAATATTAATATTTAACCCTTTCGTTACTGCGCTCTTATTATAGGTTTGGACAGATTATAAGTATAATTTAAAAAGAAAGCTGCGCCATAACAAACTACAAATTGAAGGAACTGGAGGCGGATCTAATAAACTATTAAGTTTCACTCCAGTAGAAGAAAGTGCAATAGAGATTATTGGGGTCTGTTCGGCTGTGGACGGAATACTCGGGGCGAAGAAATTAGGTGTTCAACAACAAGAAATAGACGTTAGAAACGAAACAGAAGAGAATAGATCAAGTCCATTTGCCGAGATGGTCGATAACATCTTTGAAGAAAATATCATTCAACCTGAGTCAACGCCTAGCAGACGAGTGCTACACAAGGAAAAAAGAAATTCAAGTGCAGGAAATAAAATCAGAGATGTATTACTTGAAAAACAGATAAATGAGCAAACCCAATACTTCGAAGGAGTACTTTCTTCATTAAAATCAATAGGAGAAAATCAAGAAAGAATTTATATTGAACTGAAAAGATCTAATAGATTACAAGAAAAAATATATGATTTAAAAAAGAAGAGATTTGAAGAAGAAAGAAAGGAAAATATTGAAACAAGAAAATTAAGAGTGCAGGAAATTGAAATAAAAAAAACCGAAATTAGCAATTGAGGAGCAGAAATTCAATGAAATTATTTAATGTAAGAAAAACCTTAAAATGCAATTCTCGTAAAATTTATTTTTTGAAATAAACCGTTCATATAAAACTTTGAAGAATGTTATTTCGAATTTGTTCACCTCTGGGATGATTCATGCCACTATCCAGATTATCCGAAATATCAAAAGAGTGTTCAGGTGGAGAGTCTCTAATTACGGCACGCACTTTGTGCCTTATACAAATGTTGTGAAGCGCACAGCACACATTCACAATTTGCGATGCTTTTATGGGTGTATAGTGAAGTTCTCGGGTTCCTAATAAGCATCTGAACCTACTTTTCAGCAAGCCGATACTTCTTTCAACAATATTGCGGACTGCTGAATGTTTCGAATTGAAGAGCGTTTGAGATGATCCTTCTTGGGCTGTACGACAGCCGTAAAAGTTCTATAAATCTGTTACTGGGTTATTTAAAAATATTTATGCTAGATATACAAATTAACTAGCCTTTTTTTGGGTAAATCCATTGGATTGGAAGAATCCCTAATATTTTTTAATTGTTCAGCTCTTGACTGCGATTCTTCCTCACTTTCACTGCTGCTTTCGTAAAAGGCTACACTTAACATGATTGTTACTTTCAGAAAATAATGAAAACGAATTTTTTTTGGCAGTTCTCCGTATGTTCCACTAGAATTTTATGTGGAATTTGCTCTTCTGTTATGGCAATGCCTTGACTCGTTTACGATCGAATTCATGAATACGAAATGAGGGTCGAATTGTATATGAACATCGTATCGTATTCATATTCGTATCGAATTCATGAATAAGGCCCAAGGCTGCATTTTACATCTGAATTGAATCTTATTAACCAGTTCGATTAATCGCCTGCACTTTACGACAACATGACTCATAGATAAAAATGCTGTATTATCAAAAATATTGTCAGTAGTCACAAATACCTCTGAAGTGTGGACACTCAATTGATCACATTTTAAAAACGTGAGAATGGTGGGTCTCTTCAGCAAGCATGTATCATAAATTTTATCAGACTTACTTAGAAAAGCAGTCAAAAATGTACTTTTAATTATATAAACTGCTCGTAACTTTTCAGTAATAAATAATTTAATTTTGAATAAACTATAGAAAAAAAAAGAGAATATTTTTTTACCCACAATACCTGCGTTGACCATCGGTTAGGCAGTCGCGGCTCACATTTAATAAACACAATTTATTTTTATTTTTTTTCGATTGTAACAAAAATAGTAAAAAAAGTGCCTACGATTAAATATTATATTAAAATAATGTTTAATGCATATTTCTATAGAAAATAATGATTGTAAGGCATTTCGTGTTGAATAGATAATACAAAACATGTTAAGGCTTAAAAAATTTAAACAATATTTTCTGGATTATCTCCTTACTGAGCTTGAAGGTACTGGTAAGATACTTCTTCGCACCGAGGGCGGTTTAATGCCAGATGGCTTCGGAATACTTGACTTAATGCCGGCTGCTCTTTTAATAGCAGGATCAGTACTTTGTTCACTAACACCATTTCTATGCATTTCTTGAATACTTCCTCGGGAACTGGCTGACGAAAGGCTCTGGTTATGAAATTAAAAGATTTTAAATATTATTATGAAAATAAGAAGAAAATAACAAAAATTACATTGCTTGATGAATGCCTGCTTTCTAATTCTCCATCGGCCCTTACTTGAAAACTATAGAACCCGGACGATGGACGTATTAGTCCACTTTTTTGATTATTCCGAGTTTGGATCCCAGTCGGAGGAACTTTAAAATGATTCCCATCACTTTCCTGAAATTTAAATAAACTATATAATTTAGATCAATAAAATAAGGCGATCTTACTTCTGGTTTCCTTACATTCCGGCTAAACTGAAGTTGTGGATCTGAAAGTTTCTGATATGGAATATTTAATTAAAATTTTGAATGCATTACCATGTTTTTTTTCTTTTGGAAATTAAAATATAAGCGGCAATAATTTAAAAATAAGCTATCAAAAAATTTAAAAATTCCAAATGCTATTATGCAACATATCAATGGTTTGAATATTTAAAATTGGTAAAGGGTTTTCCAATAGGGACTTGACAACTTTGAATTCAATTTGTGAACGCACCCTTTCACTAATCATCGAACTGTCCCTGTCAATTTATTCAGTAATCTTAACATTTTCATCATGGTAAAGTACACGAACGAACAACGTCTGCAAATTATAAAAATTTACTACAGATCAAGCTGACTCAAGAATTGAAGCCGATGGACCATTTGAAGCGACGTACGTTCTCCGATTGGGCTCTGGAAAAGATGCGCCAAGATGATCAATTTCATCGCAAAATCATCTTCAGTGAAGAAGCTCATTTTTGGCTCAATGGGTTCGTCAATAAGCAAAACATGCGTAATTGGCCGGATGAAAATCCACATGTGCTTCATGAAACACCACTTCATCCACAAAAAATAACTGTTTTGTGCGGTTTGCATGCCGGCGGCGTCATAGGGCCATATTTTTTCGTCGACGATAATGATCGTCACGTTACTGTGAATGGTAATCGTTATCGCGCCACGATTACCGATTATTTTTGGCCCGAATTGGAAGATATGGACTTGGACAACAGATGGTTTCAACAGGACGATGCCACAGCACACGTTACAATCGATTTATTGAAGAGTAAGTTTGATGAGCGTGTTATCTCAAGAAATGGACCAGTCGATTGGCCGCCTCGTTCGTGCGATTTAACGCCTCTAGACTTTTTTCTTTGGGGCTAGATGTAGATTGTTGTGGCTGTCCGAAGACACACTTAGGCCATTACAGGCCCATTGTGATACCACTTTTTTGTGACCAGGGTTTCTCGTGGGAATCGAACCCACAACCTCTAGCGTCCTGCTGGCTCGCAGTAAACACGTCGCGTTACCAACCGGGCTATTGAGGCCCCCTTCTTTGGGGCTACGTCAAGTCATTGGTCTATGCCAACAAGCCGACGACGTTGGAAGAGCTCAGAGCCAACATTGCACGCGAAATAGCAGCCGTTTCGGCCGAAATGTGTGGCCGAGTCATCGAAAATTGGGTCCAACGAATCGACCGCTGCAAACGTGCCCGCGATGGCCATATGAACGAAGTCGAGTTCCATTCATAAATGTTTTGATTGTACTTCAACCCGATAATAAAGTTTTTGAAATATCTCAAATGGTTTGCATTTTATTTTGAAAAAAAGTTGTCAAGTCCTTATTGGAAAACCCTTTACTTATAAATAAAATACAATAAGGATAGACAACATTTTAAAAGTAAAAACACTGATTAAAACTTTATACACTGTATAAGAAGCATTTGAAATTTGTACCAAAAAATTAAGTAAATTATAGATAAGTAAAACATTGAATCTGAATTTTAAAAAAAGGGGCAGAACGAAACTAATTGTTTTTAAAAAGAAGCTTAATTCTAGTATCGTTAAGCCGGACACTTTAAAATTTAAGGATCACATTAGCTAAGGTTGTGATAGGTATATTTCTATTATTATATTTCGAAAGAAAGACACGATGTGATTATTAAAAACAGGCTAAGAATTAAGTCAATCCTCAAGGGGCTTAACATTTTTGATCCTACTTTAATGCAACTTCGTCTCGAGAAGGAAATTTTATTTTCGGGTGATATCGAAAAGCATAATTAAATTAGCAGTTCCCACAAAGCTTAATAAATAGTATTAATAAAAAAAACTCTAGAAGATCTCTTACCTTCCTTTCATTAGGCGCTAAAATCTGCTGATGTGACGGTGCTTGTGAGTATACTTTTAAATTCGACATCTTACTAGTAAAGCCCATTTGGCTCGCAAGATTTTGGTAAGACTTTGCCTTAATCGGTAAAGCCCTATTATCTTGAAGATTGGAGGAACTGTTCGTTTTTGATTGTTTAGTTTCACTACACTTTTCCAGTTCTCCAGTTGAATTCACTTTAGATTGGATTTCCGTTTTTCCGTTGTAAAATAAACGCTTGCTAAGTCCCGATGATTTCGAGTTATCAAGAAGCTGAGAGTTGCCTTTAATTCTACTAGGAATGTCCTTTTTAGAAACTTTAAAGGTCATATAGCCATCTTTATACGGTTCAGGATTTACCGCTGTCGAATTAGTATCTTTGCGAACGAATGGCGTCTGCTGATCCGTATCATTACATTCTTCCATTTTTTGTTCTTTATATTCATCCCTTTTTTTCAATACTCGAATAGTTTTAAACCGGTCACGGTCTTGTAGTTTATTTAATTTATCAGTGTGCGCCTCAGAATTTTCTGCCAGGATTTGATTTTCCTGATTTGTGCTTTCATGATTGTCTATTGCTTCGTTTAATTCCTCCGGGGGTACTTCTTTAGGCGGATCTATTATATTTTGTAATTTGTCTAGTGGAACTTCATCGTAGAGCCGACTTCTTCTGGACAATAATCGCTCACAACTGACGGGTTTGCATGAGGAACTATTGTTAGGAAGCACCCTTGTTTTAGCATCACTGTTACACTTCTCTGTGATAAGAGAGTGTCGTTTTTTAATATTATCTAACGATTGCCTTATCTTATTTGATTCCTGGACGATATGTGATTTCCCAAAACTTTCTAATAAATCGTCGAAGTCATCCTCGTTTTTATCCCTGCTAAATATATCGACGCCACTATTTGAATAGAGCTCTTCTAGAATTTTTGTTTCACCATTTAATTCCTTATGCTCTTCAGTCTCACTATCTTCAGCCTTTTCTGATAAAACAGGTGATAAATTTAATTCATCACTAATACCCGACCTGAGCCTCTTGTTTTGAATATTATAAACAGTTTCATGTGGGGTTGATTGCAATTTTGTAAAATTTTTCTCACAATTCAAATCATTTTCTGGGGTTCCACATCTCTCAAATTCAAGATCTAGATCTATGTCTTCAGCACAATATGTTTCATTGATAACCTTATCCCCGAGAATTTCGTTACCGCCCTCCTCAGAAGTGGAGGTATAATTACTTGAGCAACTTTCTTTCGCTTCTTTTGTTCCATAAGTTTTATTAAACATATTGCTCACATCACTGGCAGTAAGCTCATTATTAGTTGGACTTAAATCTACGGTGATATTGATCATATTTTGATCCAATTCCGGGTGCTTTGAGATGATCTGTGTACTATTTCCAAGATCGAATGTGGCATTTTTTACGGAAGATGAATTGTTGTACATATCGTCGTTTTCTGACTCGACAGCGAAGGTGCCATCATGGTCGATTTGAGCAATGTTTGAGTCTTTTATAAGTGTGCTGTCCCCAGAAAGTGTTAGCGCTTGTAGCATATTCTCTTCACATAATGTTACCGAGCCAGGCGATAAATCTGCTCGGTACCCTGGGGGAAAATCATCAGAGGGACTAGCCATGAAATATCGAACATTCTTGAAATCGGCACTTGTAATCAAACTATTGTTCATTTGATCAGGCGGAAGATCCAACGAGGAAAATATCAGCGAAGATGGAGGTGAAATATCTTGAAGTTTCGGTGTCATGAGTGCGGTTGATGAATCATAATTTGCATAATTTGTTGTGGTCGGTTTTCGTTTCGGTCGTGTAAATGTTCGTGTGTCCAGCTTCGAACCTGCAAATCAGATTAAATTTTGAGCTTTATTTATTAGTCAGAGCGCCTCTTCCCACATTAGCATGATTATCAATCGATTTTATCAATAGCCCTACATAAACCACTATCATTCTAGAAGAGGTCCCTGCTTTAAGATTAGGAAAATTAATAAATTTAGCAATACATCATTCCTGAAATGATATTCTACATTGCAAACTATTTCCCGGGTTTACATCCTTGGAGATCGTTCCGTCTTCAGGTGTTCCACAGAGATCTGTTCTCGGTCCTCAACTTATCCTTCTTTTTATTAACCTGTTAACCGGGCATGACGAAATTTATTCTATCACGTTACGTTTTTTTAGGAAAATAGTGTTGAAGAGATTTTTAAAAATTCATTAAAAAATTACGGAACGTGAAAAAAGCTCGTAACATATCTCAAAAACGTGCCAGAATCCTTATCTGTATATATGAAATGCCACTAATCTATAGCACTTACGAAGCGTCTTCGGGAATAAGGAAGTGATCTTCATTCACTATCTTTCATATTTTAATATAATAACTAAAGGTTCATACTTTTATTTGAGCTATTATACTTTAAAAGCTCCTAAGACAATTCGTTATTTTAAAATTATTTTGTAAAGATAGCCAAAATATGGTCTTTTGTATTTTCAAATCTATTTTTCTCAAAAACGTGCCGTGGTCGAATTTTTTCGATTACAAATTCGTGATCTACGGGAAAAATCCTATGAAACTATACTTTGCTTTATAAGGGGAAAACTATTGCAGGCCTGTGTAATTTTGTGGAACTTCTTCTGATTTGTTATTGAGTCGGAGTACAGCTCATAGGAAGTGCTCACATGGGACCTGGAGTTCTTAAAATGTGGAAGTTCAAATGTTTGCTCTTTTACTAGGTCAACTCGAGTATCATAGGAAAGGCCATTCTTATTTGAAATTATTCATGAGTCCTCTAAAGACTAAAAATTACATGATAAAGGCACTTGCAGAAAATACATAGAAAATGGTCTTTCTGTAAATCTTTCAGGGTACTGGGTTCTAGGTATAGGATATTAAGTAATCGGAATTGGACACTGAATATTTGAATATTCAGTGCATCATTACTGAATACCAAATTAAACAGATTAAACCGATTAAATTATATTATTGGTAAAAATTCGTGAATATTTTTTAAAACGATAAATAATTATTTTTAACGAGAAAAACTTGCAGTTTATGAATATTGCTTATCAAAATATGTTTCCTCGCGTTGCCTGTAATTATCCTCGTTCGTTGCAAAGATTAACGCGCATAGATCGTGAAGATGTTGCTCTTATTCGAGAAATTGTGGCCGAAAGGCGTGATGCAAGGGAACTGCCTTCAATAGAAATCAATGATCAGACCCGTCTTTGTCGTTACTACAGAAGATCAATAATAGAGGAAATAGAAGCAATTCAGAATGATCCTACTTATGCCAGATTCAACATCCTTACTCAAAGAAAGCAAGTGTTTTCGTAGTACAAGTTAGTGCTCAAGTACTCAATATGAAGTGTTCAAGTACTCAGTACTAATGTATTGAATATTCAAATATAATTCAGTGCTTAATTCCGATTACTTAGTATTCAATACCTAGAAAGCAGTATCCAATGCTGTATGCTCAGTACTCATAACTCATACTCATTATCGAATACTCAGAATTTAGTATTCAATGTCCAGTATATAGATACAGTACTGTGCAAAACATTTGCAACTAAAATCATAGTTTCTTACAGATCATTATAAAATTTCCTAAACCACTGATACCAAAAAAAGTTTTACAGTGCATTATTCTTTATTATGTCTAGTTTCCAGATATAACAATAGCAGAATGTAATATCCCATAATAAGGGAGCAATATCCATTTTTTTATTCAACGTAACGATTTTGCCTGTGCAAAACATTTGCAACTTTATATATCAACAAATACTTTTCTCGGAATAAATGAGAATTGGCAGTACTGTGTTAGTTAACTGGTATTTTCTATTCCATATATAGTTAATAAAAAATAATAATAATAATTTTCTATTCCGATCCAACTACTGCAGGGCATATAATCCAGTATGTCGGCCAGGTCCACGCGCGGAAGTGTATTATTAAAATATTTTTTTCCTTTAAACGCAACTAAACTAAAAGTTCTCAAAATGGGGGTAATTCATTTTACAACGAAATAAAAAACCGAATAATATTTGTTCACACAGATGGTATAACCTAAAAAGACATTAGTGAAAAATATAAAATAGCTAAATCCACCATATCCAGAATTATAAGCAGTTTTAAAAAGACTGGGAGTATTGAAAATATTCATAAAGGGTGGTAGACCAAGGAAAACGACAAAGGCTGAGGATCGTAGAATTTAAATTTTAATTAAATCTCGGCCTTTCGAATAAAACCTGGATGTGGATCCTTCGACAGTAAGAAGACGAGCCATAGAAACCGATCTTAAGAGCTACAGGCCAGCGAAAAAGCCACTACTTGCCGAAGAAAATGGCTGAGCTCGACTTGTCTTTGCTCGAAGTCATTTAGAATGGCTCCTTGAAAAAAGGAGAACTGTCCTTTTTTCGGATGAGTGTTTAACTTTAAGTTTAACTTAGTGGGGCTAGATAGAGGGCAAAAAGTAGGACGACCGACGAACAAACGACTAAATCCGCGATAAACTGTGGTAACTGTGAAGCATGGAGGTGGTAATACAATGGTCTGGGGGTGTTTATCAGCTCAGGGCGTGGGACCTCTTTATGAAATACCACGGATAATGAAAGCGGAGGACTACAAAAACATTATGGAAAATGTTATGCTCCCTTACGCAGAGGAAGAAATGCCCCTGTGCTGGCGCTTCGAACAGGACAATGATCCCAAGCACACCTCTAGACTTCTTCAGGCTTGGTTTTCGCAGCAAAATATTGAAATTTTGAATTGGCTCGCACAGTCCCCAGATCTCAACGCCATAGAAAAGCTATGGCAACTGGTTAAGAAGAATATGAAGGGTCAATTTTACAACAACCGTGACGAACTCTTTAATGGTATAAAAAAGGCTTGGAATGATATAACTTCTTTGCATATTGAGTCGCTATTTAATTCTATGCCAAGAAGATGTGCAGCAGTTATTGTAAATAAAGGCTATTCAACCAAATATTAATGATAATATATATTTAAAGTCGCCAACATTGTCAATTTCAAGGAGTTGCAAATGTTTTGCACAGTCAGTTTTGTATCTTAGTATGAAAAAACGAATATTTCTCCTTTTTTATTGAATAGTTACCTTTAGTTTTTTAATATTCTTAAATTAGATATAATAAAGAATAAAATACTGTATTAGCTTTTTTGTTTTTAAGAATTTAAGGTTTGTTGTAGTAAGACATAGAAAATTGGGGTTTTAGTTGCAAATGTTTTGCACAGCACTGTATACTAAAAAATATATTTCCTTTGCAGCTCATTTGTCTCGCTTCTGCGCTACAGTAGTATCTGACACTTTGGTGACCTCTAGCGGCCACGGGTGGGCATTTAGGACTTTGGGCTCATCGGAACTTTCGACCGGCATGCTAAAACCTATCTTTATGCAAAATTTCAGAAAGATTTACAAAAAGACCATTTTCCATCTATTTCTTGCTGGGTCCTTTATCAAAGAAAAAATAATTCTTTACTGAACAAATTCCGCTTCTCCTTACTTTCAAATATACACCCTGATACAAAATTTAGAATAATTACAGGAAAGAAATATCGGTTAAGTACCATTAGTTTTCTGCGTAATATAGAAGACTCTACTTAATTGATTGGAGAGATTTTAATTTTTTGAAGTTATCTGCACTGAATTGTACAAAACTCTCGGTGCGAAAGTTAAATTCCCACTGGTTTGGGTTTTTTTAATGGAAATTAAAAAAAAAGTCTAAATAATAGAGAGTAATTAATCAACATTTGTTAAACAAAAGCGTGTTGAGTACACACAATGTAATTTTTTATTTTTGATGAAACCTAATGGACCGCGCCCCTTCCGCACACCTGTGTACATTTTCTGCAATTGCCTTTTGAAGGCTGTATGAATCATCAAAAAATCTTCAAGTGACAGGAATCAATTGTCTCTCGGGTACAATTAATTTAATTACAAATAATCAAGAATAATGCCCAATTTGTTCATTTCTCAGGTAGCATTTGGTTTACTTTAATTAAAAGATAACCTGAAGATTTAATTTTCTTCTTTCTTTTGCCTAAAATTTGGGGCAGGAATAATTGAAGCCGGTTAACGAAATTCCACCTAACAACTGGGCTACTGGGCTACTTTAACTAACCTCAAGAAGTGGAATTAGCGAAAAAAACGAAAAAATCTGTAATTCTGAAAAATTCTTTTATATGTTTAGTTACTTGGACGGCTGAGAGAAAAGTAATAACTCTCTGCACTGGATAAAATATCACAAAATTAGTTACTTGAAACAGTAGACTGAAAAGACTTGTCTTAATAAAGTAGCAGTAAGATAGTAAGGATCATAACAGGCCTATTAAAATCTACGACCCAAACACGTTAGTGGTACTATCAGCCCGCTTTGAAAAATTTAAATAACTGCCTACAAAGACTTTCACGATTGCCTTAATGAGCCGGGATCATTGGAGACCTTTTTAGGAAAGTTAGTCGGAAGTAGATCACTCCGTGGTCGTTTGATCAGTTCCATAATAAACCTTTTAAGGAATATTTGCGTGGCAAATATCTAGCATTAAAATCATTTGAATTTCACTCCACCAACGAACGGTGGTCTTACGAAAAGTCCAGTTAATTCCGCTACCTACAACAAATGCGACGAGATAAACAAAGAATCCAACTCACCAGGTTGCAGGCTGAAGTTGCTCTTCCATTGCTGCAAGATGTTCGAGATATCATCTTGGCCTCTTTCTTCGAATAAGCTGTTGGCGAAAATGAACTTAGCACACGAAGCCCCAATGAAAAATGCGAATCTGGCGACTGCGACTTACCAAAACGAATCATCCTTCAGCACTTCGTCTATATCGATGACATCCATTTTAGTTGGGAAAAGTAGGTTGTTGCATTTGCTCCGAAATCCACATATGCAGTCCTACTCGCTTCCCTGCAGCGAAAACACAAAATGCGAAATGTTTTAGTCAAGTTTTAATCAAATTTTAAACAGTTCACGCTAGAATCACCGTTACAGCAGTGGTTTTTTTGCACTAAGGATTTCAGGAAAGTTTTTGGCAATCGAAACTGGCACCTTCAAAACATATCTTCACTCTCCTGTGCTCTGACAGATGCGACGACAGGCCAACGAAAGCTCGATGTTTTGGTCTTGAGCTTTAGACCAGAATTTTTGCTTTAAATCGTTTTTATTTAGGGCGAGTTCTGATTCTGACATTTCGCAAAAAGAAAGTTTTAAATAACTGAAAGCTATGAACGAAAAATAACGAACATTAGCCGCAGCAAATATTTATCTAAACAGTTTATCAGCGCGACAAATCGATTTATAAGTACGGAGAAAAATAATAAAATTCTTAACAGAACAATTACACAGGGCTACAAATTTTATATGTTTTTCTACGGCCGAAAAAGTATTGCTCCATTACTATAGGATTTTTTCCGTAGATTACGAATTCGTAAACGAAAATGTTCAATTAGCTCCCGTTTTCGAGAAAAATAGAGTTAAAAAGTGCAAAAGACCATATTTCGGCCATTTTTGAATGATCATTAAAAAATAACGGACTTTCATAGAAGGTCATAATATGAATTAAATGAAAGCCTGGATTCTAATCTAAGGATATAAAAAAGCACTAATCTTTAAACTTTTCTTAAAATCTTGGGGAACACATTTTCCGTAACGATTTGCCTGGTGAAATCTTCATTCCCTATCTGTTGTATGAAAATAAAAAATGCATAGAAAAAATTACTTTAAATGGAATATTATGGAAAAATTTGAAAGCGTTTCATATTTGTATGTTATAATTTAAGGTTCATGTTTTCATTTAAGCTATGGTGCAAGTTCCCATCACGATCAGTTATTTTTAAATTATTTATCAAAAATTGCCGAAACATGGTGTTTTTTCTTCTATTTTTTCTCGAAAACGGGAGCTAATTGAACATTTTCGTTTGCCAATTCGTAATCTACGGAAAAAATCCTATAGATTTGATTTGTCATTTGTTGGGCAACTAAATTGATGTTGACCAGTGTTTTTTTTTTATTTACAGGAAAGGAACCGCATTTTTTTTTTAACTTACAGAGGAAATATTTGTTTTAAATTTTTTTTACATACAAGTATATTGAAAGTACTACGACGCAACCAATTAAAAAATTGTGTAGTCCCCGCCGCTATCGAGAATGGCCTACCATCTTTTGGGCATGTTTTCAACGAGTTTTTCCGCATATTCAATCGACAGCGAACGCCATATCTTTCGAATCACCCGTGTTAGCTGCTTGAGATTGTAGACAAGCCTTCCAGCGATTTGGCTCTTCATTATGCCACACAATCTCAATTGGATTGGCTTCTGGGGATTGGGATGGCCAATCCAACGTTGATATGTTATTCTCTGCTTTCCAGATCCTGTACAGTTGACTCTGATCTTTGGGATCGTCATCCTCTTGGAAAATCCAATCATTACAGTTGGGTCCAAACATCTTTTTCAAGGCTTTTAGGAGACTACTAATAAATGTTGACCATCTTCTTAGCGTCCAAATTCTCCGTAAAGAACTCTAAGAAGCCAGAACCGTGTTCCGAAAAGCATCCCGAAACATTGATTTTTATTGGATGCTTGACAGTGCGCTGGATGAAACAGATCCTGCGAGTGGACCAAATACGTTTCATGTGAGTCGATTCATCACTGAAGACAATGTTCGAGCAATCGCGATTCAAATGCTCGGTAGCCCAGGTCCTTCCCTTTTCTATAGAAATAGTAATAAAGAAATCATTAGCTAGAGAAAGACAACAATTTGGGACGATAAATTGGAACACTTCTAAAGGGTGCACTTCACAAAAATGTTTTATCACAAGTATTTTCTATGAACGTATTACACACTGCCTCTTCCACAACCACACACCAAACACGCTATATGATGCTTACAAATTTTATTTAAGTTAATTACTTGTGGTGAAAAAAAAACCACTTTTTTATTTAAACGATTTTAAGATTGTTCACATTTACGAACAAATTAAGACCATCCTATAATTTCTTTGTAACTATTTCTCTCTCAGGTACATCCCTTGACCCTTGCGGCCCTTTCAACATTGCCATAGAAATTCTGATTAGAACCAAATATGCTGCATATGGCAATACATACATCAAGTTTGCTAAGAAACCGATCGGAGGCTAGCCTCCTCTGCCACACAGCCAAAACAGAATTCCCATGTCTCAATAGTGAAAAAAAAAAATCCAATCGCTCCGGCTCGCAAGCTCATAGATATATTTTGCAGATTGCAGCTCTATCGTTTATTACTCATGAGCGAGAGCCACTTTTTTTTAGAGCGGTGTTCTATTGCTCTCTCCTACTACGTAAGTTCCTACCCCATTTCCAAGCTTCTTCTCGTTACGATACATACGCTTTGCATGTAATTTAGGGAGGCTAGCCTCCTCTGTCACGCACACACAAAATTCTTCGGCGGCAATTTTCCCAAGCTCTTTTAAATAAATTACAAATTAGAGGACCGTGACCTCTATGTGTTGTGTTTTGTTGCAGCTCTACTCATAAAGTCATCGGAAGCTAGCCTCCTCTGTTACGTACACAGAGTTCTTCGGTCGCAAATTAGGTCACGGCTCTTCGTATGTTTTGTTTCGTCATATTTTTATTCATAAAATCATGGGAGGCTAGCCTCCTCAGAGACAGGAATTATTTCACGAGGAATATAGGTATTGCGAGTTGTATCAGAAATTAAAATGTCCCGATTAAGACTGCATGGGAAAAATGACTTGGAATTTGTTTATTATTTTTATATTTTCCTAGGTGAAAAAACAAATCAATACCAACATTTTCGTTTAGGAAGATATAGGTTAATTTTCATAGTTGTTATTTTATATAAAATGCCAAAAAAAAAAAAAAATGATAAAAAAACATTTTTTGATTTGGTGTGTATAAATCTTTTATTTCTACAATCATATAAAATATACTTTTTAGCTTTTGCAACATTGTAACAGAAAATTATTAAAAAATTATTCTATTTTCTAAAAAATAGTTTTAGTTAAACTTGTAAAAATGTTAAAAACTCCTTTTCAGGAAATTTGTTGATAATAATTAAATGCTGTCCGTTTTCCTCTAAAGTCAAGATATCCTCCAAGAAGCCAAACCAGTAAATTACTATCCCAGGCCCAAATCTGTAAATTGGAAAATTGATTAATCTTTGCAAAGTATAAAATGTAGGAGTTTACCTGTTCGTATAACTTTCAAATTGCTGCTTGATGTAGCGTCGGTGTGTTTTTAAATCCCCAAAAAGGGCTTTGCTTTCTATCCAGTGAACCAGAGACCCCTTATACAGGCAAGGCAGCACTAGCTTAAGGTCGGGGGTCTTATCAAAACCAGTCCTTCTTAAGTCCCTTTCGTCTGCGTACACCATGCCAGCCTTCGTTGCCATTTCTTTTAGCTGAAAAATTAGATTATAAATTAAAACCATGACTATTACATTCAAAATGTTGTTAACGTTTGAAGATTTAAATGGCACTAAATTAAAACAATCGCAATCGAGATTTATAACAAATTATATCCGAGGAAATACAAAAAATAGGTGATATAAATAGGTTCATAAGTGCATTAAAAGAATATTTAGGAATGCTAAAACGTTAAATTGATTAAATGTGCAATTAAAGTGTTATTATTTAAAAAAAAAAGAACAGGACTGATTAATTTAATGCTGCTGACTTACTTTAACTTCAAATTCCTCTCCAATGCACCGCCGCTCAATGTCGACGATTGGGCCGTCCTGGTTGTCCGTGAAGATGCTGATTACGAGACACCGAGCCAAATTTTTATCCGGTATTAATTTTGGTCGCTTGAGCATCTCAATGATCTTTCGTTTGGATAAATCCTTGTACTTCTCGGAGATGAGGATCCGAGTTAGTGTTGTCGGTGGCACTCTCATTGTTTTAGCCATGTGTAGGACAATTTCTGGCTTAAAATTATTCGCTGCCACTGCATCTTCGTACCTAAAATCATATATAATTTAAATAAAGCTAAAGCGCAACATACACAAAGAAAATAAATTGACAAAGTATATAATAGAATAGATATTAGATTTTAAAAATAAGATTAAAATATATCTAAGAATTAACCATTCAATTTAAATGAATATAAATACTTAAACCACAGTACAAAGGTTAATCAGAAGTCCCATCTAAAACAAACTGTTTCTACTTTGTTGTATTCTTTTAAATATAAAATTGTGGCAAGGATTTGCTGATGGATTTTATTTATTTTATTTTTAGTTATTTTTTTTAATTTTTTTTAATTTGGTCGCCATATTGGATCGGCCATCTTGGATTTGTAAATTTGGGTAGTATTCAAAATCAGTGAACTCAAAGCAATCATTGCATTAATTTTCATTAAAATCTGTTGAAATCGAGAAATATTGGTCGCCATATTGGATCCGCCATCTTGAATTTCTAAATTTGGATAGCGGATTTGAAATCAGCGTTCCATAAAACCCCTAAGTAACAATTTTCATGAAAATCCCTTCACATTTAAAATTTTGAACCGCCATTTTGAAACCCTACATATTATTCGAAAAAAAATTAGCCTATATGTTAAGTTGGAATATGTATTACCTTAGGACAAAAAATGAAAAATATCGATGCAAGCGGTTAGGTGTGATTGAGCAACAAACAACCAACCGAACTTTCATTTTTATATATACATATATAGGGATTGTTATATCACTATTAGCTTTAAAGCTACCAGAAACCAATTTTTGTGAACGACCATCTACCATGTTGGTTTGCAAATGTTTAACTTCTCCATTTTGATATCAGAATCGATACAAATAATCCCAAACACCAATGTACAAACTTTTATTTAAATTCAATTGAGTTAAGAATTCCTTGTCCGCCATTTAAATTCGGCCATATAGAATTTTTGAATTTTGATAACGAACCTGAAATAAGTAACCTTAAAAACTTCGACGTACTAATTTTTATGAAAACTCGATTAAGTTTTAT
Organism: Dysmachus trigonus; assembly: GCA_949715965.1. Taxonomy (NCBI): domain Eukaryota; kingdom Metazoa; phylum Arthropoda; class Insecta; order Diptera; family Asilidae; genus Dysmachus; species Dysmachus trigonus. The sequence goes on from OX454322.1 coordinate 2,688,842, forward strand.
ATTCTGGACCCGCTATGTTGAATTCCAGAATTTTGAAAACAGATTTGACAGTAGCAACACTAAAAACCCATGTGTACTTAATTTCAAGCAATATCCGACGATATTTCGAATTTTGGCGTTTTGAAGATTTGGAACACTATGTCGCTTGTTGGATGTATGTATGTGCTCTTGTTTATCAGCTCTTCTATTTATTTATTTATTAATTTCGCTTAATACAAGCTACAATAAACAAGTAATCTAAAATTAAATACTACTACTAAGTTCTAATAAGAGATTTAAAAAGAAAAAAGGAAAAAAGGTGTGTAGAAAAGCTTATAGTAGGTTATAAATATAAAGGTTCAATTTCACGTCATTGGTATAAATTAAATTAACCGAGGTAATGAAGTTTAAGAGTTTAGTTTTTTTTTTAAGATGATATGAGAGCTTTGCTGAAATCGGTGGCAATAACATCGACGTTGGCACAATTTTCTACAGTGGGATTTGATTCATTAAAAATGTTGTTGACTCAAAGATGGATTAATTTTTTGTTCTAGATGGAACTTCTGCTTAGTCTTTATTCTGTGCTTAAACTGCCTGCCACTAGTGCAACCCTTATACCAACAATGTAAAAGAATAATAATAAAGAATAATATTAATAAATAAATAAAAAAATTTCATGTGACTTTATTTAAATACTTTTTTAACAATATCTTCGCTTTTGCCGAGCAGACGTGAAAAGATGATCTAATTCTGTTATTCCACTCCGTGAACAGAATGCTGGACAACGTTTGATTGTTGATTTCCTTAAATTTCCTTATGAGCTCTAATTCGCACTCAAACGATGAAACCTCTCCGAAATTGTGGATAAACTCAACAATTTCAGAGTATTCATCTAAAGAGAGAATATTTCCCTCGATCATATTTATAAGTAAAAAATAAAAATGCCCGGGAACTGTTTAATTCACATTATTTCGAGGAGCAACCTGAAGAACTTCCGGCACGAACAACAAAATTCACAAATGACAACATCAACAAACAAACGTCAAAATCAGCTGTCTTCTTCGAAAAGCTTCGTAAGCAGTTAGAGGGAAAATTATTGTTAAAACAGCTTTCTATTTGGGGTAAATTAATTAAAATTGGATTAAAACGAGATGTATTTGTTTTAAAATTAGTGGAATTTGTGGTGATACAGTTTGTTTGGAAAGTTTTGAAATTAAATTTCTTAATAGGGGGATAAAATGCTTACAAACTTCAAGTAGTTGAGTATTGGAAGTATCCTTAATCATTATTTTCGCTATTTTTTCCGAACTCTCCCTCGCGATTCGACAACTTCGATTTTTCCCGGATTGGTCGAAATTATTTTTATTGGGTCATGCCGTTTGGTCTAACGTAGTCGAAGATTTCAGCCTCCGTGAAAGTTGTGTGGTGTAAATTTAGCGTGCGATTTCCCGTGGGAACGGACGACGAGCTCCAGCTGCAGTTTGTTACTTCTTTTAACTTGTATTGATTTTGTTTTTAAAAAAGTATTAAGGTAAGGAAACGGCGCCCGGGTCGAGAGATTTCTCCACATTTTCCTTTACTCCGCAGGTAATCAAAAAAAGCATGGCTCGAGGACACCAGAAGCTTCAATCGCAAGCAAAGGCCCAGGAGAAGCAGGCAAAAATGAAAAAACAGCAGGGACACAGCGCCAACGACCAGAAAAAGGCCGCCCAGAAGGCGCTCGTCCACGTCTGTGCGGTTTGCAAGGTACGTGGATATGCCACTCTCTTTTTTTCTTTTATTCCGTGCTCAATCAATTCGATTTGATCCATCTTTCCAGGCCCAAATGCCCGATCCGAAGACGTACAAGCAGCACTTCGAAAACAAACACCCCAAAAATGAGATGCCCGCTGACCTCTTGGATGTCTAACGAGTCGTCGGATAAAATTGTTTCTTCAAATTCCTTTAACGCCCTTCATCGTTGGATGATAAAAGCTTTTACAAATTGTTTATATATGAATATAATTTTTTTTCTAAATCCAAGCGAGTTTTGACGACAAACGGCGCACCGTTTCGGGGTTACTGAAGTCCGGGGCCCCCTCCGGTGCTCTCTCCGGTTGACCACTTGAAAAAACACCTTTACAACCTGAACGTTTATCTCATCATTCAGGTGATATTATTTTTATATTTTTTATATTGGCTAGGCCAAGAGGTTTCTTTCTCGGTAGCGAGAAGATTACAAGTTGCAATTGCATGATTACGTTTACTGGGAATTCCCCCCCAAAGACGTAAACAAAGCTCTTTCTCTCTAGACACTTCGCCAAATGTAACTCCAATCGACATTGGGCCTCATGGGGCCATAGCATACCGGATTACATCTTTACTTCCGGGTCTAAATAACCAGAAGTAATTGGGTTTTTGTTTCGAATTTTTACCTGCAGAGAGAAAAATTAATTTCTTTTTCGCAACTTTCAGAGATGGCACAAAGTTTAATAATCGATTAATGGATAGGTAAATGGGTACAAAATAATTGATTGAGTTTACTTAATAATTTAATTTATTGCATTCACATTTTATAATAAAAAAATGTGCTTATTCTATGAGTTGAATGAATAAAGTGAAATTAACTAAATAATATTGGGTCTGCACAAATTTTGCTTTGGAAACTTGATAAGGTTAGCTTTAAGGGATTTTATTTGTAGAATTACGAATCCGAAAATGAAAATTTATCACATCACGTTTTCTAAAAAAAAACATACTACCTATATTAGAAAATTTTGAAAATGTCTTCACACTTTATGGAAAGGTCACGTAAATTTACGTTTTACCATTCTGACTTCCTCGGGTGTGCCACATAGATTTACGTTTTTGCTTGAATTTTTAATCGCTGCGTTAGTTATTCATTTTTATGTGTATGTATTGTGTTTTTCCTTGGTACCATTAGTTGTAGTACTATTTATCTTTTAAACTTACTGCGTAGTTTTGTTTGTTATATACAGACCCTGGCCATCGAATTATGAACATTTGCAAAAGTAATAAGAAATACGTTTTTGTATGAAAAAAGTGTATTTGAAGCAAAATAGAGAAATTCAGTTAACATTTTTCTGAAAGTACATATTGTTAAGATTATTAATAATATAATATTAGTGAGCTTAGATCTAATATTTTGTTGCGTCACCCTTATTTTTAATAATAGCTCTAATCCTATCCGGCATACTCTCAATGCACCTTGTGATAACATCCCTTAATGAAACATCTTCCTTCCAAATTTTTTTAATATTTCTAACCAAATCATCTTTATTTTGATTTGTCAAACTATAAACTCTACTTTTCATGTAGCTCCACACGTTCTCTATGGGATTAATATCCGGAGAATTAGCGGGCCAAGGAATGATTGGAATATTTTTTGAAATCTGAAATTCTTTTATTATTTTTGCCGTATGACAAGGCGCATTATCTTGCATAAATTTTATATCGGAATGTTCTCTTCTTAATTGGTTAAAATAAGGTAAAAGGACGTCTCGTTGTACTTGTAAATATTGATCCTTATTCATATTTCCATCCACGATATACAGGGGTCCGGGTCCTTTTCCACTAATGACACCGCAAATCATTACTGAAGAAGGATGTCTTACTTTTGTTTAGATACAGGAGGGATTAAACTTTTCGCTAGGGCGCCGCCTAACCCAATTGCACGCTTCCGTTTGTGCACGAAAAGTCGATTCGTCACTAAATAGAATCTGCAAAAATGTAAAAATTTTTAGATTTTTTGAAATGACAAATTTTTATTAGCGATAATTTATAAGGATAATAAATACCTTATTCCAATCTGCAACAGTAAGGTTTTCAAATTGTTTGGCGAAGTCTAATCTCGATTTTCGCATCCTGGTTGTCAGCAGAGGCTTCTTGACTGGACATCTACAATGAAGGCTAGCTTCTTTGCTCCTTCGCTTGAGTGTACGCTCAGATATTTCTATTCCTTCTTCAGCTAGAATCCTTGTTAATTCCTTAAAGGAATATCTCCGGTGTGCGGCAAGTATTGCAATAATCCTACGGTCCGTTCTCGCTGAAGTCATTCGGATTCCACTACATCTTTGTCTGCCTGGTGGTTCATTCTCTTTATTTTACTTCATAATTCTTCTTAATTTTCGCTACACTTCCTACACTAACTAATATTTTATAATATTTTGTATTAAACAATTGGCATACACTATATAAGAAAAAATCCACCAAGCAAAGGAAACAAGCGAATTAATTAGGAGACACAACTTGTTTGAAATTTGCTACTCAAATGATCACTTTACCTAAAATGGGATTTATTTATTACTGGAATCCTAAAAACATTTCAAATTTCCATTCAGTATCCTTAACAATTCAAGGAATTTGAAATATGGTTTTACTGCCTTGTAAAATTACTCGAATTGTCATAAAAGCAGGTAAAAAGTGCAAGAGCGACATTTGTGCACGTGTTCATAATTTGATGGCCGGGGACTGTAAATAACTTTGTAACATTTTTATCAAAAATACAGTACCTGATCATTGAATTATACTCAAACCTTAAATTTGTGAACATTTGCTTATGTGCAAAATGTTTTTTCACTACTTTGCTGTATGACAAGGTTCGCCATCCTGTATAAAACAAAAATCGTGTCTATTTTGGAACCAGTTGTCTGCTTGAGGAAGGAAAACCGTATCAATTTCTTTAATATACTTAAAGGCTTCTTAATTCTTTCACCCAAATTGCAGAACAAATCATGATACGATGGTACGATGCTTGACCCTTCGATCAAAACATCCGATGGTCGTCTTCAAATATAAATTTATTGCCTGTCAACAATTTCGATCATTGACTCATTAGAAAAACAAAACTGAGGTAAAAATTGTTGATAAAAGTTTATGATATTAGTAAGAAAATTGGACATGTTTGTTGCTTACTTTCTGTCATTCACTGATAAATTCATATGCGTTTTGGCCCACGTCAATCTCTTCTTTTTGACTGACGCTGTTAATACCAAACTCTTTAGGCGTCATTACCTAGATAGGTATGCTAGCGTCAACAAATTTCTTGTGAATTGAATAAATAAATTCTCTTCTATGCTCTTCCATTATTTTTATAATTTTTCTGTTGTCCCTTTTAGTTCCACAATTTTCTCTCTTTGATGACGTGAGACTAACTCCCTGTGACATCCGATTTTTGACATTTCGCACTTTAGATTGCGACACATTGCAAATTTCTGCAGTCTTACTCTGAGTAAGATCTCCTTTGTCTATAAGGTTTCTTTTCTGACATCAAATCGGACTTTTTTTCCCATATATCTATTACGAAATTTTCATTGTATTGAAAGGACAATTTTATTGTTATAAAAAATTACAGTTCCGCTTTTGAATGCACTAGTACCTTAAGACATTTCCTATTTAACTTTTGAATCACTTTTCCTAATTTTTTTTGTGACCCGGAGCACTTTTAAATAACACTGTTCTTATCGTCCGTTCAGTTTAAAATTTTTTGAAAAAGTGATTTAGTTGTATATCTTTTCTTCTCCTAAGGTGGTAACACAATTTTTCTTACAAAATATATCATAAGGCCATAAGAAAGCAGAATAGAAAATATTGGCGCCAGAAAAATTGGAAACTCCTGCAGACCAGGGGAATTCTTAGAAAAATACATTTTTAGTATAATTCAATGATCAGGTACTGTAGTGCTGATTTAATAAAACTGCAACGCTTTGCTCGAAAATCGAGAAAAGATAGAGCAAAAACAAAATGTGTTAAAAAATATCGTGTTAGTAATATAGTTCAAATAAAGTATAAAGTCCTAGGAATTAAACATTTTAACACCATCAGGAGGAGAATGGCTGGATTTATTGGTGTCACAGAAAGAAACAACTATAGATTACAAAATATTAAAAATCTAATTTATAATGCCAATATTTATGCGTTAATCATATTAAGCCAAATCACAGCAAAGAACCTGCATATTATATCGAGTTGTTAAATAGAGCAATCAAACAAAAAAGGGATACTTCTACAGTAATTTTATATGAAAGAATGGACAAATTTAATCTGAAGCAACTAACAAAGATAGAAAAGTTTTGAGAACATAAATTTAAGAATATAAAACAAGGAGAGCAATGATGGGAGGTTAAAATCTACTTGCACCAAGGACTAACCGACTACATTAAGATCCAATTTACTACTTAGTTAATTATAATAGGTTGCCAGAAAAAGGTAAGAAATGCTCGAAGTATTCTGGAATATAAAAGACTTAATAAAGATTTGTAGCGCAGCAAAAATAATAAAATAAAAGGTATTGTTGCTCTGAACTCCTTTATTTTATTATTATGAAACAAAAGTCCCTCAAATTATACGTCTTCAGAGACTAATCACAGTGAGTATACTACGTATTACGTTAAATCGGATAATAATTAATATTATACATACATGTGTGCTTACATCAAATATTATTTGTCTGGGGTGCATAAAATTTAATTCAATTTTATTTTTAAAAATTAGTTTTTAAATTTTTATATATTGAATCCTCAGAGCCTAAAACGTCATATGTACTATATGTGCACAGTGCATAGGATATCTCGGTAGTAGTTCATTTGAAAAAAATCCATTATTTTGTTAACCTTTTGAATCATTTTTTTTTCTAGCCATCGTATTTTAATGAAAATTGTTATACAAGGGTTTTTGAGGTCGGTGTTTACTGTTATGTATATAACAGAGAATAAACCTCTTAGGGTAATCGAACTACAGGCATACGGTCGTCGTAGCAGACCGGGAATATAAGTGAAAGGCAGTAACTTTATATTTAACGAACTAATATTTAACGTAATCACTTTAATTTTGGACTTAATTTATTTCTGTCGCGACAAACTGATCTTGAATTCCCGTGTTTTTAAAGTCGTCCGTTCTCGTTTGCGCCTTTAAAGCAACTCCATTTTTCCGATTGCCTCGATCTTCAGACCTATCGGGAAAAAATTCAATCCATGCATTTTTTGTTTGACGAATTGTTAGGCAACCCTTGAGCTTATTTATGATAGTCGACACTATAAGTGTGTCTGACGCCTTTATAAAATTTACGCAAGTCGTAAATTATTCAATACATTAATTTTATTTAGAACCTCAAAAATGTAATATATTTTCACTATAATTTTGATAGATAGATTCTCTCCAACAATTTATGCGATCTTCATCTACTAAATTATTATATATATTAGGGTTACATATCGGAATAAAATATGGATATGCCGATATGTAACCTACCTGGAATTTTGGCACATAATGTTACGAATTTACTATTAGATTTTAAAATTGAAAATGGCGGATATAGCGGAACATTTCTAATTTCTTTGGAAAATAGTATCCAGGGGTTTTTGAAGTCGCTGATTGCGAATTTACTATAAGATTTTTGAAATTCAAAAAGACGGATCCAATATGGGGACGAAAATGAAAATAAAAACTTCATTTTTATGAAAAAGTGTTCTAGGATATTTAGATATTCGTAATTAGCAATCTTGACAACCCCCCATACTAATTTTCATAAAAATTGAAAATATTAAGAAAATTTTGTCCACCATATTGGATCCGCTATTTGAAATTTGACAGCGAATTCGTAATCAGCGATCCTGAAAACCCTTACACAAGTTCCTAGATAATTACAATTAATCTTTGATCTTGTCATAAATTTATTCTAAAGAGATTTATGCTTTTTATTTTTTATTTACTCTTAACAATAATTATTTTATTAATAATTATAATTATTTTACTGTTATTAGTAGGAAATAAAAAATTGCTACGAAATCGGTCATATATTACTCATAAATAATAAAAAACCCAGGGGTTGTTTACGTCTCTGGGTGACACGCTGTGCTGCATGCTGAGTGTCCTATCCTGTACTCTATAATCTAAGGTTTAAATGTACAAGTACAGAAATTGTTAAATTTTGAATTGGTATAGTACACTTAATACATAACGTTGAAGTTCAGAAAAAAGAATTGAGACAAAAATTCAAGTAGCATCGCTAAAATTATAAAAGTGCTGGAATTTATTTAAATTTTGAGAAAAGATTACAAAGACGATTAAGCAGTCATTTCATTTGCAATTGCAAAACTATAATTAATAAAGATATTTTCTGTCGGACGTTTTTGTTCTACCTTAAAGTTTAATTGATCCGCATTCTTCTGGATTTCCGAGCCGACATTTGTCGAGCTGGGAGAAATATTGGATTTGATTGTACACCTCAATACAGGCTCTGTAATGAAAAATCTAGTATTTAATTGCCATTACCTCGTATATTGCAGATTGTAACATAGGAGATTTGATAATTACACTGGACTATACCTACCTAGTACATATCCTATATATACTTTCATTTAAACATTTCTCGTGCATTTTACCAAATTCTACAACATTAAGCACTCTGTATTTAGAATAATTTGCATCAAGGCATACCTTGAATTTTTGAGATAAACTAAAATATGTTTAAATGTGTAGATTGTATTCTTTTATTAATCTACAACAACAACAAAACTACCTAATACATATTTATAATATAATAAAACACAGCGAAGGCATATAATTTATTTATTATTATTTCTTTTATTTGTTATATACATAAAGTAACACGATATGAAATTTTTCCAAAGGATGCTATTCTTCCTTCAATAAATAGCTTGTAATTTTCCAATTTATTTAAAATTATTTTTCTTGTCCATGTGTTAATTGCTTCTTTTGTCTCTGTTCGATGTCGACGATTTCAAATTTAAAGTCAGAGCTATGCTGGAAAAAAAAAGAAATTTATTAATTTTAATGTTTTATTACTTAAATTTTTAATACAAATGATATGATACATAAAATTCGAAAGAAAACATTTTCAAGTATGTACCTTTCTTTTTTCTTTTATTAATAACTATTATAAGGCATTTAGGGTCATAGTAGCCTTAGCCCCTAGTATCTTAGATTTAAAAAAGTGGTTGTGGTAGTCGAGTCAATTTCTATAATATGGCCCTTTGAATCAATAAAAAATGTAAATGTAAATGATTTAATTGATGTAATAATACCTCTCGAGTCCCTAATTTTGCACAACAATATATTAGTTAATAGAACTAGCATTTAGAAAATAGCAAAAATGTAATTATCTCAAAATTGATGAGCCTGGTAAGAAAAAAAAACCTAAACTGCCCCTTTATTTTCCAAGCATCATTACTAAGTATTCCAGTAGCATTCATATAAACAAATTATGTTTTACACAGCCATAAAAAAAATGAAAGACCACCGAATCTTGGAAATAATAGGATAATAGGGTATCCTATTTTAATCCTATTTTTTGAATATTACCAAAGTTTTATTTTTCGAATGTTATCAGAGTTTTGTAATAAAATATTTTTTCAAAGATATCGTCATTGTATAATAATTATGTGATACACACTATATGTGTATTAAAATTGAAGTGGCAATATACGTGAACAATAACCGGGACACTCGGTTCTCCTATATTATTCGTACTATAATGAGTATCTAAAAAAATAAGCGGTAACATAATTTATAAAACACACTTTTGTAAAAAAAAACGCCAAGTTAAGCCAACAGTTCAGTTGTGGAAAATCGTGATATCAAATTGAGTAATCAAATTCAACTTTAAATGTTAAATAAATAACATACAAGCCTTTTATTACAATTCGAATTATATTTATCGATTTCAATTTTTTATTTAAAATTTAAAATTATTATCTAAAACGTGGGTGTTTTGCATTTTAAGGTATGTTATATTTTTATGAATTTAACGTAATTAACGTAATTAACGAACGTAATCTTCCAACAAAAACTTTAAAAAACTTATTATTGTATAAAATAACAAAAGAAACTATGCGCTTGCTCAATAACTAGGTGTACCTATAGATATCAATATTCTATGAATGTATTATTTATTGCTATAGTTTATAACAAAACCTTCAAATTACCTTATTCCAACGCTATTTAATAAAATAACAAAAGATACATGATGAGACAGTATAATAGATTAAATATACCCTGATTATCGCACGACGTTGAAAAATGTTTTTATGGATAAAAGGGTTAAAGGAAAGGATTTATGTCTGTATTCATAAATTGAATGTATAGATAAACAAAATTAACAATGAAAACTAAAATCCCTATCGGAAATAAGGCCACTAACCGATATTAGGTTTTTTTCCCTAGAATGAATATTTGTCCTTACTCAAAGCCTCTCCACAAACATTTAGGTCAAAAGGTTTTAGCGCAATAAATTGAGAATATATTCTAGTTATAATCATATAAATGTTTAAGCAATACAAGTTATTGAAAACAGTGTTTTAGTTACTTGGAACAAATAACCACGATGCCTATATTTCTTCTGGAAGTATTAAGAGGATGATTTTTCTCCCTAGTTTCGTTTCAATACTATCCAATATTCGTAAAATTTTTTGTATATATAAATAACACAAATACAGCGATCGGTAGCAGCTGCACAGTTAAATATTTCCAAGGTAATATAGTATAATAATAACCCTACAACGCGGATATAATTTTATCTATTCGGAGTAAATAAAATCCAAACAACTTCACAGATATGGTGTTTAATTTAAGGTATCCCTTAAGGAATAAAATAACTACTCGGTATGTATCTCGCAAAGAAGCATAAAAGTTCTTAAATGGACACCCTTCGGTGTTAACATTATATCATTACAATACGCTATTTGTTGCACTATTTAAATAGCAATCAGTTGGTGTAAACGAGAGAAAAGTTTGAATACATCTTGTTGGTGCTATCCTTTTAGTGTTTTTTTAATACATGTTCAATGTGATTTTTACTGCAGATCAGTTTAGTTTTCGTGAAGTTTTACATACAGAGTAATACAATACTATAAGAAGTCAAAATGAAGTAAATTTTCAGAGTGCGGTATAATACAATCCAAAAATTAATTCTATTCGAATGTCAGAAAGACGATATATGTAAATATGTATATTAAAAAAATCCCTTTTTTTCTGAGCAACTTTTGTTGTATGCAGGTTTATTAGTATTGTATAAGAATATTGAAATAATTTGAAGAATTTATATTTATAAAGAAGATAGAATATAGAATTCTAGTTTGTTTTCATTTCCATTTTATGTCAAGACGTCATTACAGAAATTGGAATAATTTAGCCAGTATCGAAATCGAATATTTAAGTATGTAGTTGTTTTAATACTTTGTAATATTAATAAGAAAAATTATTCTTTCTATAAAATGATTTGCTTTTAACTTTATTCTTTATAGTAGGAACATTGGGGTGTGTTTTAAATGAACCGATTACCGATTAGATAGCGAACCATTTTCAATTTAATATTTGTATTACAATTTAACAATTGATTGAGTCATTTTAGCATCATTCTGGTTTTCAGAGTTGCATATAATTATTATGTGGTGGCCTTTGTTCGGCAGGCTCCATTTGGTTTTTATGTCCCAATTTTAAGAATTGGCGAAAAATTTGCATGAGTCATACCTCAAAATAAGAGACAATAGGCAGGGATGTTTTTAGATTTCAATTATTTTTCGTACATCTTTCATGTTTTTTACTTAACGCCCCTTTTACTTATCCAAAAGTAATACTTTAAGTCGGCGATTGTACACAAGTTAACAACAAATTAGGTTTGGACGATATAGATATACTATAATACATCGATGCATCGGACACATATTTATATTTATGAAACGTTGCATTGAACTGAACTGACGTTTTTTAACATCCTTGATCTATTCGATCATCAAAACACATCAAAACTTATGAAGATAAAGCCTTATAGAGCTTTACCAATAGCAATTTTTCACTTATTTTCTTATTAAAGAATGCGGTTATTAAAATTTAACCCTTTGGGGTTTATATTGCTTATAACAGGTGTCATGCTGGTCGAAATTACTTTACTTGAATAATCAGTAATACTTAAATATTATACATATTGTAAAACAAAATTTGTTAACTCTTAATTTGTAAAATCCTTTTTTCGAATTTTATGTACCTCAAGAGCTTGTCGATTTAGTATAATATAAGATCAGTATATTTCTTTGCTGTGGTAACTGAGACCAGACATACAACCACAAAGGAAGAATTAAAAATAAAAAAAATAATAAGTTTGAAAAGTATTAAGAACAAGAAAGAGATAAAATACAAAAATTACAAATTACAAAAGGTCGAAGAGAAATAATAGTAGATATGCTCTATAAGTTTTATTATTTATCTTATTTAATCAGTGTGGTGCTCTGTTAGTTGGCTCCTAAAAATGTGAGGGTTTCGAGGGTTTCTTCTACGAAATTTGATTGAAAGTTACCCGTTAATTAAATTAAATTCATTAAATGTAACTAATAATAGTTTCGAAAATTTTTTAAGTAGGAAATGAAACTATGTGTCGAAAAAACTACCATTCTTTTCGATGCATTATAAAATATCGATGACACAGCGCGATGCATTATATCGAAAATAAAAATCGATTCTATTTCAAATGTCCATCCCCACACCAAATTATCTTTGGCAAAAATTTATGTGACCGGAAATTAGGGTGAATTCACCCCTACTTGCTCAAAGACTGTATCGAATATTATTTTTTTTTTTTCAGTTTTTCTATTCATTTCTCTTGCTAATTACTAGGTACATTATGCGACAAAATTATTCATACCCCAAATAAATTTTTATTCCTTTTAAGTTTATAGTTAAAAATGCCTCAATCAAAGGAAAGGTCATCGTTGATGATTATCTAAATGAACTGGGATATGGTAAAATAGCTGTTAAATACAATAAAATGATACCACGGTTCAAACAATTATTAAAAATTACAAAAATAGGTCCTGTGTTGAAAATTTACCAAGAAAGGAAAAAACTGATTTCGATGACGCCAGAAATATAAGAGAAATAAAAAAAGAGAAGAAGTTATCAGCTAGAAATATTAAAGAAAAACTATCTGTTAATATTTCCGCCCGGGTTATAAAGCGACGGCTTCATACAGGTAGATTTACAAGCCATTTTGGAATTAGGAAGCCTTGTATTTCGGTAAAGAATAGATAGAAGCGTCTGGAATTCGATATAAAAAATATTTAACCATGCCACTTTCCTTTTGAGAAAAAGTCGTCCAAATGAAAGACTGTAACAAAACTCCATTCAGAGCAGAGTATGGTGGTGGAAACGTTCTCATTTAGGGTTGATTCAGCTATCATGGCTTAGGGGATTTGGTTTTGTTGGAGCAAAGAATGACAGGAGCATATAACATCCAAATTTTATCAAATCACCTGCAGTCTTCAGCTTGAAAAATGAGTATTGGCGACAATTTCAATTTACCAGCAAAACAACGACCCCAAACATACACACCAGACAAATTGCAAGAGAATAATTCCTTCAAAGTCCAAACTTAAATCCTATAGAGCATTTGTGGAACTATTTGGACAAAAAACTAAATCGGATAAATAACATTATTCAAAATTTGATATTGAGTATGCCTAGACTTCTACAGGCTGTAATCGATGTAAATGGTCTACACAAAAAGTATTAAGACTACTTTTCGGTCGGGTAAGCTTTACACAACTTAGGAATGTATACTTTTTCCAGATAAGTTTAAAAACTAACCTCATGGTTGGATTAAATAACATTGTTAAGTTTTAAATGCTGCTTTATCACCTGTTAAAGGAAAATTAATTTAGAATAAAAAATCAATTTGTTTTTTACTATTATAAATTAAAAAGAAACTATTTACACTATTTATCCAAGGGTATTTATATTTTTGTCGCATACTGTATATATGTAGTAATTGTATTGCATGCCATAAACAGAGAGAGTAAACATTCAGTAATTCATAAAATACAACAAATAAATCATTTATTATTCCCTGTAAACATTTAATATTGAAGAAGTACACTAAATTAATTATAGCATAAACTTCTCAATCCTCCCTCTATCGACAGAAAACCACTGACGATGTATGACAGTATTCTCAGGGTAGCGTTTTGATTCTGTACGAAAAGATTTATTGAGTCAGAAGACTAAATACTATCAGAATAGGTTTAATCAGTAGAGAAATGCTAAAAATAGCTGATAAATGGTTCTGCAGGTAATGAATGAAAAAAAAAAAAAAAAAAGGTTAACTCAGGGGACCTTCTCCTAAACATTGGTGCAATACAGTAGACAATTTGTCGAGGACAAGAGCATCTGTTTACCTATACAAGCTTTTTAGTATAAAAAAAAACTATAGTTAAATATATGAAAAAAAAACGAAAAAACCTTTCGCTTCATTTGCGTTTCTGTGTGGCACTAGGCAATGGATGTTTCACGTCACGCCATTTTCGGGGGTCGTATAATAATGAAAATCACGCAACCCTTCGACTTTTGTTTCTTTTTTTTCACCAACATGCGATATAATAGTTAGGGGTTATTATGAATATGAATGATTCAACGAAGTTTGTGAAACTTCTTGGAAGGCAAATTGTGATTATTTTGCATTTTAGATTGCTGTTGTAAAAGTCTTCCATGCATTTTTAGCAACGGGTAGGGTATTATAATTTCTTAAAGAAAATGTTTCACCGCATAGTTTTTTTTTTAAGGAAGCAGAAAAGGTACCGATTAATGGTCAAAAAAGGAGAAGCAAAGCTTTTAATGTTTTTCTATGCTTTGCTATTCGGTAGTAAAAACTTTCTATCGAACAGAAAGAAGCAGAGTTAAAATAAAACGTGAGGAGGAGGGAGAGAATTTCTTTTCGTTACTGTGTTTTCGTGCAGAGTAATTTAGTGGCGCCATTATTTTATCAGCATACCGTAATGTTTAATCAATAGCGCGATATAGCTATATTATAAGTATATATATATATATATGTATAAATGTTACCCCGCTAACGAAATATGCATGTACCTGGTACACACCTTACTTTTCCGCGCTGACTTCGAGCTTCCATACGTATACATATTTTTATATTTGCTCAACATTCAATTTTGATTCATTCTAGAGAATAATTTATAAGGTTAGTCATTTTTGGACAGTGTATTTGGTTTTACCCTGTAGTAAAAGAAGGGCTCGAAGACGGAGAGTCAGACTTAAATATGCAGTCGTCGTGTTTTTGTGCATGCAGGGTTGATTGAGGGGCGGCGTTGATTTTTTTTTTTTTAGCTTTTACAGCTTTTGTGTATGATTCCAGGGTAGTTTTGATTTTATCGCTGAAACTACCCCTGTAATGGGGCACAACTACAATTGCCCTTTCCAAGTCATTAAATTGATTAAATTCTGCAGTTAACTGGCTGAATGGACTCTGTATTGTATTATAGTAAAGAAAATGTTGCTAGTTTTTTAGTTTTTATGAAATAATAAAGTTTTCGAGATAGGTATATATAACAGGTATAAGAAAACGATAATATTACATATTCAACACTCTCTTATAAAACAATTTTGTATCCAATTTTAGCTTTTTTACGCCGTGAAGCTATATTTTGAATATTTGTGGGTGTTTTTTTTAGAGGCGGAGAACTTTAAATTGAAATAGAACACAAAATTTTGTTTTAATTAACCATAAAATTGCCTTTATTTGAAAGATAATTTTTTGGCATTAATGTTTGAATATGATTTCGGGCCTGTGGCCGCCGCGGCTGGCGCGTACATGGCGTAATCTAGAGGTCCAATTTTGACACTGTTCAGTACAGCAGGCTATATTTCGGTAATAATGCGTCGAATGTCGACTTCCAAGTGTTGAATTGTTTCTGGTTTATTCAGCGTAGACATGTGATTTTACATATCCCAGAAGAAAATAGTCTAGTGGATAGTTTCTCGAATTAATCGCTCTGAAGGACGATTATGAGCACCATAATGCCCGATGTTTTTGTATAATGGAACCGTGTCTTTCAAATAAATTTGAACAATTTGCAAACGCTGTTAAAGCGTGAGTCTATTCATGATGAATTTGTCAAACCAAACCAATCTCAAAACAACTGAGAAATGTCAAATCGTTTGTCACAGAAAACAGCTTTGCCAATTTAAAGTTCTCCGCCTCTAAAAAAAACACCCTTTATTAAAATCTATCTCCGAAAAAACTATATTTTTTGGAATTTTCATTGCACATTTCTTCCAAGTTTTAAAAAAAAGGGTCTTTGTCCAACTAGAAAAAGTAGGGCTAGATTAGGGGACATGATCGAACAACTTGAGTAGGAACGGATTAGGTATGTAAACCGATTTCTGGTTAAATTCTACTATCATAATAGGCGTAATATTGCTAGTTTCTTATTTTTTTATAAAATAATAATATAAGTATAGAAAACGATAGGTAATTTAATTGGGGCCGGGTAAGCTTATTTTAGCATGCTCTATAAAATAAAGTAAGAATTCTTAGTAGAACATATCACAACCGGATGAAATTAACTAGAGTTGACCCTAAATGGGTTTAAAATCAGGAGTTTACATTAGGGTCTGATCAGATAAATTGGAGTTAACCCTAAAAAAGCTTCATCAGGACCGTATAGGATAAACCCAAAACAGACAGTCAAATCTGGTCCGAATAAGATAAATTAGGGTTGACCCGAAATCAGGAGCTCACACCAGGGTCAAATAAGATAAACTATCAGCCCTAGTAGTGAAAGGGTTACAATCAGATGATCATATCAGTACCTGGTAATACAAAAGAGGTATGCAGTATTAAAGGAAAGGATAAGGATATTAAATGCGGGAGTGATCTGGAACGCTCTAATAGGTTATTCCATATTCAGACGCAATCAGGATCAGGTACGACTTTATTTACTAGGGTATGTCCTTTTGTAGCGTTATTCCGGCTTGCCCTAGTTCATTGCTAGTTGAGTTGCGACACTTTTTCTCTTTTTTTAACTATTAAACGCTCGGCTTTTTATTTGCAGGTGTGCATAAACACAAAAAGCTAGGGTGATCTGGACAATGTTATCCTTAGATGTTTATTTACAAGAGGCAAAGATACCAAGGTAGTAAGAGTATCATATTACAGATTGCAAAAATGCAATGTCGGATATTTAAATGTTATTTTTTATCCTTGATTGACGGCATCTCCATTGGTTTTATTTTTTGTCTATCAAATTAGAGAAAAACAAAATTTCAGAGACACCCAATTATTTGATGTAACATCCGTCATATTGATGTAGTTCGTATAAAATGTAGCCTATGTTACCCGGACTATAATAACGAATCGTTTGATACTTAATTCATCAAAATCGGCTCAATAGTTTAGCCGCTATTGTGGAACATACGTAAATACACAAATACATACATACGTATACATACATAGACTGCTAAAATCATAACCCTTCCTTTTGGCTTTGCCATAGTCGGGTAAAAAAGGAAGAAAATTCCTTAAAAATGTTATGCAGATTCTCTTGTTAATCGTTGGATGTTTCGAAATATCGAGTAAGGTCAAAATGACAGAGATAAAACTTCGAAAGTTTAATTTTTCAATGAAAAAAATACTGCTGTTCATTAATTATTAATAAAAAAGAAGGAAATCCTTTTTTATATCAACGACAACATTTATGCTTCTAGAAAAAGTCTGCAAAATTTGTTATATATGCTAAAAAAAATTTAAAAAAAACTCAGAATCAATTTTTACATAAAAAAACCGAACTAGATTTCAATTTGAATCCATATAAAACTCGGTTTTTTTAACAAGAAATCAAAACTTCTCCTAAATTTTTTTTTAGAAATTTAGCCAATGTTTTAGTAGTTTTTGATAAATCGCGAATTCACAAAAAAAAATATTATTTTTAAAAAAAGGCCATTGAATTTTTCAAATTATACCTCAGAGGCTTAAAACTTGATCAATTTGCATCGAATAATTTTAAAATTTTAACAGAATATTCTCAAAATGTTGTACTTCAACAAAATATTTAACAAAATTTTTTGGCCCCTTAATATGAAAGTACACTGTATCGAAAAATTTAATTGCACTAAATTTCAATATTAGTTCGCCTATTTGGGGTTTTAAATTATTATTTTAATAGTTTATAACACTCGCGAGATTAAGGTGAATCGAACAACATCTCATTAGTCAAAATCAACTCAATAATTAAACTTTGTAGGAGGGAACAAAGCTACAGACATCATACATAAATATTAATTTATCAGGTACACACACATAAATTAGTTTTAGTAGACGAGAAAAGGGGAAAGAAGTGAATAATTTGTATTTTGGACAATGAAAAATTGGAGAGAGGAAGGTTGATTCTTATTAGGAATTAATTTCGAATTTCCTGAGATAGTTCCGATAGATATCGTTTGTAGTATGTGAAAATAGGCGTTGTTAAGCATGCGCAGAATATTCAATGCGTCATATCCTTTAATTAACTTCCGGAAGCGTCATCTAAATTTTTTTAAATCCGGTTTTTTATAAAACATTTCGCGTTAGTTAAATATTTCTAGAGAAATAATTAAAAATAAATTAGTCTGACTATGTAGAATTAAAGTTTTAAAAGCGCCAGTAAGAATATAAATTTGTAAGCTTCATTTACACCAAATTAAAGGGGTAATCAAAATTAATCAATTTTATATTATGGAATATTGTTCAATTAAACAAATTTCATAGCTTTTTCACAAAACATTATTGATTACGTAAGATATGTCTGCCAGAATATTAACAAAAAAAATATATATATATAATATAATTGTTCGATTTAATATTCAAAACGTATAAAGAAAATAAATTTTTGAAGAAAAATCAACATATCAACGTAACGATTATGATACAACACCCCTGAGTCAGTAGGATGAGTCAGACCACTTCCTGAACTTTAGAATTAAATAAAAAAAAAAATGAAAAAAAGCCTTTTCAGGTGGTTAAGCTCTAATTTGAAATTTAAAACTTTCAACGACTTCTAGGTTTATTACCTTTTTATAATTAACGCACACAGCTGCTATGATCCGATTAATTGCTCTCTTTCAAAGGTGATTAAGTGACCTTAAGCTTTGGCACAAAAAGATCCACAGATTTTGTGTAAATTGACTGTGAATTCTCCCAGTGCCAAGGCTCACAGTTTTAGGGTAAAAAAATTAATAAAATAAAATTTGTCCGTTTTTTTTATTCTTTTCAAAAGTTAGAACTCTAGGACCAGATGTGATGATGTCCTTTTAAATTTCTCCGGATTATAATAACTTGGAACAAATATATTTTTTTATAATACTTAACATATGCACTGCACAGTGGAACAAAATCAAATCACTAGTAATTTAGGAAATTCACTGCCCTTCGAGGTTTTGCTGGATCGAATGAGCTTTCGCTAGTGACTAAATTGCGCAATATGGTCGTACTTGATTTGCTACACAGGACTATGGAATTACAT
Source organism: Dysmachus trigonus (assembly GCA_949715965.1). Taxonomy (NCBI): domain Eukaryota; kingdom Metazoa; phylum Arthropoda; class Insecta; order Diptera; family Asilidae; genus Dysmachus; species Dysmachus trigonus. The sequence continues at coordinate 2,708,119 of OX454322.1, forward strand.
ACGAGACTATTGGGTGCTACCAGCAGCATACCCTTAAAAACGTATATCTTTTATTTAATATTTTTTTTCGTTTTTTTTTTTTTTTTTGTCTTTTTCCATACGAAATAGAGAGAACTTATAATGAGAAATTTTTGTGTTGATTTCAGTGTTACTAAGACAACACGTGCGGTATCCTTAGCGACGAGAAACTAACTAAAAACTATTTGCTGAGCCCTCCTGCATAAGGCGCGCACATGGCTATAGCACCTGACTGTATTTAAGTTGTTTTATTCCTCTTTTTAGCCTTCCTCCACCTTTCACCCGTGTGTTTTTATCCTGTAACTGTATTGTTGTACCTGTATAAAAGAGGTGCCTGTTTTCTTCGGGTTTTAGAGAGCCTGCTGACACTATACCATACCATACCATACCAAAAAAAATTTCCACCTTACTACTTGCCCCCGACGACGACATAACGAATCGAGAGTAGCCGCCTTACCTTTTGAAGCCTGTGTGTTAGGAGGATTCGATTGTTGTACTTGCCGTTGCGGTTTGTTGCTTTGATGACGACACGATGATGGAGCTATATCAAAAGGGAGCGTTCAGTGTTAGTGGCTAACATGCACGAAATAATATAAAGCGAACGGTGTACGGCTCATCGGAATAATGATAAGAATAGAGCATTTAAGGGTGGAAAAGAAAAATATGTCAAAAAATGGTCTGCTTCAGTTCAATGTAGTTGTAAGTACATAGGGGTAGTTTTTAATTCGCCACTAAAATATTCGATTCCTGGCGCTTTTGTTAGATCGAAACGTATTCCGCTCTCTGCCTTTACAGATATACATACGTAGTGAATTCCTTACAAAACAATCACTTTAATGAAGTCTAGGTATGCATATTAATCAAAGTACAAATTTTTTTCTTTGGCTCCTAATCGCCTAAGCCTTCATACCCCTCGCATATTCAAGAACTTGAATTTTCAACTATTCTATCGATTTTTAAATATACACTTTCAATAAGAAATGATCACATTTATTTTACTTCATTTGGCTAATATTAGAACTGGAAACAATTCCCTTTCTTGATATCCTTTAGTATAGACTGTGTATAGAGCATTCAACTACGTAACACGTACAATTCGATTCAAGTGACCTGTAATTTTGGTAGGGCAAATGAAGGGAGCAAAGTGTTAACATCGTCGTCATCGTGTCGGGTATTTTGAGACCACCCGTAGTTTTAATTTATTTGCAAATTGAATGCGGAATATATAATTCTTTTTTCAAATATTATACATTGCTATCAAGTTAGATATTCAATTTATTATAGGTACCATTTCATTTAGGTAACGAAGGGCAATAACGATTTTTTTTTTTTTTTTGTGAATGACTTTGATAAAGTGCTATAGCATATTTTTTATTACATATTTTGCTAAGAAAATGCTAATTCCATATAAATCGTTATAACATATATATATATCAATTTAAATACATATACTCTATATACCTTTGCTCTGCATGGCACAGCGTATGTATTTAGAGAGTGAGTCGATTTTGCCTTTTTCTTAATTTGAACAAGCTAACTAAATGGTATGGTATACAAGGGTATGAATTATTATAGACGAATGGAAAGGAGTTAAAGAACTTTAGCGTGTTTCAGCTTCATTTCCTTTGAGAGAATTGTTGAAATTGTAATGATTAGATTAGATTTAACCATTCCTACCAAAAATAATTCAAATTCAAGTTATCATGTTTCTACATTCTGCAACGAGTAATAAATTACATGCATAACTATGTACCTATATTAAATAATTATATATTTATATTTTTTAATTAGTGTTATATTATTATGTTGGTATTTTTTTAAGAGGTTTTATAATATGGGTATTCACGCTTTGTTGTTGTTTTGCTATTGTATCGTTTTAAAAGGTATAAAGAAATCAGTTGTCGTGGAAACTAGTATGAAAATACAAAATTTTACATTCGATACAACGATACAATAGGAAATATGTACAACAAACCGTGAATACCCTTAATAAAGGGTGGGCCATCGGGTGGTTTCTTTTTAAAAATGCTATATAATAAACACTTCAATATTTTTCAAAGTTTGTTGATTTATTGAAAAACGTTAACCTTTCGACTAGTTATAGAATATCCTTTCGAGCCGGTTTTGCCATTCTGTCAACCCTATTTTGTAGCATATTTTCAATGGTGCCTATTTCACGATTGACTCAATCGATATTATGCTTAAGTACCTGAATCTCTTCAGGATTGTCACTATAACATTGATATTTAATGACACTCTGCAAAAATAAAGTTTAACCGAATTTCTTTTTAAAGTTCGTACTGTTTTGGCAATACAGCAATCACTTTGGAAATAAGTTTTCAATATTTTTCAACATTGTTCAAGTGTAAATCTATTAATTTTTTACTGCGGAGATATGGTACTGTGTTTTTATAAATTTTTTGAGTGCAAAAGGGTTGTATGTGTCAGAATAACATGTAATTTAAAAAGAAACCAACAGATGGCTTACCCTATATTTATACAGAAAAATGTCGCTAGATCGTGCTGGATATAATCGATGTATACAAAAATATAAACATTGTGTGAATTTGCTGATGCCGGATGATGCAGCTGGAGTTATGGAAATTATGAATTTTATTCCTAAATTGTTAAAAAGAGAGAAAATCCCTATTTAAAAAATTTCGCACTTTAGATATTAGTGCATAGAAAATGATTCGATACACATTCTAACGATTTTGTATTCCATAAAATGAAATAATGTGATGAAGATAAGAGGGAAATATTTTGTTATTCATATGAACGAGTTAATTTTGAAGCGGTTTTGAAGGGGTTGTTTATATAACAAAAATGTAAATGTAAAAAATTTCATGTTCATATAATAATCCGGAAGTCCATATGAGCTGAGTTCATATAACCACCAGTCTACTGTATACCAATTTAAGTGGTACAAAATATTTTATGTGTAAATTAAATATAATTAAAATTTGTAAAATTGCAATTGCTTGTCAGCAATACGTCTATAAAGTTGTTTTAATTGCTTAGTTCAAAATTCCCCAATTACAATGTTTCTTTTTTATTCAGAAAACTTGTACCTAAGAAGCACCACACGTAATCACTACCACAGTCGCAATAGAGCTGGGGTAATGAAAAAACCTTAGTACATACAGCAAAAATCTGATTTAGCTAAGAAAAACAGCTTAAAATTGTTAGAAGGAAAAGAAGGAATTTGTTTAAATTAGTGTCGAGCAGAGTATGGTAATTTTTATGGGTGGTTTGTTATAAAGAAGGTTTCATATTTTTTTTAGGGCCTTACGAAACACTTTTACAAAGTAAAACAAAAAGATTGACTTATTTCCAAGGTACTTTTCCACTTTATCTTGTATAAAATACAAAAATGTTATAATTTTTAATGTTTTATAGTCTAATGGCTAAAAAAGACTTCGAAAAATTGAAAATATTACCTACTTATACTGAAAAGTTTTATTTATTATTATTATATTTTTGCCCCGTGACTAGTCCACTATGGCTAAACATACTAAATGTATTTGTTACATTTTCTCAACTCTTTTATATATTTTAAAGTGCTTCACACATAATTAATCTACATTTTTAAAAGAGGCAAAAATAATATAGGACTTGTAGTCGAGTCAATGAAGCGGGAGAAACATTAAAACTTCTAAACTACCCAGAACAGATCCGATTTTGATGAATTTTTTTTAAACGTTTCTTATATTGAAGTATTAAAAATCGTTACTAGTATAATTAAATGTCTATGTATTTACTGAAAATTTTCCTTATATTGTACAAAATGTCTATTGTACTGGATTGAGGTCCAATTCAGTCAATAGGCATTTTGTATAAGGAAAATATTACTTAATAGACAATTTTTATAAGAAAAATCCTCAGTGAAAATACATTTTGTATAAGAAAAATGTGTAATCCGTGTAACCCATATGATCCGTACCTGTGTCAGTTCTGAAGAATTTATGTCATATGATGTAGTGAATATACCAACAAAAATTTCAATAAAAACTCTAAAATTTAACAATTTTTCTTCCTTTAAGGGATCCCGGACAAAATGTGGTAGATGGATTTTGTGAATTGTAGATTATTAATATTAAAGTAGTAAATTTTAGAAAATAAAATGTAGAAAATTTAAGTTATTGGTTTTATCAACATCACTAGTTCAAATGATTATTATCACATTTTCAAATTCTAGATTTTATTTAAAAAAAATAGTGAATTTTTTAATTCGTAATTGTTATTTTTCCAGTTCTAAATTTAAATAATTTAACTTAAAGTAATAGTGAATTTAATTTTTTTAAATATGTAGAGATTTTAAAATTTTAAAAACATATAAGGGGCCATCCATAAATTACGTCACACGAATTTCATGATTTTTTTAGCCCTTAAATTTAAAAATAATTAAACTAAAAAAGCCCTTTCAAAATTATCTTACATATTTTTTTAGGGAACAGAAAGACGCTTCTAATGAGATGTTTATACTTCAATTTGCAAAAAAGTTATTGCGAAAAAACTGAAGTTTGTTCACGAATTTTTTTGACCTTACAAAATGATCGTATCCAAAAAAATGTTTTTTAAATACTCAGAAAAGATGAAATTTTAATGTTATGAATTAAAAAAAATTGTTTCACTATTAACTATTTATTTTTAATTTTTTACCCGCCAATATACACATAGGGCTTTTTCGATACTTTAAAGTTTTTCGTTAGGAAGTTTAGAGTTTTAAAACTTTAGATATATATATGTGACGTAACAAAATTTATCCAGTATCTAAATCTTCCAGTGATTTTTGCTTCAGATACCGGCAACCAACTATTTACGAGTATGTTATCATGAGTTAAAATAGCTGTAAATTTTAAGAAGACTGCATGATGACCGCACCAAGCCTGCACTATAAAATATATCGAAAATCTCCACTACTTAAAGGTTACCACGGCCACACCTTCGGTGGCACTTCTGCTGCATCATCGGATGAACCAATTTAAAAATATATATCTAATATAAATTGTTTCGAACGTTGCACCTCGGTTGCAGCCGTTGTCGTTTAAACTCAAACTCACACGGTCGAGAGTGCAGCCGTTTCGTATGGCCGTTTCATATTTTTCAAAAACACTACAGACCGCGTGCAGCCTTTGTACTGCCGCTTAGAAACCGTGCGACCGAAGTGCAGTAGGGTTTATACAAAAAAAAGTTAATTATTTTTATTTAATGTGATATTTTAAACTCTGGAAAGCATTTTGGGAATCTAGAAGTAAATACAATAATACATTATACAAAAACAGATTCCTTCATTTACCACCCTTTTGAATAAAAGGACATTACTATACAGATTGAAGGGGTAGACTTATAATGAAACGAATAACTAGGCTTATATCCTATTTTCGTTCTTTACAAAATTTTCGCAGTAGATTCAGTTAATGTTCACTTGTAAAATGACAGTAGTTAAAACATTTGAATATGATTAATATGTATACAGGGTTTTTTTCAGAAGGACCGACAAAATTTGTTGGTGGGTTGGTGGGTTCATTTCTAATTTTTTACCGATAAATAAAATAGTTAAAATATATAAATTGTTGTTTACGATCACCGCTTTTTTTTATACGTAAACTGGTTTCGTAATCAGCAATTGATAAAAAATTGTTAGGACCTTGCAATGAATCCTTAATTTTTACCGCTTTAATGAATGGCTTTATTTTACATGTGGCATATTGTTGAAACGGGTGTAAACCAAGGAACTTTTTGAAAGAAAACGAAGCTCTCAGTTGCAGCTTGTTATTTTAAAATTAATTTTGAAAAAAGCTATTTCTTCACGCAATTACCTGTTTTTTGGATTTTGGAAGCTCACATGTCCTTTTTTTTGTTAATAAACTACATCAAATTTTGTTGTTTAGATGGAAAACATAAATCAAACATGCAATAAAAAATAATTTCATGCTATTGTGACCACAAACAAAACAGTTATGAGGGTTTAAAGGGGGAATTTAGGGCATTTTTTTTAAATAAACTGGAACAAGTCGTATATCAGTAACTGGATCACATACGACTTAGGTCTCATCGGTAAAAAATTAGAAATGAACCCACCAACAAATTTTGTCGGTCCTTCTGCCAAACACCCTGTATATTATAGATATTACGTATATTTACCTTATCTTATCCAACATTTTTTGAAATTGATTTTTCTAGCACTTAACAAAAGTCGTGAAGATCTCACATGATCATTGATCTCACAATTCAGTCATACAAATTTGTTTTACTAGTTCCATATTTTTGTTGTATTCCACGAAGGCATATATGTAGTTGAACCAGGAAAGTTACCTTTATTGAATCAAATCGGTTTAAAATGTAGACAAGTGAGTGCATTTCACAAAAGAGTTGCATTGCAAAGTTTAGTATGCCAAGTGAGAGCATAAAAAAGTTGTTGTCATGAGGGAAAAAGGCAAACTGGCAAACTCTTGGCCACTAAAATTATGCATATCGCTTTGAACGACAAATCACTTTACTATGAATCACTATACGCTAATTCGGTTTGCTTCTATTGCTTAAAAAATATCCACAAACTGAGTGGAGTAAAGCAGTTTTTGAAATGAAGATATATATGTATGTATATGACGATGTTTTAGTTGCATTTTGCATCAATTATAATAGACATGCACTATTTTCCTATACAATACCGTTACATTTTGCGGATTATACAATTTTATTTTTATTTTTTCGGTGACATACTAAGTATATACTTTTCTTTGATATATAGATTTTTACAAGCTAAATGAATAAAATAAATAATTGACTTTTCCTGCAAGCTTCACTTTGTTGCTAAAACTATTTCAAAATCTTATCAGTTGACCCAGAAATCTATCTGCCATTATTTTAATAATTCATACATTCAGAGAATTATAGAGAAAATAAATACTTAATTATTCTAGGTAGTCTATTAGGTATGTATATATTTTTAAAAAAAATTCTTGGAATGGATTAGTAATGAAATATCAAACAATAATACATTTAAATACACTGCAAGATGTGTGTACTTTATCGCATGCATTTTAATAGTTTTTTGCAAAAATTCATTTCTGTTTCCCATATGTTCGACAATTACTCAGATCCGATAACACTTCCAATCATCCTCTGAGATTTCACGTTAATCCAATAAGAGACCAAAACTCAGTTTGAGCTAGGCAGTGACAGACCATGGCGCAAAATACAGGCTAACGTCTGTTGTCTGAGCGTTATCATCGTTTGTGAGTTCACGTCCAGACGCACGATTCGGAGCCTTTTAATCAGAGATTTTAGTGCGAATTCCTATATTAAGATCAAAGTTAAAAGTACGCTTTAGTCGAAAAGTTCAAAACGGCTTGATTAGTGATTCCCTAATTAATATCAATGAAGTGAAAGTACAGTAACATCACGACACCTTTAAGCTTCCGTATTTGATCTGGTCATTCACTGATTTCCAACAGCGATATACCAGAAAGAAAGCGAGGCAAGTAATTTGTTGTTTTTTTTATACCATTGTGAAATTTGGCACGCTTTATTGTGGTCGTTTTTTTTATATTCTTTTGTTATCTTTTTTATTCGCGCTGTCTTTAACGCACTTTTCGCTGGACCATTTTAAATCGGAAATGTTCGTCAGATTGTTTATAAATAGTTCGTGATAAGATTATTTATTATTTTATTTAGGTTCGTTCTTACAGCTGTGATTTGATTATTTTTTTCATGTCTGCAAATATATTATTATTTTAGATTAGTTTGAAAGTGTCTGTGCAAGTGTAGTGCATTATAGTAGATGTCAGAAATGAAAATTAAACTGGTTTTGTTATATGGAAAGACAGAACAGTCACAGTTATGGTAATTGATATATAAATTCTTTACATTTTACATCTGAAGAAATAATTAAATAAATTCACGTACCTACATTTTATTATACACTATATATTAAACATAGTTCGTGAGAACGATGTTTACAGAAATTAAGTTGAATTATAGGCTTAAACTTTTAATATGGTCTTTTAACTACACAGCGAACACAAGGGATTTTCATAACTTCCCACGATTGAACAGATCTTAATAAATGAAAATATAAACAATTTTTAATATTGCTACAAGTTTTAAAGACCATATAGTTTTTCAAAATTTCCAATAAGGCAGATGTACCATTGATGATTGGTACATTGGTATCAAATAAAAGGCAATTTTGGGAAGGTTTTATATATACATATATATATAGATATTTAAAGATTAACAAAAAATACTATTATTTAGTATTGGAGATACAGCATGACGAATACTGTTTTTTTTATATATTTATATTTTGTTTATTGTCCTGTAACTTACCACATATCCACCCTATAAATTTTATATAAGCTTATTCTAATAGCACACCTTTCTAACTTTCATACCCCAATTTTTAGTAGAGTTATAAGACGTTATAGCCCAAATACCTGATTTTTCCAAACACAGCTTAATGTTTTATAGAGTCTTCCTGTTGTCCAATAATTTTAATTAAATCCTTATTATCTATAACAATAATGATAACAAAATAGTATGAAAAAAAAAAATTAGCGACAGTTCGCGAGTTCGAGTTCACGCCAAGTGATAACAGAAATTTTTCACTGAGCGTGATTGAGCAGATAAATATCACGTCCGTACATTTTGCAAAATGTCAGTCATTTTAAGTTTCGAATGAGTGCAAAGAATAAAGGCGAGTCACGCACCAGTCAATATGCAACATAATATGCAAGATGCAATTTGTATTTCATTATATATATTAACCCATTAATGCCTGAATAACAAAAAAATTTTCGGTAACTTCGAGGCCCTAACTTTTATCGAAGGGTGGTCAATTCTCATCGAGACCAACTTTTCTAGACGTATTTTGAGTCGCCCGACACGATCCAACAAAAAAAAAGTGAAACAAATTATTATTATTGTTTTTTTGCAATATTATGTAAATAAATACCTTTTTCACGTCATTTTTAGGGTTCCGTACCTCGAAAGGAAAAAACGGAACCCTTTGTTGTCCGTCCGTCCGTCCGTCTGTCTGTCTGTCAAGACCCTTTTTCTCAGGAACGCGTGGAGGTATCAAGCTGGAATTTATATCAAATACTCAGGTCTACTGTCTCTTGGAGCTGTGAAAAATCAAATTTCTAAGCCAACGCAATCAAAAGATACAGCCGTTTATGCCGCAAATTTCCGCAAATTTTCGACACTCGCAAGGGAACCAAAACCTACAGGGTACTTCCCGTGAACTCAGAATCTTGAAATTTGGTACGAAGCAACGTCTTATAGCACAGATAAAGGAAAAATTGCGAAAACCGTAAATTTTTAGTTACATCATATAATAAAAATATTTTTAATAATTTTAAACTTATTACCCCTTTCCTCATGAACGCGTAGAGGTATTAAATTGAAATTCATATCAAATACTCAGGTCTATAACACCTTTAAGCTGTAACAAAATCAAATTTCTATGTCAACGCAATCAAAAGAAACAGCAATTTAAGCCGCATATTTTCAAATTCGCAACTACTCGCAAGGGAATCAAAACCTAAAGGGTACTTCCACTCGACCTAGAATCTTGAAATTTGGCATGAAGCAATGTTTTATAGCACATATAAAGGAAAAATACCGAAAACCTTAAATTTTTAGTTACATCACATATTTTTTGGGTGAACTTTTACTTATATACCTACAGGTTTGTACGGAACCCTCGGTGCGCGAGTCCGACTCGCACTTGGCCGGTTTTTTTTTCGAAAAACGACTGATTTAGTGGGGAAAATGCAACTGTTTACTGCAATAAAGTGCATAAAACGTGTTATTACGACTTAAACTTCAAAAATATGCAAGCATTTTTTTTTTTGTTTAAAATATTAGGCTGCATACAAATTGCAACATTGTAAATTATTTTCTACGCATATTTGCTAATATTACTTTAGATCACTTTTTTTATCTCACTATATTCGACTATTCCCAAAAATGTATATACACTAGTTTTGAGGGTCACTGATTACGAATTTGCTATCAGATTTTCGTAATTCAAAATGGCGGATCCAAGATGGCGGACAATTTTTTGCAAAATTTTCAATTTCTTCGAAAAAAAAGTGGATATCCGGGGGTTTTGACGTTACTGATTACTAATTAAATGCCTGCATATTTTTGAAGTTTAAGTCCTAATAACACGTCTTATGCACTTTATTACAGTAAAAGGATATAGATAGATATATAGATAGATATAGATAGATAAATAGATATAGGGTGTCTCACGGGAAGTTGCTGAAACTAATCGACAATTATTTTGAAATGTATGCAGGTATCAAGATGCCTCAAATTGCTTTCAAAAGAAGACATATGGGTTTTTTTCTTCTTATTGTATATACATTTGTTATGATCAATAATATTTTAATACATTTATTTCCCACTTTTAAAACGATAAATTTAATGATAAAATCGACGAAATATTGACCATCATCATTTGAGCAACATTTGAGTGAAATTCAGTTAGAAAACACTCTAAAAAGGTATGGAAAAAATTCTTATTCATATTCATGTTTCATGAGATTTTTTTTTAATTTAATGGTGAATGATATACTTTATTTATAAATTCTCTCATAAAACTGATTGTTTTCGGGGAGGCGTAGCAGCGCACGCAGGGTTCAGCTAGTACACAATATTTAGTAAATCAATTAATTGAAACGTCACCGAAAATTGAAAAATTGCGTTTGCATAGGAAAAAATGTTGTAGAAAACGTCGTTATTGGGTTCATACTTTTTTTGCGAAAAATCATTTACACAGCCTCAAACGAATTTTCTTTAGACGATGAATAATACAAGGCTTTTCTAGGAAAGAGAAGGCATTTTCACAATTTCATCAAATTTTGATAAAGTTGTGGATGTTCCTAACTTAATTGTTGAAGCTAACAACTACCTTCCAAATATCGAAGCGTTGCACTTGAGAAATTATTTAGCAGGCAACTTTATATCATCTTCAGGATCGATTCCAATTCAATAGGACATTGAATAACATAATAATACAAATAAATAAAATTGGAACATGAATAAATATTTGAAATAAACAAGTATAATATACTTGGTTCTTTTCCATCACCTTAGGCTTAGAATATTTTTTTAAAGAAAAATTCCAAAACCCCATAATACCAGTCGTGTCTCTCTACTGGCTCCACTAATATTAATATTCAATTTTGGATCACTAGACTTCATTTCCGCTGAGAAATTTCCAATTGCTACAATCAAAATCAACTTAGCAATAAGCAATATGCAGAAAGCGGACCGTATTGCACTTTCATATTGCGCATTTCCTAGTGCAATACCAGTGGAAAGGTTACCGTATGTATGTATACACGGTGAGTCATTTTAATTGACCACTCAAAATATCTCGTCCGGAAAGCGGTATCGAAAAAAACTTCTCAGACAAAAGTTGTAGGGGTCAGAGGGGGACACCAATTGGTGACCTTGACTTTGACCTTCAACTTGACCTTGAAGGTCATTTGAAGGCCAAGTCCAGTATTTTAAATGGGAATCCCTATTTTTTGTTCCAGATTATGTTTTTAGACAAAAAAACAAACACTTTTTGTTTAGGTTATTTTTTCAAAATTTCAAGATGGCGGACCCAAAATGGGGTCAAAGTCCTAAAAATCCTTAAATTTGTAAATGACCACCGATTTACACCAAATTTGGTAAGTGGGGGTTTTTGGGGTCGCTGATCACAAATTTAAAATCGGTTTTATAAAATCCAAAATGGCGGATCCAAAATTATAACACCCTGCATCAAGAATTTTGAAAATCCATTCAAAATTGCGACCTGTGGGTAATTTTGAACATTGCGGCCTTGATTTTGCCGTCAATTGAAAATTAAAAAATTTTTTAATAATAAGCCTTAAGCATTTTTCATGTGTCGTGTACATAATTAACGTCAGTATCCTGAAGTGTTAACTTGGTTTTGAGGTGATTTTGTAAACCGTAATATGTATTCAGTTGTAATCTCTCCAATTCACAGAATTATTATTGGTATTTAAAAATAATTTTAATAAGTTACAAATTTTTTCTGGTACCCTTTTTACAAATTCATTTTTGGTTTTTGAAATGGCTGATTATCCACCAAATGAAATTGTTGATATGATTAAGATAGTCGGAGAATGCCACGATAATTACTCACAAGCTGCATTTCTGTACGCTGAACGATATAACAACCGCAGACATCCATCCAGACGCACTATTCAAAGATTAACTAATAGAGCTGTTAATGGATCTCTTGTTCGTAAAAGACGTAGTCATGAATATGATGATAACGATGTACGAGTACTAGCGGTTTTAGGGACAATTCATCTTGATCAGCACATTAGCACGAGACAAATCGGAAGACAAGTTGGTATACCCCAGCGCACGGTAGCGAGGATTTTAACCCTTTCAGACACCAAAATCAGGCGTTTGAGATAAAAATCTGAATTTTTGCTTATACACAAATATGACACTAATAAACACGAATATGCAAAAACAATTAAGATAGGATGCCTCACCTGGCCACCAGGTGATGTCCCATATATGGGACATGCCTTTTTTTTACGCGTGGCGGCCAATCAAAACGTATTTTTTTACACTTTTCTGCATAAATTGTTTAAAAAATAGTTAAAGAGTACTTACCGATTTTTGTTAAAACTCGATCTTAAAAAAAAAAAACAACCTCTATATGAGCACTAAGGACCACTTGTTTACTGCCGCACAATATAATTTCACAAAAAAGGCACTGAACCATGTGAAATGGTCAGAGTTCGGTACAAAACTTATTTTTGTAAAGTTTAAAAGCTACTTTATTAACAGAGTTGCCAACCATTGCAGATTTAATATTGGTGTCTACGTTAAATAGCTTTAAAATCAGTGACAACTTTTGTCCAATATATTGGACATTGTGTCTGAAAGGGTTAAACAAATTGAAATATCATCCAAATCATATCACATTAACACAACAATTACAGTTGAACGATTTTGGATTACGCGTTAATTTTTGTCAATGGGCATTACAGAGGATAGCAGAGGATGCAAACTTCTTTAAATACGTACTTTTTTCTCATGAAGCAACTTTTAAAAATGATGGCACTTTGAATAGGCACAATAGTCATTATTGGTCAGACGCAAACCCTCACTGGTATCAATCCGTTGATCATCAGAATCGGTGGAGCTTAATGGTGTGGTGTGGCATCGTCAATGGCCACTTAGTTGGTCCTTATTTTTTTGAAGAAAATGTAAATCAACACACTTTTTTACAAATGCTCCGTGATGAATTACTGGGTTTATTAGAAAATGTAGATTTGTTGACCTGGCAACGAATATGGATTCAATTGGATGGCGCACCACCTCAATATGCTATTATTGTTAGAAATTATTTGAATAACAATTTTTATAACCGATGGATTGGAAGAGGCGGGCCCGTAACGTGGCCACCTCGTTCCCCCGACCTAACGTCTCTAGACTTTTTTTTATGGGGATATCTGAAGAACGCTGTTTACGAAAAAGAACCAACTACGCGCGAAAATATGAAAAAACGTATCCGAAATGCTTGTGCAGCGATACCACAACATGTTCTTTTAAGCACGATACAATCGTTCGAACATCGTCTTCAGTTATGCCTTCAAAACAATGGTGGTAATTTTGAACAACTGATCCGTTAATGAGTGACATCACTGCAGTTGTCATTGAATAGTGAGAGGCAAGGGGACTCATGTTAAAAAAGCACCCCATCGTGAGAGGCAAGGGGACTCACGTCCAAAAAGCACCCCAAAGGGAGCAGAAAACTACCATGTCCACGTCATTGCTCCTTGGTAGTGCTAAGAGTAGTGATTAAAAAAGGAAAAAAATCACTCATGAAAAGTATTAGGGTTGCTGAGTTTTAGAGTATTAGTTTCAAGCATGTCGGGTGATAGTATCCTATCCTTGCATCCGCCATTTTGGATCTGCCATCTTGAATTTTGCAAATCTGTCCTTGGATGTGATAACAATGACCCCAAACCCCCGAATACTAAATTTGTTCGAAATCGGTTAACTTTCAACAATTTTTGTCCGCTATTTTGGATCCGCCATTTTGGATTTTATAAAACCGACTTTAAATTCGGGAACAGCGACCCCAAAAACCCCCACTTACCAAATTTGATGTAAATCGGTGGTCATTTACAAATTTAAGGATTTTTAGGAGTTTGACCCCATTTTGGGTCCGCCATCTTGAAATTTTGAAAAAATGACCTAAACAAAAAGTGTTTGTTTTTATGTCTAAAAACATAATCTGGAACAAAAAATAGGGATTCCCATTTAAAATACTGGACTTGACCTTCAAATGACCTTCAAGGTCAAGTTGAAGGTCAAGGTGAAGGTCACCAATTGGTGTCCCCCTCTGTCCCCTACAACTTTTGTCTGAGAAGTTTTTTTCGATACCGCTTTCCAGACGAGATATTTTGAGTGGTCAATTAAAATGACTCACCCGGTATAGTACATGGAAATTTTAGATTTAAGTTTTAATAGTAAGTGTATATATTATAAGGTTTTTGATTTATTACGAGATTTATTGTTCAAAAATAAACTTGCTATAAATAAATTATAGCTCCTAAAGTGCAGAAATATTTTAAATCAGACTGGACCGATTTAACATACTTAAAATCCAAAAACAAGTCCATTAATGGTGTAAAATATGTCTAGCTTGTATTTCACAGGACTACGGAATACAATTATCTATGTTTATTTACATACGCTTAATTATAATGCTGGCATTGACCTATCCTTAGGTAATCAATTAATTAAGAATTTGGGGGAAGTTAAATACCTGAGTATAATAGTGGACAAAGAGCTAAACTTTAATGGACAAATGGAATATATACATATATTGTTCTATGCAAAAAAAAATCATTAAGAAAAATTAAATTTTTTAGTAGAATCAAAGCAAAAATCTCAATGAAGTGCGCAATTAATTTATTTATATAATGTGATTATAATGCCACACTTTGAGTACTGTTTAACGATCCTGTACTTGCCTACGAAAAGCATGATAAAAAGCTATAAAAATCCCAAAATAAGGTGATGGGTACAATTCTGAGGTGCCATAGACTAACACCGGTCAGATTTATGCTAGATTCGTTTAAATGGCTAAGCGTGAAGCAGAGGATGGAGATGAACACTACTTTTGTGTATATAGTATATAAAATAAGGCATCAGAGGGTATCAAAGTACCTGAGAGATTTTATGCAATACCTTCTGAGGAAACATAATGATTTCAGACTACCAAAATATAGTAATTTATTTGTGTATAGAGATTTTTTACTTTTCAATAAAATACCAAATGACTTAAAAAGTGAAAATAGCTAGAATGAGTATAAAAAGCATGTTTGTTGTAAAAATAGTATGTAACATACTAATAAATTATTATTATTGGTATTATTATATTTTATTTTTCTCTCACAGGTACACACACCTAACAACTAATACACCATCAGTAAATTAAGCTTGTTTTCAATTACGCTAGTACGATAGTTATAAATTCGTAGAAGTAATTAGATTTTATTGATTTATCTGTAAATATAATTTGCTCCAATGACTGGTGGGAACAATGTAAAGACTGTAAATGTAGTCATGGATGATAAGCCGACTGAAAAATTGCGAGTAAAATATTCAATTCTATTACGTCAAGTAATTTTTTTTTATTTTTATTATTAAAACTATAACTAAAACTAATTAAAATCTAGCTTTTTGCATCATCGGCATCAATTTTATGCGCTGTCTCAGTAGGAACAGTGATTGGATATTCTGCAATTTTGCTACCACAAGTCCGAGATGATGGACACTCGAATTTTACTTCCGAAGATGAATCCTGGATTGGTATGTTTGTGTTTAATGTTGTGAATTGAAATAATTTAATTTAATAAAATATTTTGTTTCTTAGCTTCCAGCGCTGCTCTGTCTATGGCACCATCATGTGTTCTCGGTGGATTATTTATGGAGACATATGGCCGGAAATTTTTAAATATATTTGTTAACATACCCTTTTTAATAGGATGGGCTTTAATGTATTTCTCAAATGGTTTTGATATGTTCTTTTGGGGGCGAATTTTACAAGGAATCTCATTGGGTATTTCTGGTCCTTTAAACTCGGTTTTTATAGGTGAAACATCAGCACCTTTGTATCGTGGTATATTTTTAGCAGGTGTTTCACTCGGGTACACATTCGGAATATTTGTAGCTCATCTATTTGGAACATATTTTAGATGGAAAATGACAATAATCTTTTGTAGTAGCATTAATATTCTAACTCTAGTAATGTTTACAATTGTTCCCGAAAGTCCACCATTTCTATTAGGTAAAGGAAAGGTTGACGAAGCATACAAGGCATTTGTGTGGCTTAGGGGTGAAGATCAGGATGCTACAAGTGAGTTTGGATCAATGATGATTAGTCGAAACGATTCGGGGGATAAGGATTTCAAGAAAATTCTATCAGGAATATGTCAGCCTAACTTTTTTCGACCACTTTTCATATTAGTCTCTATGTTCTTCCTTTTGCAATTTGTTGGGGTAAATGTAGTAGCTTTCTACACCGTTTCAATTATGAAAGAGACAGTTGGGTATAAGTATGATGAATACATAGCCATGATTGTGATAGATATTGTTAGATTTACTGTGGCAATCGTAACTTGTATAGTAGTCAAAAAATATCCACGAAGACCTTTGTTCTTATTCAGTGGACTAGGAACGGGGTTATGTCTAACTACTTTCGCAACGTACTTATTTTTGTCACAAGTTTGGATCGACCTGAAAGGATATCCATTCGTTCCAATGCTGCTTATAATGGGATATATTTGCTTCTCTTCATTCGGTCTTCTACCACTGCCTTGGTGCTTAATTGGTGAAATTTTTCCACTTCATCTAAGAGGTGTTGGGTCTGGAATAGCTTCTGCAAGTAATTTTATTTTCTTCTTTACAACAGTCAAAATTGCACCATTTATGTTTTCTTTAATTGGTATGGAGGGATCGTTTCTGATATTTGGTTTGATTGGATTGATTGGAACACCTTTCCTTTACTTTGTCTTGCCAGAAACGCATAATAAAACACTTCAACAGATAGAAAATGATATTTCCAAAAGACAAAGTTAGTCACAAAGTTATAATTTATGTAAATATTTTCAAAACAATTGTAATGTTATGTATTCTTAGGGCCATATTCGAATATATTGTAAATTTTGTACATCCAACTCTCTTTTTATACAAAAGTATACGAGTCCTATAGTAAAATTAGGGATTTGATACATGTTTTCCAAAAATCGTGTAAAAATATGTGATAAAAATGTAATTATTTAAGTTCTGTCTGAAGTAAACATGTATTTAGTTTATATACATATGTACAATACACAAATTACAAAAATCAACAAAAATAAAATTAGAAATATATTGTAAAAAGAAATAATAAAAACTTGAAATCAAAAATACTAGATTAATATAATAATAATAAAAAGTGTATATTTTTTTAACGAGATCGTTCAAATTGTGATTTTAACTTTTTTTATCAAAAGGATCGTCAAATATATTTTTAATTGTAAATAAAATTATTTTAAAATCATATATAAAAAAAGAAATGGTTTTTTCTTGAACCGTGCTATTTCAAAATCCAAAAATCCAAATGCAAACAAGAGACCGTGTGCATTTGGGTGCAATTTTATTACTTTTGTATGAGTGATCGCGTTATAAATGTGTAAGTTTTAATAAAGTTTTATGTGAATTCTATTAGCAAATTTTAATTGAAAACTGTTTATATGAAGACGGTTTATACCTATAAGAACTTTTATATAATTTCAAATGCCTAAGCAGATTTAAAAAATTGCTATCTGAAAGGGATATCGTGAGGCTACATAGCTTGATATTTATTCGTCAATCTTTTCATCAAAACAAATTTCCTTAGTATCTGTTTGGTCATTTTTAAGTAACAAAATCAAAGATTGACAACAAATTTTTACTGACATAAGTCTTTTGGTTTTATAAATGCAATATTTAGGAAAGAAATTCGTCAATTTTAGCATTTTCGATTCGATTTCTTCAAAATAATTTGAGTCATATTTTTAAGAAATACACAGCACAACAAAATCAAACTTTTTTTTTTGTTGCATAAAATATTTTAATGTTTGTTTACTAATTCGAGGTCACTGATTTCGAATCTACCCTCAGTTTTATTGTATCAGCTCCCGTTTTCGAGAAAAATAGAGTTAAAAAGTGAAAAATACCCTATTTCGGCCATTTTTGAATTATCATTAAAAAATAACAGATTTTCAAAGAAGGTCATTATATGATTTAAATTAAAGACTGCAATCTACGGGAAAAAACCCTATACAAATGAACTGTCATTTGTTGGACATTTAAAGTGGTGTTGGCCAGTGATATTATAAAAGATTTATGTGATATTTTGCACAGACATAGTATACAAAGTACCAAAGGAGAGTAAATAACATTGAATTAAATTGGGACAAATCTTTAAGTATATTTTTGTTTGATATGTTAATCCTATCAATGTTTCAGCCCACCCTTATACTATGTAAGAATAAGGCAAAAATTTGAAAGCCTCTATTTAAGAATGTGTAGAACGTTGAAATATAATTTTTATATAGTTTTGTTTGTTACATTTAACTTTATAAAGCAAATAAAACATTAAACTCTATTTCATAAAAAGAATGTGTAGATACACGTTTACTATATTCGATTTAGTTTTGGAATTACTTTCTGAAAAATATTAAAACTTGGTGTAAAATACAGAGAAACAATTTTGAACGTTATTTCTTTTAATGTTCATTAATTTTAATATAACTAATGGAGGAGGCTCAATAAGACCGGTTTTCGACCTAAATTTTTTGGCAGGAAGGACTTGAAATTTCGTGGGGGAGGGGGTATGGTGGGGGGAGGGGGTATGGTGGGGGGGAGGGGGTATGGTGGGGGGAGGGTGGTAATTATGTTTGACTGGTTGTTTAGATGCATTATCTGTATTGTAAAATAAAAAATTTAGCTCAGACATTTGCTATAAGTGTTAATGCATTAAAATAGTGCTATTTATAGCTGATTTTTCATAACTTTGGGGGCATGGCAGAGAGGGGGGAGGGTATTTGAAAGTTTCGTATTGGTTGAAATTGACTATATATTGATTATAGATAAAAACCCAAAAAGAATTTCAAAGAAATTTCAAGTCCTTCCTGCCAAAAAATTTAGGTCGAAAACCGGCCTTATTGACCCTCCTCCTTTTTATAATTTTTTGAATCCTAATAGCTTCTAGTGATCGACGCGACGTTTAATATAAACCCAATTAACCCCTACTATTTTTTGGGGGGCAGTTATGAACAGGTATTGTATACCACCAAAATGAAATATTATTATTTTGTTATACCGTATATCTTTTAGCAAAAATTAAAATCTTACGATAGTCTGCATTCTTAAAAAAAAAACAAGCAAATCGCCTAGAGCATCTAGTACTGAATAATGCTAAAAGTATGTTCATGAGGTAAGTATGCGAGTATAATGATTAATGGTTAGTTTATAAACATACCTCAATATTTTTAAGACCCATTGGTTCATATGCTTAAAAATCGAGGAAAAGTTCAGTATCAGTATCAGTTTCAATTTGAATGAGATAAAACTCAATTTTTCTTTTTAATACCGAAACTGAGCTTTTTATCAGTTTTTCAGAATACATATGAGCCATTATTTTCAAAATAAAGCAAGAAATACTGGTCAGTCACTTGGGTCATTTTGCAAACTTAATTGCACATATACGATAGGTGTATTAGAATTTGTTAAAATTGAATAAATTAGTGTTGGCGCGTTGGTTGGCTGGCAAAACTGAGCAAGTGATAAAATCTACTTTGGCGGAATATCAGTAAAATCGAAAATCATAATTTTTTTGCCAGCCAACCGACGATATATTGTATAAAGTATAATAATAACAGAAATAAATATAATATATCTATGGGATCCTTTAATTCTGAATGTATCAAATAACTGAAATAAATAATATTTTTTTTAGGGATACAAAACTTTACCCTAAAATTAAAAAATTTTCTGTAAGTATGTAATGGCCTAAGGTTAAATATAAAAATTAGTCAACAGTCACTTTACCTGAATTCTTGTCGGTCCACTTTTAATTCTAGCATGACTGAAATCCTGACTGTCTAAATTTCAGCATTTCTGTGTATTTTTACTCGTCCCATGGAATCGCTATTTGCTGAGAAAGCTTTGTTTTGAATGATAAATCAGCCCTCTACTGGAAACGAACCAAATTACGGTGGCTTCAGCAAATACTCACTCTATTGAAAGTTTGTGGTGAATGTTTTGTTTGCAAAAGAGCTTAACCTATGTTTTGCAGTGTTGTCGTATTGAAATTTTGAGGAGTAGCTTGTAGAAGGCAAGGTATTAAAATGTTTGCTATATAACATAGGTTTTGTATACAATATATGAGCTTAAAAATTCTAAAACACATCACACATCAGGTTTTCGATAAAAATAGGATTAAAAAAGTGAAAAAAAAAACCCACAACAGAGTGTCAAAACCTCAAATTGTAGAGTGCAGGATAGAACAGACCGTGTAAAATCCGTGTACATGACGGTTGATGGTTTACACACAAGAGGGAAAGAGAAGGGACGAAAATAGGTGCTTACTTGTCATTCTTATTATTTGCGTGAGGCGTATTGAATTTGCGAGAATTCCGATTTTTAAGAGATTTGCAGTGAATTTAAATAATTAGTTTTTTTTTTCAAAACTAGTTAAAAGTGTAATTGCTTGCGTGCTCAGGTAATTTTTGTGTTTTTGGTTAAGTGTTCCTGTGTGGAAATAACCAAGTTTTAACAATGAAGTGCTCGGTGAAAAACTGCCGCAAAAATTTCCTCATATCGACGTGGGGAACACTTTTTCGGGTAATTAAACAGATCAATTACTCAATAGTGTGAATAACAGACAAAAAGTAGCAAAAATAGGTAAAGTGAATAATTTTCGAGCTCTGAAATTATGCAGAGAACTGTCAAAATTCGCTGGAATTAACATAGTAGCGGCGTATATAAAATTTGAGGTCTTCAAACTTAGCGCCCTTTTTTAAACGGTTTTATTTAGCTTGACTCCGTATGTTTGTTTGTTTCAAATGTTGCGACGGCTTTTTCAACTACTTCTACTAAATCGATTTTTATGAAATTTTGCACATTTAGTTCCTGTGACAATACATGAAAATGATTAAAAAAAAAACCAAAATGGGGAATTTCAAAATGGCCGCCGTACAAATTAGAGAAAAAAATTCGATCAAGCTGAAATTTGATATATGGTAGTCAATACATACAATCTCGATGAAAATGCAATATTATAAATTAAAAAAAAAATAAAACAAAATGGCGGATTTAAAAATGGTCACCTTACAGGTTAGAGGAGAAAAATCTGATGAAGCTGAAATTTGCTACATACATAAAACATACAGTCCCGATATCAATGCAATATTATAAAATAATAAAAAATCAAGATGGCGGGTTTCAAAATGGTCGTCACACAAATTAAAAAAAAAAAAAATCAAACTAAAAGCTAGAAAATAAAAAAAGGTAAAAAAACCTTTTAAGTTAAATGGTTTTATTTTAAATCTTCAGCTGCACCAAAAACTAGAAAATAATAAGAACACAAACCTGGGCCTTCTTGAGATTTTGACATCTAGTAAGAAATACTAGCAGTGCTATCTTCTCGTGTCGGATGCCAGAGGCACTTTGTGTTGCTACGTCAGCGGGATAAGTAATACTCTGAGACTTTTAACAGACTAGAATAAAAACGTGGGACGGATAAAAACTTGTATAACGATTGTATAATTAAATAAAAACGACTTGTCTAAGAAAATGTGTTTTTAAGCCCACCAAAAGAAATAAGTATCATTACATAATAATTCAGTAATTAATAAGAGATTTTTGTAGCTTTCACTATGTCATTTTCAAATGAAGAATATGAGGATATGAATTTAATTTGTTGGGACGTTAGAAGAAATGTAGAATCTTTCCTGATATAGCCTTCTAGGTAATTCTCCATTTCTTCTAGCTTCCCCAAAAATTAAAGTTTGGATAAATTACTTTTGCTCGTAATTGTGAAATTTCAAAAATACTGAAAAAATTTTACACATTCAAACTGAAGTCAACTGTGAGTAAAAAAGTTCGAACTTAGAACGATTTTTTATCAGCTCACCTAAGGAATCACGTGGTATACCCCGAGGCACCTTG
This sequence comes from Dysmachus trigonus, assembly GCA_949715965.1. Lineage (NCBI taxonomy): Eukaryota > Metazoa > Arthropoda > Insecta > Diptera > Asilidae > Dysmachus > Dysmachus trigonus. Next base: position 2,730,397 of record OX454322.1, read on the forward strand.
ATCTGAATCACCCTGTATATAAACTATAAAAAATAAATAAATAAACATAAACCAAGATATCATTTCAACACAAAATTGTTTTCTTGTTTATTTTTCTTCGGTCTTTTTATATATACATGTATATAAATATGTTTGCATAAAGTAAACTTTGCAAAAAGTAAATTTTCCCTGGGAGTAGTTCTATTTCAATTTCAATTTCAATTTCAATTTCAATTTCAATTTCAATTCCAATTTCAATTTCAATTTCAATTTCAATTTCAATTTCAATTTCAATTTCAATTTCAATTTCAATTTCAATTTCAATTTCAATTTTAATTTCAATTTCAATTTCAATTTCAATTTCAATTTCAATTTCAATTTCAATTTCAATTTAAATTTAGAATATACTTTGAGATAATAGCCACTGCTACAACCTTACATCTTTAATTTTATGCTTATAAATACTTACATATTGAATTATCTTATCCGAGTGTATTGGTGAATTCACCTATTGAATATTTTAAAAATCTTATTCTGAAAAGTACAATAAATAAATATAATAAGAAAACACTCAACAAACATTGAAGAATTTATTTCATTTCATTTTTTATTTACAGTATTACATTTTAAAAAAATTCCGAATTTCATTGGTCCGATTGAAAGCTGCTAATTACTTCTTATGATTCAAAGTACCAAATCGCAAATGAAAACTTAACAATATATATGTCTTTTTTTTTTCTTTTTTAATATAAAAATTAATTGATTAACAAAGTACACGTTTTATGAATAAATAAATGAATAACGAACGCATTAAAGGTCACATATAAATAATCTAACGAGTATTAAAAACAATTTCATTAACAATGAAAAATATCGGCGGTAGAAATAACCAGTAAAATCTATTAACAATTATGTCGCAGGATTGTGTTTAAAATTAACAATTCCGGCCACCGCACCTGACCAGAAAATATTGATGTATGTAGTTATATCATTACACTAACTAAATGTATGCGCTTAAACGTTTACCAAAGGCGATACTGTAGTCGTAAGGATATAAACTGATGAGACCCTACCAGAACTTATTCCCTATCGCGTATGATTATTACAAGTTAAAACAGCTGTGTTGTCATCTCTCAAAAATTCGGTGAATATTGCTAAATACAAACGTACATATATCTAAAACGTTGTTTTATTCGCTTCGTAGTAAAACATATCGTTTAAAGCAATTTTTATTCAAAAAATTTTTTATTTCTCAAGCTAAATGGAGGTGTATGCAGAAAAGAAAAGAAAGGCTTTTTGATGTCAACCACAATAATTATAAATAATGCCAGAAATATGCATAAAATTGATTATCTCAATATTCTGTGCATTTTAATGGAATTTTAAGGAATCGCGGTTACAAATAATTCTGGGGGTTCAAACAGAACAATATTTGTGTGAGATTTTACGTGTAGTTTTTTTAGTGTTTTCGTATAGTGCAAATACACTGAATTTTCTGTAGATCGCTGGACCGGTTAATTATATAATTATGCTCTTCTTAATTTTGGAATTCTACTTCCCATATAATTTTGCATTTAAGTGCACGTTTCATTTATCGAAATTGCAGAGAATTGCTACGAGAAAATTTCGAGGCTTCATTTTTTTTTTTTTTATATAACCATTTTTGATTTATCACTTATAAACGAATCATTTTATTTAGCTACGTATGATCACTTTCATGTATAAAAGGCAGTCAATATATCTCAGCATCTAAGTGTTTTTTGTAATCTTTTACATAATAATTTTGCAATTTTACGACAAAAATATAGAAATCCAATTTTTAAAATCGTGTAAAACCTCGCGTTTTTTATTCTTTTTATATACCCAATTTAAGGTCTCTCGTATGTACGTAATGTGTTCAATGTAAATAATTGTTGGTAATTGCGATAATTGAACAAGTATAATTAAAATATTCCTAAGGATATAAATGTTTTACACCTGTAAGTTATTCTAGGAAAATCCTTTATAGTGAATAAAAAAAAATATAAGAAATATTGCGTACGCCGTTGGAAATGTTATTCTTGCGATTACATCTATTGTTTTGGCTACTCTGATAGGGTGTGGTGGCTCTTTCTTTCGCACTTGCACAAAACAAGTCTGTAATTAAAAAAAAAAGTTTTTATTAATTATTGTTGCTAAATATATATTAGGGTGCTTTTTTTTTCAGTCCCACCTCGAAATTTTGTGGGAAATACCTAAACAAAAATTCCCTGAAAATTGGAACCCTTAATATTAAGTGTCGACCAAGGTTTACATATAAATATTTCCCCTATAAAATACACTAAACTTTGATTTTTTTCTTCAAATTTCTACAGCTCATAGGTATTTTATGGTACAGGGTGGGCCATTTAAGATTTGGAATTTGAATCGGCTATAAAAAAACAAATGAGTATTTTTTCAAAGTTATGAGTTTATTAGAAAGATTGAACCTTTCCATTTAGGAAGACAACATCATTCAAATGACTGCCACGGCTAGCCTTACAATACCCCATTCGATCAGTCCAATTTTTCAGTACATTTTCGATTATTTTGGCCTCTATTTCCTCAGTGGCAACTTCGATTTCACGTTTCAAGTCGTCAATCGTCTCTGGATGGTTAGCATAACACTTGTCCTTAACGGCTCCCCACAAAAAAAAGTCTAACGGAGTGAGATTATGCGATTTCGGAAAACAGTGCGCAAAAGATCGATTGTTACGTTGGCTGTGTGGCTCGTTGCGCTGTCCTGTTGAAACCAAATGTCGTCTATGTCATACTCTTCAATTTTGGGAAACAAAAAATCGCTTAGCAAGGCGCGGTAGCGATTGCCATTCACTGTAACGGCATTTCCTTGCTCATTTTCGAGAAAAATGGCCCAATAATGTCGCCAGACCAAAATCCGCACCAGACAGTCACTCGTTGTGGATGCATTGGTTTCTCCACGATGACGTGTGGATTTTCTGAGCCCCAGATGCGACAATTTTGTTTATTGAGGTATCCTCCGAGGTGGAAATGAGCTTCATCTGAAAAGATGATTTTTCGGTAAAAATGCCCATCTTCGATCAAGCGGTCTTCGGCCCATTGAGCAAACCGAAAACGCATCGGATGGTCATGCGGCTTCAGATCTTGCACTAATTGAACTTTGTACGCATTCATACCGAGATCTTTATGCAAAATTCTTCTCAAAGAAGTGCGTGAAATGTTCAATTCTTGAGAACGATGACGAGTTGATGTTGATGGTTGTTCACGCACACTCTGAGCAACAGCAGCGATGTTTTCGGTTGAGCGCGCTGGACGAGTATGTACACGGGTTATTTTATCCAACAACGATCCAGTTTCACGAACTCGCTTCACAAATTGATCCAAAACTGCGTTTTTGGCACATCCTTTTTGTCAAATTTTTTCCGTAAATTTCTTACAGTTTGAGTAGAAGACTCACCACTTTGGAAATAAGTTTTTAATATTTCCCAACTTTGATCAAGCGAATAGCGACCCATTTCATAAATGTCAAACATAAAACTAACTTTCTGTAACATCGGAAATGTCATCAAACCTTCCAACCTCAAAATAACCTATAGTTCCAATTCCAAACGTCAGATGGCCCACCCTGTATAATTTTCGTCAATGATAGGATTTCTTCACAATTGAATGCTCTACAAAAGTGTCCATTGCGGCGTAACCCTAACTCCCACCAGCGAGATAGTACGGGTCACTAAACCCAATTTTTCCATGAAATACTCGCTTTTTACCCCTATCTCCTAAATAATAAGAGCTACAGAAAAAGTAAATATGACAAACTTGTAGGAAATTCAATTGCCTACAAAAAAGTTCTAATCAACAAATCGCTAACATCTATATTTCTTGAGATATTGAGCTTTGAAGTAGAGGTAGTGTTTCTACAATTTAGCTCAATAATCCATAAAAATTCCACACTACCCCAACTTCAAAGCCCAATATCTCAAGAAATATCGATCTTAGCGATTTGGTGTTCCTGAACTTTTTTGTAGGAAATTTAATTTCCTACAAGTTTGTTATTTACATTTTTTCTGTAGCAATTCTTATTTACAAGATAGGGGCAACAAAACGAGAAATTCATGGAAAAATTGGGTTTAGTGACCCGTACTACCTCGCTGGTGGGAGTTAGGGTTACGCCGCAATGGACACATTTGTAGTGCATTCAATTCTGAAGAAACCCTATCATTGATCAATATTATACCAAAAAATGCCTCTGAGCTGTAGAGTTTTGGAGAAAAAAAAATCAAAGTTTACATGTATTTTATACGGCAAATCTTTATACGCCTTGGTCGAGCACTTAATATTAATATTAAGGGCTCCAATTTTCAGGGAATTTTTATTTAGGTATTTCCCACACATTTTTGAGGTAGTACTGAAAAAGGAAAAAAATAGTCGCGAAAAAAAACACCCTAATATATGTATATATTTAAAAAATTACCTCTGTTGCACATCCGTTGTTTGCAGAATGAGTACAGGGACTTGTACCGCCCGCGCAACTCGTACATGCGACTATTTCGTTTGGGCCAGTAGCATCTCTTTTCTTCTCACCCTGCATAAGCAGTTTTTATAATTATAATTTCATTTTTCTCCTCAAACATAAGCGAATATAATTTACAACTTTATATTAAACAAAATAAAAATGAAAACAACAAAAAATTAATAATACTTACGGGCTGTTTTCCAAGGTAGCACAAAATTGGAAAGTAATTAATTACTGGGTGGAAAATCCAAAAATATTTAGAGGGGTAATTTAATTTAAACAGAACTTCCTAGGAAGTAAATTTGCTGGACTTTTGAAAAAAATTAAGGCAGGATATACTTTATTAAAATTTGTGTAATTAGCTGCGATTCTTTCGAAATGATCTCAGCCTTATCGGGGTAAACGAAGAGTGTTTTTTTTTGGTTTGAATAATCATTACTTTCTGTTGGTTCGAATCGTATATTCTACACTGAAATCAAATCGAAAGGAATGCTGCTGCAATTTTAAATTAAGCAAATACTTAGTTAGAACTAGCTTCAAATGTGATAGGCATATAAAAGCTAGTCTATGATATAAAGCTGGCACTGGTAAGGAAGTGTTTTATTTAACGCTGTTTTTTGAGTATCACTCACTGTCATATTTCAGGTAATTTGGATTGAAAACGATGATGCATTTGATTTCGAAATGCATTTATTTATTAATTGTATGCATTAGTATCAGCATTTTAAGCTGTACTTGATAATTTAGAATTTTGACTCAGCTACACTTATAGGGTAGTTTCAGGTCAATGGATTTTGGAAATAAGAAATATTTACCTGTGTATAAATATACCCTTTATAAATTTGAGTATATAAATCTTCGGTCGTAGAAATAGGAATATTCTGTAATTATATTCAGATTCCCTTAGAAGTCTGTGCTCTTTCTAAATCAACCTTATTATTATTTTTTTTTATTTTTTCCCAAATTTGAAAATTTGAAAATTATAAGTCTATTTTATAGATAACCAAATTGAACGTACTATATGTAGTTGTAGTTGCGTAGCGTATCAGCATAGGTTAGGTTAACCTAATCGAACCATATATATGTTTTCTGTTTATAAGAAGTTATCTAAAATCAAGTAATTCGAATTATTGAATATAAGAAAGATACTAAAAAATACCAATTATTTAAGCAAATAAATACAGGCTTAAAACGTCCGCTTTTGTTTCAAAGAAACTTCGAAAACATTTTATATATATTTATAATCTTAGAAGATTACATTTACTAATAAAATATTTTTTAATATTAAAAAAAGTTTTTATTTAAAATTTTCTAAAAGTAAAAAAGAATTTTTTCTTATCAGAGAATAAAATTGTTCGTCGCCGTAGTGATTAAAAAATTGTCTAATACAAATCATAACATTTTTAATTTCATACAACTGAAAAATGAAAGTTTTGGAGTGATCATTTGAATAAATTTTTATCGACAACAACAAACAATTTTATTCTTCAATAAGACAAAATAATTTTTTACTTTTTAGTACATTTTAAATAAGCAACTTTTTTGTAAAGAATATTTTTTTATAAAATTTTATTTTGTTATTTTGTGTAAAATTATAAAATATTTAAATTATAATATATGTAACTTAAATTTTAATACTAAAATTGTAGGAAAAAAATTATAATATTGTATTGTCATCAGAACTGGACGTGTATGCAAAATTTTAGCCTATTCCAATACCAGGAACTGGTTCAAAATTGGACTTGTAACATTTGTATCATACAGACAACAAAGAAAGGTAAGTCCGACGTGAAGAATATTATAATCATTTAAATATTACAAAGCACTTTATAATTTTAAGTTAGAAAAATAGTAAATAAATATAGATGTTGAAATAAATAATTTATGGTACCTAAGTTCAATTTCTTGCTAAAAGAAATTTACATAAATTACATAAAGTACAATAAGTTTTATTTATTTGTTTAAAAAACTAAGAACATTTCAAGAGAAAAACAGGGGGATTGAAATGTGTTTGTAGGCAAGTATGTTATGGTAGAAATAGCATAATAGAAGCAAGTAAAAGGGAAAATAACATTCACTGAATTATTTTTTAAAGGAACAGTATATTTAAGATATTTATTAATTAGTATATACAATTTATAAATATAATATTAAGAAAAAGTTTAAGCTCATGCGCACAGGACGATTCTTTTATTATTTTTATTCAACAGGGCCCATAGTTAAAATTTTGTTAAGTTAAACAATCAGTCACCTAAAATCTGAATGGTTTGAATATCAGTAAAGCTAAAAAAAAAAAAAACTGTTATTAACATAAAGCCTAGGATTTTTATCACATTCGACTAAAGAACCATATTGGCTTTAGACGTAGGTCCTATCGTCAATGAAGAAAAACGAATTTTAAAGAATCAAAAACTCTTAATCCCATCTAAAAAAGTGCAAAAGACGAAAAGTACATAACACTGTGATCAAAAAGTAAAGCCAATTTGTTTATAACTTTGAATATTTTGATTTATTCTTCCAAATCAATATCATCCCCTTCAAAGTAGTCCCCGCCCGATACAATACAGCTATGCCAGCGGTTTTCCAATCCTCGAAACACTTCTGAAACTCGATGAGTGGAATGGCCTTCAGGTCCTTCTTTGATTTCTCTTTTATCTCATCCGTCGATTCAAAACGGTATCCCTGAAGTGGTCTTTTGAACTTAGAGAATATCCAGAAGTCACATGGAGCTAAATCGGGCGAATACGGTGGTTGTGGAACGACATGCATCGAATTTTTGATGAAAAAGTCTCGAAGAACCAATGCAGTGTGAGATGCCGAAATTGAGTGTTTTTGGAACTAATCAAGATGGAACCAATTCAAAATGGTTTGGACCGATCCAAATGAAATATATACAGTATCAGCAAGGTCTCTAATTGTAAACCGACGATTTTTGAGAACCAAATCTTTGATTTCATTGACATGTTATTCATTGATTGATGTTGATGGTCGTCCGGGACGCTCTTTGTTTTTCAACGCTTTCTCTACCTTCTTTGAACTGTTTATATCACTTGTAAACATTTTTTTCAGACAAAACATTATAACCGAAGGCCTTCTGTAACCTTCTAAACGTTTCTGCAGCAGAAATTTCATTCCGCAAACAAAATTTAATGCTCAATAAATTCACACATTGTAAAAATCGAAAAATTCACTTTTAGTTGTTCAGAAAACACAATGAAACTAACCAAACTAATGACGTACTGACGTGAAATTTTACACAGATATTAGTGACAGAGTTGTGTTCCTAAACACAAGAAGATTTGCTCGAATCCATGTACCCGTGCAATATAAATTCAAAATTGGCCTTACTTCTTGATCACAGTAGTATACTTCTTTATAAAGTAAATTTTGTTAGTGGAAAATGCGAATGTAAGGGAACAGAAATAGTAATAAATTAAATAAATAAAAGTAATCTATATTAAAATTCTTCGATTAATTTTTAATTTACATTTAAATCGTCGCAAAAGAAGAAAATACAATGGGTTGTTATATTATATAGTACTGAAAATTGAAAATGAGGACATTTTCAAAATTTCGTAAATATATCATTTGATTATGAAGTATTTCTTGGCATTCGTTGACTTGTGTACAGTGCTTAAAGAGTAGAAATTAACTTAAAAGGCCATCGTAAGGAAATATACATTTTTTTAAATCAAATTCGAAGAGCTGGGCATATTTAAAAGAAAATGATTTTATTTTTGCAAAACACAAAGATGTCCATGATGGAAATTTATATGTCCTACTACACGTCGACACGTTGTCACAAAAGTCCGTATTGAAATAAAAACCAAAAAAAAAATTATATCTCTAAATTATATCACATCCTTCCTACAGCGTGGAAAAACTCTTATTAGTTTAGCCATATGAAATTCTACCTTCTTTATGTAATGTACATATCATACATATTTTATCAGTTGGACTCTGTGATGAAACCTTTATGGTAATGGGTTTAAATTATGTATAAATATGGCTAAAAATAATATTAAGCGCGTACACACTATGAAAAAATGGTAAAATATATGAAATTTTGTTAGAGGAATATTTTTTATATCTACATATCTTTATTTTCCTTATAAAATACTAGTGGACTTATTTAAGGGATAATATCTACGCGATTTTGTTATTTACAAGGAGGAGTCAAACAAAAAGTTACGCTGAAATATTTTTGTGAAATTTTTAATAAAGGAAAGCGTTGGTCCAGCGAATTATAAAAGGGGTATGAAAACAAATTTAAAACTAAAATAATAGCGAATAACAATTAAATGTTTAAAAATATAAAATCATATTATTTATTTCTTATAAAATCCTGAAGATAAAGCGTTCGAAGAACGATGAAAGACTCTGAATGAATTCGATTTGTAATTGTGTGAAAACCATTTTCATGAAGTGTTTGGTTGTTTCGAAAAAACAAAGTGTATAATTATTATTATTCTAAAGATCAGATAAATGTTGTTACTAAAGTTAGAATAACGTCTTATACAATTTTGGAAAGGGGTATAAAACACATATAAATAGGTGGAAGTTTCAACGCTTTTAAAAACTAATGCGAAATGTAGTAAGTATTTTATTTTAAATTAAATTAACTAGAATAAATAAGCGCATATTAAGAAGCATTTTTAGCAACAGCAATTATTAAATTAAATGTTATTATTAAAGTAATTGATTTGTGGTCTATCAAGAATGTGACCATATTGTTGGTTCTATTTCCAATTGCTTATAAAGACTTTATTTTCGAGTTCATCAATAATGCATCACTAATTTATATCCTGTGGTATCATCAAACAATATGTATATTAGATATTTTGATTTAATTTCAATTAATAACAATCAAAAATAACTAAATCTATGCTAGCACCAGTTTTCATCGTCAGAAATCGATTAAAGGAATAGGCTTATAGTAAATTCACCTTAATTGAACCGAACATCTTATATTAGCATTTAAAGCATATAAAGCAAAGGCTGTTAGCAAGATTAATGCACATTATACTTGACTATAATCGCTATCATATTGTTAATTATTTTATTATAGCAAATTGGTCAATTGATCTTAGTAATTGCTTCGGATTCTTGACAAACATAAACACATGGCTTTACTGGAAAGACATTTACATTAAATGACAAAGTAATCACTCAAACTAAAGCTATTACGAAGTTCTTGGCAAATCTTATTTTTCGGAAGGCAACAAAAAACGAATTAACTACATTTAATGTTGGAAAAAATATACCAGAGTTAACAGAAGACTGCGTTGAAAGATAAATCGATTTTTAGAAAGGGAATCTTTTTTCGTTTATCACTGACAATTATCAAAATAGCCCCAGAATTGAGTTTCTTCTGGAGATTGACGGTGATTTAGGAAGAGAAATAAGATTTTCTGATAGGCTGTGAGTTAGTAAAACAAAATCATTTTCTAGAGCTGATATGAAATTCTAAAAATGCATAAAATTTAAAAATAAAATGATAATCGGGCCTTATTCAAGAATTCTTATTAAAATTTTCCTAAACACATAAGGGAATTTCTAAATACTATATATTATAAAGGGTGCTTTTTTTTCGCGACTATTTTTTTTTTTTTTCAGTCCCACCTCAAAATTTTGTGGTAAATACCTAAACAAAAATTCCCTGAAAATTGGAGCCCTTAATATTAATATTAAGTACTAGACCAAGGCGTATAAAGATGTCCCATATAAAATACACGTAAACTTTGATTTTTTTGTCTTCAAAACTCTACAGCTCAGAGACATTTTATGGTATAATCTTGGTCAATGGTAGGGTTTCTTCAGAATTGAATGTTCTACAAAAGTGTCCATTGCGGCGTAACCCTAACTCCAACCAGCGAGGTAGTACGGGTCACTAACCCCAATTTTTACATGAAATTCTCGCTTTTTGCCCCTATCTCGTAAACAACAAGAGGTACAGAAAAAGTGAATATGACAAACTTGTAGGAAATTGAATTTCCTCCAAAAAGTTCTTGAACACTAAATCGCTAACATCGATATTTCTTGAGATATTGGGCTTTGAAGTTGAGGTAGTGTGGAATTTTCATGGATTATTGAGCTAAATTTTAGAAACACTATCTCAACTTCAAAGCCCAATATCTCAAGAAATATCGATGTTAGCGATTTGGTATTCACGAACCTTCTTATAGGAAATTGAATTTCTTACAAGTTTGTCGTTTACATTTTGTCTGTAGCTCTTGTTATTTGTGAGATAGAGGCACAAAAACAAGAGTTTAATGGAAAAATTAAAATTGGGTTTAGTGACCCGTATTACCTCGCTGGTTGGAGTTAGGGTTACGCCGCAATGGACACTTTTGTAGAACATTCAATTCTGAAGAAACCCTACCATTGACCAAGATTATACCATAAAATGCCTCTGAGCTGTAGAGTTTTGAAGAAAAATAATCAAAGTTTACGTGTATTTTATATGGGAAATCTTTATGCGTCTTGGTCTAGTACTTAATATTAATATTAAGGGCTCCAATTTTCAGGGAAATTTTGTTTAGGTATTTGCCACAAAATTTCGAGGTGGGACTGAAAAAAAAAATAGTCGCGAAAAAAAAGCACCCTAATATATTATATAGTATTTTGTCAAAAGTTAAGAGTTTAGTAAAATAAACAATTTGAAGATCTAAACAAGTTGAAATTTGTAAACTCTCTAAGCTAAGGCTTGATAAATGCAAAATTGATATTATTTTTTTCAAAAACTCAATCAAGACAATTCAATCATATAGCAACATTAAGAAATGATATTTTAGGCAGGTATACAATAAAAAGTATTTTTAGTGGGGAAATCAAATTTATTTGTGCCAGTTCGCTTGGCAAATATTTTACGTGAATTTCAAATTTTTGTCTTGATTTAAATTCTAAAGTATAAGAATTTAACCACCGAAGAATACATTTTAGGCAAGATTTAGAGATTGTAGAATTTTGAAGTTAAGATTCAAATTTTTGGAAAGAAAACTCTCATTTTGTAGGAGATTTAACTTGCATTTTTAAAATTTTGTAAGTTAAACCAATGTAAATTTAGTAAAACATAATAAAATTTGTTGATACTCTTTAATATGAGATTGATAGCAAAAAATATGATTAAGCCTTAAACATGTCTTTTTGTAAAAGTGTAGTACAATATATAAAAAAACCTGATTTTTAAACCTAACACTAATCTTTACTCTTTTATTTATTTTTAAACATTTTTAAAATAATCGAATAAGAAATTTTTAACATTTAACTTTAAGTTTGTATTTTAAAATAATATATTTGAGAAAATTCGACCATGATGATATTCGACATTATAAAAATATAGGTTAAGTGTGTAATGGTTGGATATTTGATTAACTAACTTATGTGTAATTTGCTTTATTTTAAAAAGGTGTAATAAACATTTTAGTTATAAATATCGTAGTTGTGATTTTATACGCATAAGCTTGCAAAGCTCGGCTTTGAATAGAGTAAAAGATTTTCGCTTCCTCAGACTGAATTCGTAATTATACCAATGACCAATTCTCAAAGACATGTGGCATGTTATTTTACATGGACAAGACAATATATAGCTTTCGTAATAAGTAATATATATGTATGATTAAAACTAAAATTAAAACTGCAGACAAGCAAACTCTTTCTGTGTTTGGAATCTCCATGGCAAATTTCATAGTATAAGCGAAGATAATAAAGGAAATTCATGTTCTTTCGTTGTTTGACTTCTAAAAATGATTAAAAGTAAATACAAAATATGAAAAAGACTTTTGTATTTGAATCCAACGATTAATCGAATTTATAATTTTTATTTTTATCCTTTTAATGTATTTATCTTTTGTACAAATGAATTCATATGGAATGTGGTACTTTACAAGAATACGAATTTCCATCGCTATTCGCATATATGGTACTAGGAATTTGAATATCCATATATAACATTTACATATGTGATATTTTAGTTCCTATCGGTAAGCCTAATTAAAAATTATATTATACAGAATGTTTCAAAAAAACTTAAATGTTATTTTGCCCACTGTAAAGAATTTCCTTCCGAAGTACTCTGGTAAATGTATAGTTAATAAATATACTAGTAAAAGTGTCTTTGGAACGTAATAACATATTTTATAAAATATTAACTTCAGTGAATAATGGACTAATAAGACTCGAAATGATTGTTACTAATTAATAATAATGTATTTATTATTTTATCTATCTGTCCCTCTGCAGGTTACTAAACATCCATAATTTTATATCCCCAGTCCAAGTTTGCGCCAGGCACTTTGATTTCTTTTCTATAGCGAAGCGCATGGCCTTTTCTGCGCGTTATATATTATTTTATAAAAGTAAATTACTCACTTTAGGTTCCTTTCTGAGATTGCAGTTAAGATTAATAACTCCTTAATTCCCAAAATTTTGTAAACAAAAATTAGATAAAAATTCAAACAAAATCTGTGTTAATGTTAGTAAAATCAAATTAAAATGCGTTTATGTTATATTTAATGAATTACATAATTTTAGCGAGTGTTCTACTCCTGCGAAGAATGAATTTTTAAAATATAGTTTTAAATTAAAAACTGAATCACGCAGAGGCTATCGTTAGAATTGCAGCTAATAAACTCAAATGTTTGTCTGAACAAAACCTGACCTAGAAATCTTAAATTCGGCATTTCGTTTATGATATCTATGTTTCATAAAGTACAACGACATACCAGATAAAAACACCATTAAAATATTGGGCTATTTAAGAAAAGTAACCTCACTTCGACTATTCCAACCTCTTGGAAACCTTTTGATATTAATTTCTTTTGATCTTTCCATAGTGGTGAAACGTTTCATTGAACGTCTGACAAATTCGTAATTTCTACACTGTAAATTTTAAATTATTCTAAATTATTTTGAAAGAGTTTGAAGTGTTTTAAGACGTTTTGAATATATTCTATATAATACATTTTAGGGATGTTGATGAAAAATTGAGATTGTCATAATTCTAGTAAGTTTACCAATTTACTAGCATTATTAGAACATATTTCCTCCCACAACACTCGTACAAAATATGTATCTTTATATAAACATGTTATGAAACATATATGGATGCATTATAATTTGGAAACTGAGATATTTAAAAACAAGCTCGAATTGTCAGAGAGCTACATAGAAGCTAGAACGCTCAGAAGTTTCTACTATGTAAAAGTGAGAAATAAAAATTAATAACAATATTAGAGTTTCGTTTTTTAAAGGATGTGATCTGGATCTGGCAAGAGCAAAACTTTTTATTGTTGCTAAAAGAAAATCAAATTAAATTGACTTATGCCGATTTTGTGTCAAAAATTTATTCAAACATTTGTTCACTTCAAGTTTTGAGGTTTTAACATTATAGATTTAAGGTTTAACATTTATTGTACGATTTGTAGGGATTTTGAAAAACTAAGTTTAGAATATAATTCTGTGCGAAATTAGGGGCTGGAGAGGTGAGTTATATTTATAAGGACATATTTTCATATAATCATAATCATGTCAATTACCATAAATGTAACATACAGAGTGATTCAAAAGTATGGAAACGGCTAAATAACTTTCGAAGAATGCATTTTGGAGAAAAAAGTTTTAAACAAAAGTTTTAGCAATTTTCCCTGTGGTCAAGGTCACATTCGGACGCAAAACTTCTGCTCTTTCCAAATCTGCAGTAACAATGCAGGTTCTCATTTAAAGAATCATCTTGACCTTGATACGACCTTTGAGGTCATGATTAAGGTCATAATTGGATGTAAAATTTTCCGCTCTTTCCATTTCTGTGGTCAAAAATATAGGTTCTCATTTAAAAAGTCAACTTGACCTTGAAATGACCTTCAAGGCAATGATCAAGGTCAAATCTAAAGCCACCGTCGAATAGCCAGGAAAAATTCTTATGACTTTTGTCTAAAACTTTTTTCTACAAAATGCACTCTTCGAAAGTTATTTAGCCGTTTCCATACTTTTGGATCACCCTGTATATCGCTAAAAATGAATGCCAATGTTAAATTGACGGGTTCAGTAAATCTAGTGTTAATAGAAAAAAAATCATAAGCCACGATTTTAAAAATGAAATTCAATGGAATATTCCACATCCAGATCACATAATTCAAAAATCGCAGCTTTAGGTTGCCTACAGCTTTAGGTTGCCTACAGCTTTAGGTTGTCTTTTGTATAAGTTCTCTCGTATAATTTTTATTTTTTTGAATTTTATATAAAAATAATAAGGTATAATAATTTATACGAGAAAATTTTAAATTTAGCTTAAAATCTTATAAGAGTTTGCTTTTTATATGAAAACCAATGAAATAAATCTTATTCTAAATTAGTAAAGTTCGACTTATTCTTCCTATAATTTTAATGTAGGGTTTCATAATTTTTATAAATTGGGTTTCTATAAAATGTACCTAAAGTTTTATGAATTTATACCAAATTTCGGATTAGAACTTGAGGTAGTTTTTCATAAATAGGTTTTTAAGACCAATATTTTGGTGGTATATTCATTTGGTAAGTTGATGGGCTTACTTAAGAATCGTACCGGATGTTGCCGAATTCAGGATTGTTAGGACAAGTTTTTCTCAGGCACCCATGTTCATTTGAATCTTTTTTAAATAATTAATACCCATAAAATTTTGGAAATGACGATGAGCACCAAGAATAATATAACTAATATAGGTCAAAAGTAATTTTTGGCAGTTTTATTTATTTATTTATTTGCTAAAAATCACTTTTGGTCTATATTAGTGATATTGTTTTTAGTGCTTATTTAAAAACAAGTTCAAAATAGATCTACAAAAATTGATTTCTTCGATTCTTAGGTGACCAAAAACTGGACTATAGTGGGTTTATTTGTTGCAATTCTTATGGCCGTCTCTTGGACTATATTATAGCTGATAAATAAACGTTAAAACATAAAATGAGCTATGTAATGGTATTCTGATAAAAGTAATTTTAATATTTAATATATAAACTTTAGAACATTTGAAAGCGCTATTAACAAGTGAGTGCTTATTGGAAAAAAAATCGATAAACTTCGTTTGAATAACTGGAGTAGAAAACCCTACCAGGTTATCATGTTAGAAAAGCACAGAAATGAACATTTGCTAAAAGGCGCAATAATACAACCTTTTCCGGTGTCCTTATATCGAGATTATCTGTAGCCGTTCGCCTAACGAGATTGATTGACTTTTCATCATCGATTCCGATTGTTCGAATTGGCGTTGTTCGCCTACTCGCTTTCCGTCTTGGCGGGGGAACTGGACACTGTTGTTCCCCGCCCCCCTTCTCGATAGTGTCATAAACGTCAGCCCAGGTTGTTATAACAACAGGTGTTGGACTGGGAGTTGTAGGCCTGGATGATTCCAGCTGTTGTCTCGCCTTAATTTGGACCGATTCATCTCCTTCATCCTTTTTCGTTTCTGGCACATTTGCCGAGGGACTTGTCTTGCTAACACTTTTTGCAGAAGACATCTGATTTTGGTGTTTTCCCTTTTCGGCGGCTGAGGCAGCCGCTAAGAATTCACGCTCAATCATTTCCTAGTATTTTAGATTCATTAATGCTAATAGGAACAGCAGTTTAGAGATTAGCAAGATAAAATTTCGTGTATTATTTTTTTTTTTTTTTATTAAGTTTTGATAACTCTTTCTCAAGGGGGAAACGAGTTAATTTATTTATTTATTTTTTTGTAAGAAAATTTGGATACGATAGTAGTAAGAGTTAATCCATTTTGGGAGTCATAAACCGATTTTATAACCTCAAATTTTAGATCCTAACCTTCCAAACTGACTTAAAGATCCTTTCATGTGACGAATTTTTCATAGTCTTTCTCGAATTTCAAAAATAGCTTCATATAAATAATTGCAGAAACAAGCCTTGCATAATTGAAAGCAGTATTACTTACATAATGCTAACATATTTCATTCGTACGTGAAGCAGATTTCGTAAGCAATGATGGAATAGAAGCATATATTAGTTTACCAAGGCTGCATGTGTATTTAATTAAAAAGAAAAGCTATAAATGTGAATTTACAAAAAGCATGCGATTTTAATGGAAACATATATATATATATTTATTTTTTCTTTTTTTTGGCAATAAAGCAAGAGGAGATATTTTTATTCTGATAAAATGGCTTACCAAAGGACTTGCGAGAATAATTCCAATCCTGCTTAGAACTGCTGGAAGACGCTGTAAAAATCATATTACACAAATTGGTTCATTCTATAACAAAACTAGATAATTGAATATGTTCGTTAAAATTCTCAAATGGAAAGAACAAATTAAAAACAAACTCTCGTGAAATAAAATAGCTTTTTTTTTTGTACGTCACTTATTAATTCGTATATTCGCAAGTTCTTTTAGTCTATTTGCATAGTGATTTAGTTGAAAATCGACCAACACTCAAACACGAAAGCACTTTTAACTTTTTAAAAAAAAAATGATTTTTTTTTTTTTTTTTTAGTTTGAAGGAAGACAGAATAAATGTTGCAAAGGTAAAAATAAATTAATTATATTCTTACAATTGTTCTATGGCACAACGAATATGTGGCAAATATAAAGCGAAAGTGTGATTCAATGTTTTTTGCACAAAAGGCGACCATATATATTATAATAATATAATATTGTATAGATATGTATTTACAACAATATAGTTGATTAATTTGCTTAAATTGCACTGGTGTTGTTGCATTTTTAAAATATCCTTACACAAGACAATCACAACATTGCTCATTATAAATCGGACAGTTAAAAAAGACATCATTTGTGATAAAGTTATAATGAAATAAAGAATAAAATAAAACATTTTCACATGATTTAGAGATACACACCATGAATATATAAGCAGATATGTTTGGAACAAATTTTGATATACATTATTTATTACAGAAGAGGTATGAAGACTATTAGATGAATATTTTCTTATTCAATTCTTATCATTATATTTTAATATTATTTTCATCACAAAATTATCATGCTTTTAAAGGACTGAGAAACGGACGATACCAATGAAAGAAAATTTTTTAGTTCAAGTAGTTACTTAATAGTAAGAAATTCGGAATATTGAATTGAAGAATTGTAAGGGTTTCAAAGGGTTAGCAAACTACGTCATAAATTTTTATATACAGGGTGATCCAAAAGTATTTAAACGGCTAAATAACTTTCGAGGAATGCATTTTGTAGAAAAAAGTTTTAAATAAAAGTTTCAGGAATTTTCCCTGGCTATTCAATAATGGCCGTAGATTTGACCTTGAACATGGCCTTGAAGGTCATTTCGAGGTCAAGCTGACTTTTTTAAATGGCAACCCATATTTTTGAGCACGAAAATGGAAAGAGCGGAAGATTTTACGTCCGACTATGATCTTAACCGTAACCACAAAGGTCATATCAAGGTCAAAATGGTTCTTTAAAGGGGAACCTGCATTGTTACTGCGGATTTAAAAAGAGCAGAAGTTTTACGTCTAATGTAACCTTGATCACAACCTTGACCTTCACCATGACCTCGAAGGTCATATCAAGGTCAAGATGGTTTTTTGAAGGGCAAACCATGTTTTTGGCCACGGAAATGGAAAGAACGGAAAATTTTACGTTCCCTTTTAAAGAACCATCTTGACTCTGATATGACCTTCAAGGTCATGGTCAAGGTCATAGTCTTTCCATTTCCGTTGCCAAAAATATGGTTTCCCCTTCAAAAAACCACCTTGACCTTGATGTGACTTTCGAGGTCATGGTGAAGGTCATGGCCAAGGTCAAGGTTGTTGTCAAGATCACACTCGGACGTAAAACTTCCACTTTTTACAAATCCGTAGTAACAATGCAGGTTCCCTTTTAAAGAACCATATTGACCTTGATATGGCCTTCGAGGTCATGGTTAAGATCATAGTCGGACGTAAAATTTTCCGCTCTTCCCATTTCCGTGATCAAAAATATGGGTTCCAATTTAAAAAAGTCAACTTGACCTTGAAATGACCTTCTGCAAAATGCATTCCTCGAAAGTTATTTAGCCGTTTTCATACTTTTGGATCACTCTGTATATATCTATATATAATTTAGTGTTAGAGGAATTTAAAAAAATTATTATGTGCCAAAGAAAACTCAAGACCTGTTTGTATTTTAAACATATCTTACTATTGTATATTAAAATGAGAAGTTAGGTTTAAATTTCTCAAAAAAATTATTTACATGGATTATTTTCAAAAGTTGGATCAGTTATATTAATAACATAAAATATAAGGACAAAATCTTTATAGATTAGTTACAAAAAATTTTGCTTCATCAAAATAATATTGTGCCTGTTTACATTTATCCATAGAAATATTATTTTAATTAAAATACTTACCATAAAATCAATCATTAAATTTTTTTCCGGTATTAATTTTCTCAATTAAGTACATTCATTATTATAATCAGCTAATTATTATTATAACCAATATTTTCAAATTTAATTTAATTACTACATTATTGCATTTTATTATGAAATTTTTAAATTTTACTCCAGAGCATTTATTAGATAGAGTCTTTAATGCCATGCGGCATGCAGCGAAATATTAATTAATTTTATTTTTATATCGCATTGCAAAAACTCCTTTTTTTTTTTGAAAATACGAAAAGAGGAAAATAGTTAAGTTTCATTAGCATAATTTCGAAGTAAATGTAATTATATCTTAAAGGGTTTGATTACTTACCTGAAAGATATAAAAAAAATTTAAAGAGATATATTAGTAGCAAAAATAATTGTTTTTTATTATAAAACTTAAATAGAAGATAAAGCTCATTCCTTGTCGAATACTATCAGACAATAAGATATTATTCATCAAAATTGTTAATTCTGTATCCGTGCAAAAATTCTCAAACAACTTTTCTTGAACTATTTTAATGCGAGCATCCAGATTATTGACAGAAAAATTTCAGAATTAAGAGTGGAAGTCATAAGGAATAAATATGAAATTAATTTTTTAAATATATTATGCTTGAAATGGGTAGCGAGTGATAATAGCTGCGCTTTGGTAATAGAACTGATTGCAATAATTAGTTTTCGTGAAGAACAATGCCTCATTTGCCTTTAGGAAAATAGATTTTTTCTCAATTCTTTTTAATGGCTGACTAATGTACCTATATAAAAAGCTTACCACTGCTATGAGGTGTGTTATTTTAATTTTATTCAAAAGGGGCACAAACTTATATAATCCAATATATTTTTAGGCATTGTCCTTCTTGGAGCGAAAGCGATTATCAAAGATAATTTAATTTAATTTAATTTAAACCAAATTAGCTCTTATTTCTCAATAGTTTGCAATTTTTGGATGAGAAATATTTGTAATTTTAAGTTTTGGATATAATATCTAATCGGATATGTTATGAAACAATTTAAAATATAATATCTATCTTATATTGTCCAGAAGTTTAAATAAGAAGAAAGACAGACAATAGGAACAGGTTTGATATTTTCTTTAATTAGTTAGATTAATTAGATTCATTCAGAAGTTCTTGGACCTTTGGGATATGTCTTTAAAATCTCAATTATTTTGGGTTCGAGTGTCAATTATTATTCACAAAAACAAAAAAGGGGCTACAAAGGAAACGAATACCATTATTAACGTTTTGCTAATTAATTTAAAAAATTGGATCCAGTAAACATTCTGTTGTACTGTGATCAAAAAGTAAAGCCAATTTTGAATTTAAACTGCGCAGGTACATCGATTTGAGGAAATCTTCTTGTTGTTAGGTTGCCAGCACTGTCACATATATCTATGTAAAATTTCACGTCAGTACGTCATTTGTTTGGTTAGTTTCATTGTGTTTTCTGAGCAACTAAAAGTGCATTTTCGATTTTTACAATGTGTGATTTTTTTGAGCAAAGAAGTTGCATTAAATTTTGTTTGAGGAATCAAATTTCTTCCGCAGAAACTTTTAAAATGTTGCAGAAGGCGAGGATTGGAAAAATCGCTGGCATAGATGTATTGTATCGGGAGGGGACTTATTTAAAGGGGATGATATAGATTTGGAAGAATAAATAAGAATTTTCAAAGTTATTAGCAAATTGGCTTTACTTTTTGTGTCGTTGATAGTCTAATTGTAAATTAAATTAAAATTTGTTTGGCTCTATTTGAATAATAATCAAACATTCTTATTTTAATTTTAAAGATGTTGAGAAATGAGAGCTGTTCGTAATTTCAAAAAGTTTTCTTTAAATATTATACAATTTTTCTATGTTATATATATTTTTCGCTCAGCTTGTATGTACTAAATTTTATGAAAGATGGCAAGCAGTTGTTGAGCAGCTCTATTGCGCAAAATTACAATTTATTTAAAAAAGAGTCAAATGTTAGATCTTTAAATCAGTAAGTACGCATTTCTTGCTTATTATATATTTTCATGGATGTTATGCTAATCACAAGATATATAGTACTTGTATTATTATTTTTTCTACTAGAATAAAGTAGAAATTGAATGGAAAATATTAATGATAATTCATTTGCTGGTTAATTTACACGTGCTAAAAATAAAATTATTTATTTATATTTTATTTTTATTGGAGTAATTGAATGAACTTTTGGAATATAGTCGATATTTTGTACATAACTTCGTCGCCTTGTAGAAAAATAAAACCAATATAACCATATATAAAATTATTTTATTATGGTTTGTATTTAACGATTTCTATAAAAATTTTCGACCAAAGGCGACGAAGATATGTGATTTTATTAACTACATTTACTAAAATAGTGAAATATACAATGCTGGTTATAATGTGATAATAATTTCGTCTTAATCTAAGGGTATAAAAAATTCTCGGGTATTAAAATAATTTTCAGAAAATCGTATAAAAAAGTATTTTGGGCTGCAAAAAATGTATTCAGAATGAAAAAGTTATAGTTATAAAGTGATATAGTCGGGTGCCAGAGGTTCAAAAAATGGGTTATTTCGTTGTTGGACGGAATTTGATGAAACCTGGCGGAAAGGGAAGGTCATTGCCCGTACAGTGACCCATTAAAAAAGTTAGAATGAGCGATGTCGGGAAGGTACTTTGTTATTGCAAAATAACTTTGATAACCCGTTATTTTTCAGTTTTCTTGGAATAACTCGAAAACGAAGCGTTTCAGCGAAAAATATTAAATACAAAAGTTGTTCAGCTGATGATTTTACGTAGGAATACGGTTTTTTGATTAATTAAAAAATTGTTTTTCCGACCGAAAACCAGCAGAAAAGTAACAAAACATGCAAAAACAATAAGCATTAAAAAATAAAGGAAAAAAACGATTTCCATCGTTGATATTTGGGTTATTGATAGGTATTGGTATTGTTAACCAAATGCACCCGGTCCGGTTTTTCAAAAACAATATGGCGACCTATTGCAAAATTGTTAAGTTAAAACTTTGGAACGCTGTAAATTCTGACTGAACAAACGGATCTTGATGAAACAAATTGGAATCGGTAGGTATTAACGGCATCTTTGAGTGTGCCAAATTTTGATTACTCTTAACATCCTACAGTGGTGACTAAAAACGCGAAAATAGCGAGTTTTGATGATTTGATGCATTTTGTTGCAAAGCTTAATGTTGTAAATTGACGAAATTATGAAGCACAGAAAATGGTTTTTGGTTAATAACAAAAAAAGTAATTGTTGAAAAATTTTGAAATTTGGCACACTCAAAGATGCCGTTAATACCTACCGATTCCAATTTGTTTCATCAAGATCCGTTTGTTCAGTCAGAATTTACAGCGTTCCAAAGTTTTAATTTAACAATTTTGCAATAGGTCGCCATATTGTTTTTGAAAAACCGGACCGGGTGCAGTTGGTTAACAATACCAATACCTATCAATAACCCAAATATCAACGATGGAAATCGTTTTTTTCCTTTATTTTTTAATGCTTATTGTTTTTGCATGTTTTGTTACTTTTCTGCTGGTTTTCGGTCGGAAAAACAATTTTTTAATTAATCAAAAAATCGAGTTATTCCAAGAAAACTGAAAAATAACGGGTTATCAAAGTTATTTTGCAATAACAAAGTACCTTCCCGACATCGCTCATTCTAACTTTTTTAATGGGTCACTGTACGGGCAATGACCTTCCCTTTCTGCCAGGTTTCATCAAATTCCGTCCAACAACGAAATGAAAACCTCTGGCACCCCGACTAATAGTAATTTGCCTCAATTTGTTGTACGAATTTGTATCATCACGATAAAAAGTTTTAAAATAAATAAATTTAATAAAAATATCGAAATAGCGGCGAAACAAATGTAGCCATTAGTATTTTCAAAATTATAGGTTAAATACGTGTAATTAAAATTTTAAAACTTGTATTCAACTATTTCTATATCTACAAAATCTTTATTACAATTACAAAAGAAATTAATTAAATGTTGTGTAGCAGAAATTAACTAAAGTAAAATAAATTAATATAAATTGTAAAATAGTGATAGGTTTTAAGTAAAATATAATAATAATAATTGCATATACGTACACTGTGTGAAACTTAGTTGTAATAACTTCCTTTGTGAGATCCGAGATTATTTCCTTAAAGACTATTTAGCTTAATATAATATTAAACTGTCCAAATGCAATTAATGACTTTTATAAATAAACAAAATGAGGAGAATTTCAAGGATAATAGGTTACTGAATTTCAGCTGCTTAACAGAGCTTACTAAAAATGATAAATAGTAAATATGATATTTTCATAATTAATAGTTTGAGGTTTTATGGTATTTAAAGGTTGTACCTAGTAGGAGAACAAAGTTCCTGATGTCCTTATTTAATTTTTGGTAGTACAACACAGGCAACGCTAGGAATTAAACATAAAGAAACCTTTAAAAACCCACTTCGAGTATTCATAGAGCAACTTTTGAATTAGTAAAAATATAGTTTTAATTTGGGTATAACTTAATGCGATCAATCAGTGAACTAAAAAATATATAGCTAACTTAATTTAGCATTTTTGAAAAGCCTGGTTTTGAAAGTACTTTAATACAGGGTGGGCCATCTAACGTTTGGAATTGGAACTATAGGTTATTTTGAGGTTGGAAGGTTTGATGACATTTCTGATGTGACAGAAAGTTAGTTTTATGTTTGACATTTATGAAATGGGTCGCTTTTCGCTTGAACAAAGTTGGGAAGTATTAAAAACTTATTTCTAAAGTGGTGAGTCTTCTACTCAAACTGTAAGTAATTTACGGAAAAAATTTGACAAAAAGGATGTGCCAAAAACGCAGTTTGTGGATCAATTTGTGAAGCGAGTTCGTGAAACTGGATCGTTGTTAGATAAAACAACCCGTGTACGTACTCGTCCAGTGCGCTCAACCGAAAACATCGCTGCTGTTGCTCAGAGTGTGTGTGAACAACCATCAACATCACCTCGTAATCGTTCTCAAGAATTGAACATTTCACGCACTTCTTTGAGAAGAATTTTGTTTCCCAAAATTGAAGAGTATGACATAGACGACATTTGGTTTCAACAGGACGGCGCAACGTGCCACACAGCCAACGTAACAATCGATCTTTTGCGCACTGTTTTCGGAAATCGTATAATCAGCCGAAATGCTGATGTCAATTGGCCACCTCGAAGCTGCGATTTGACTCCGTTAAACTTTTTTTTGTGGGGAGCCGTTAAGGACAAGTGTTATGTTAACCATCCAGAGACGATTGACGACTTGAAATGTGAAATCGATGTTGCCATTAACGAAATAGAGGCCCAAACAATCGAAAATGTACTAAAAAATTGGACTGATCGAATGGGGTATTGTAAGGCTAGCCGTGGCAGTCATTTGAATAAATGTTGTCTTCCATTCCTAAATGGAAAGGTTCAATTTTTCTAATAAACTCATAACTTTGAAAAAATACACATTTTTTTTTTTTTTTTTTATAGCGGATTCAAATTCTAAATCTTAAATGGCCCACCCTGTAGTTAATTTAGTTTTTAAGCACCTTCAATGTTCATTCATTAATTTGTTTGGGTGCATGACAAACAAATCCTCTGAATTTTGTTCCGAAATTTTAGTTTTTGATTAAGAAGTTCAAAATTGAAAAAAGAAGTATTATGAAAAATATTATACATATTGTCGGCGATGTGAACAATTATGACAAAAACTACTTTAAATAACTTTAAAATGATAAAAAAAAAAGTTTTAAAATTCTTGCTAGTAACGACACATAAAGAAATTTTATTTTTTGTTTTGTTTTTAATTGTTCAAGACGGTTTTTTAATTTAATTTGTACCCTAAAAACTTAACATACTACAAACTAAGCTATTCTGTGTCATTATGGTTCATACCGCGAACGCACCGTTTTTTCCCAAAATACTTCTTTTAACTTTGAACATTTTTCTCTGATACTAAAATTTTCGCCCAAAAATTTAAATATGTATATTGTAATTTTCCTTAATAATCCCAAACAGGAACAGTGTAATTCGTCTCAGCTGAAGCCTTCGTTTGGACTAATGACAGGACACTCTGTTTATAATATAGATTTTTAATTTAGTGTTTCAGAATAAAGTTTTGAAATTTACAAGATCTTGATTTTGATATTTAAATTAAAATATCAAGAGCTTTCAGAAATGTTGTAACAAGCATAATTTCAAATCATTTTAAATTTAAATACATTAAAATTGGCGTTTCAATTATAACATTTCTTTTAATCAGAATTGTAAAAAAACTACTACCATTACCAATACAAGTAATGCAAGCAAGACAAATTACCTATACCATTACCAATATTGGTACTTAAAAAAAAAATAATTACAATTACCAAGTAAGTATTGGTGCTTAATCATTACCGTAGTTCAGAAGCATTACTTACCATTACCTGGAATTACTCAGCATTACCTGGCATTACTTAGAAATACTCAGCAATACCTAGCATTGCTTAACACTACTCAGCATTACATAGTTAAAAAGTCTCATACATAATACGACTGATGGTACATATTTCTATTTTATAGATTTCAAAAATTAAAAATTTGGTCTTTATATGATTTTAAACTTAATGAAAACTCTTTTATTTTTCAAAAATTTAAATAAATATAATCATCAGCAAATTGAACTACATTCACCATATATCGCATTTTCGAGACATGAATTTAACTTAAAAAAAAATTTTATTTTTGTTTTCTCAACATTTCTAACTAGTGAAGTAAGTTTACGTATATTATGTATAAGTATTATATAATTGCTCTCAGCATTTGTGATTTATGTCGATTAATGCTAGTGCTGGAGAATTTTTAAGTAATGCTGCTGCGTAATGTCAAGTAATGCTAGGTAATGCCGAGTATTTCTAAGTGATGCCAAGTAATGCTTAGTAATGCCAGGTAATTCTAAGTAATACTTCTGAAGTATGGTAATGGTAAAGTACCAATATCATTACTTGGTAATGGTAATTAAATTTTTCCAAGTACTAATACTAGTAATGGTACTGGTAATTTGCGTTGCTTGCATTACTCGTCTTTAGTACTGAATATAGTAATGCATTTCAAGAATAATGCATTATTTTACAGCTTTACTCTCAGTGTAATTACTGTATAAAAACATATTTCTAAAGAGATTTGCGGGGATAACTACGATTGTAAAACTTCATTTATAGAGCACACTTTATCAATAATTTGCAAAGAGACGACATCACTTTTGGGTTTCATTATCAATGAAAAATCTTTAGTTCCATCCTGACTCCACTTTTAAATGTTACTGGTACTATTTCTATTAAACATTAAAGTTGCTGCGCCAAGTAGAGTCAAATAAAAGATATAAGAGATATTTTAGAAGTTATGGAACGTAAGGAAATTATATAAGGCTATATATTATAAAGATTGATTCATCGAGCTCACTTTTTAATTAGACAGAAGTTTGGATATAGTGCTGTCTGTTTTCAGCGCACTAATTTTTCAAATATCTTCAATATTCAGTTTCTTTGCCATATCTATACCCATTATTATACTATTTTCTCTTAATTTCCATTATAAAATTGCAAAGGCATTTTTAATAAAAAAATTTGTTTAATCTTGACATTTAAAATAAATCAACTTCCCCTCTATTTTTTTCGAATCTTTAACCTCTCTTTATTCAAATATACCATAATTCAAAAATAAACTTCCTCAGTTCTTTTTAGTACGGCAATTGCAAATTTTGTATATGAATTAATAATTTAAAAAAAAAATTGTTATTGTTTGTTGTTGAATTTCTTGTTTGAATAATTGTTTTCAAACATCTAAATAATAGTTTCCTTGTTGACTAGTTACGCATATTCAAAATGACTTTTAATAACTAACATCAAGGAATTTTAGTGCAAAACCTTACTTTAAGGTATATGCTTTCGTAAAGAACCAATATCGTAAATAAACAATAAAATGCAAAAATCAATTCTGAATATCAAACCGTTCCGATCATAAAATGCTCAAACATTTTGCCCCGAAATAAAGTTCGATTTTAGGAACTTTTACGATACATTTCATTGATAAATGTTTGAGTTTATGAACAAGCTGTTTCTTTTATTTAATGCAAGGTTCTTTTAACCCTTACATACTTTTTATTCTACATCAAGTTTTGTTGGAACTGTGGACCCATAAAAATTGCCCAAAGTTTACGCAATGTTGTATTCAGTGTATTCCAAGGTAACAAAATATTATATTCAAGTTTTAGGTACTTAAACTAAAGATAGCTAGTGTATTGTGGGGTTGAACTTCATTTTATTAGAGAATATAGAGCTATAATTTTAATTTTGTTAAAGCTGGCCAAACAATTTTACGCCCTAGTCATTCAAAATAATGTAAAAACAGGCTTCATCAGACAAATGGTAACAAACAAGAATACCCCTGGATATATCATAAAAACAAACAATAGTTTTGTTTGGGGAGGAAAACAACATTATTTAAACAATTAATTGAGTTAAAAAAAAAATTCTTAAAGATAATTTTCAGGTCATAGGCTGACACATGATTTTTATTTTAAGATTACCATAATGCCATGCAAAATGAAAAATTTGTTATGCGCAAAAAATTTAATTGTAAACAATGTTTGGGAAAACCACCAATTTTGTTGCAAAATAAGGTGAAGTTAGTGCTTTATGTTCGAGACAAACATTAGTTAGATAATATGTTTTTAATGAGAGGTATAAATAACATCTAGGCAGCAAAGATGTCTGCATTTTATATTTGGCATATGTTTGAAATTCATAATATCTTTGGATACATCCGTATAATTATCGTTATATCGATAAAACGGTTGGAAATAGAATATCTCATGTCAACCTTGATGCGAATTTAAGTTTTTAATTTATTCTTCTTCAAATGTATGATTCTGGAGTATTTTTAAAATGATGATATTATATAAATATTTGATATATATTGTATAATATATGTATATAATTTAAAATTTAATTGAAAAATGTTTACCATACCTGTGTGACTGGATTTTCGCCTGGCCGGTAGACCACGTTGTGAAGCGGCCTTTTTCTTCCGACATAATTAACGCAAACAAACTCCAGTAGTGAGGCATATATGAAGCACATGCAGACGCCATCCCAAACGTTCATAGCTGTTAGATTAGATACTACTGGCAAAGTACCTCTGAAACTATTGGATGTAGTGAAAAAGTTCAACATTGTTGTTACACCTATAATTTTAAATTAATCGTTGTTGTATTTATATGCCATATGTTTATAAAGTGCGAAAGATATTTTTTTTTAAACTAACTACTAATTGCACAAATAATCCAAGCTGTAACATATAACAATACATATAACAATACATGAGCTAGTGCATGAATGACGGTATGAAATGCATTTTGGTACAACCTCTACAACGTTTCAATATGTTCATTAGTTTTTAGTATAATATATATTATTTACCTCTCTAAATTCTTTATGTTATTATTTTTTGCGTAATATATGAGAACAATCTTTTTGGTATGTAAATTTTTATTATTAAATAAAATTTAAAACTGTGAAACTCATAATATTTAATTTGATGTTTTTTTAAAATCAAAAAATGTAATGGTGAATAATTGTGTAGAACTTTTTTTTAATATGAAGGTGCATTTTTTGTGTGAAAGTCTGTATTTGTTTTTGCATGTACTATATGTACCTCACTACTGACTAAAATTTATAAAAGAATGTAAGATATAAAGTCATAAAAGCAAAATTTGCTTCTAATGTCACTTTAATAACTAAACAAAAAAATTTATACGTTTTTAAAAAAAATTATATATTACTATTTTAGAAGTTACAATATGCTATTTTTATTATGAATTATTTATAGTAATAATGTTATACTCCCAAATTAAGTTATTATTTATTGATAGCATCGATTCTCATAAGTGTTCTTTAAATTGTGTTTGTTAGGAAAAAAAAATCGAAGCATGTATCATTTTGTTAATCGATATTAATGTAATCTTCTTCTTCCACCGATAAACATTGCAATTAAGTAAACAAAACTTTGTGACCATCGACATTGATAAATAATTCATCTTTAGTCCAATTCTAACGAACTAAAAGATATTTTTATATGTATATTTCGATTCAAATCATTTCAATATAAGAACTAAAATCCCAATTTATTGTGAAAAATTCACTTTTGCACTCAAAACCCTTCAGTTTAATGTGAAATTTTAGATATATTTTTTATTGAGATAAACGTGCATTAAAATCAGGAAAATAGGACACGAATTTTCCTTTTTTATCGTATAAAAGCCACAAAATATAAAATTAACCAGTTAACTGTGATTCACGAGTATAATCGTCATGAAGAAGTGGCAAAATTTTGTGTATTGACGAGTATACTCGTCATGTGTATAAATCAGTGCCCATTTGCTATTTAAATTGCAATTTTTGAGAAAAACAAAACATATTCTCAAATTTAAAGATGTTTAGAATATTTTGAGGCTATGCCGGAATAAAACAAACAAGTAGAGAATATAAACAGTTTGAGATGATCTCATGCGTCCCGGTATGCACTGGTTGAAAAAGTTTACCAGTTCGCATAATGAATTTATTTATGTGCGATGATAACGTTTTTTTAGATATTAACCAAAAAATATGAAACTACAAGAACTCTTGTCAGTCTGAAAATAATTTAGATTTTATAAAAGAATTGGAAGCTGTCGGGCAGAGAAAGGGGCTAATTGCATGAATGTCAACAAAAAACCATTCCAAATACAAAGTACATGAGCTGAGAGGCACAAAATTTTATTGGAAATTGTCTCCCTCGGTTTAGTGTTCCAAGAATTCAATTAATTTGTTTACCAAAAATAAGCAAACGATACTGACTATCCCACGATTCATTCAAAAATTCATAGAATTATCACGATCTGAGGACAGGTTTTTGTGCATGGCCTTATCTTACCAGCGCAACTTATTCTGTGAGTGACGAATATACTCGTCATGGCTGGATTCTGACGACACAAAACTGTACGCACTTTTAAATGGGGGCGCCACAGTTAACTGGTTAAAATGATTTTATATGACGATTTAGAAGTAAAGAAGCCGAAATTTAAAAGTGTTTATATAAAGCATTAGTTTGCCTTTGCATTTATGATGATACCTATCTTTGTTTTGATGTTAGCTGATTTTAAGACAGAAAATTATTGGTAGTATTTGTGTACTTCTCTATATAAAAATTTTAACACTTTTTAATAGTTATAATAGGATATAACTAGAGTCATACACAAAATATATAAATCGTTTTAAATAAAATTATATTGCTTTCTTAAAATTTGTTTTATTGTATACTTTTACGGTCCAATGATATCGTAAAATCATATTCAAGCTAATTCATATATTTTTTTTTTACATTCTTCAGTTTTGAATCAGTATAAATTTTTGAAATTTTTAAAATGAACCAAAGTTTTGCTATTTACATTTATCAAAGTTTTACTATTTAGTGCAACAGACATGGTAAACAGATTTAAAAATAAGCAATAGCTTATTAGTATTATACTAGGTGTGGTTCTTAATTTGAAAGGATTTCTAATAGATGGATTTACTAATGCTTAGTAATGTTTTGGTGAATAAGTCATTTTTACATCGAATTGTGACTGGCGATGAAAAATGGATCTATTATCATAGTCCTAAAAGTAAAAACGTATATGGAAAAAGAGGCGAACTCAAGTTCAACATCGATACCAAAACGAAACATTCATACTGCAAAAGTTATGCTGTTTGTCTGGTGGGATCAAAAGCGAATATTGTTTAATGAGCTGTTAAAACCTGGTGAAACTATTACACCAACTATTATAAGCAACAAATGATCGAATTAAATTGAGCATTAAGAGAAAAACAACCTGAATATGCCAAAAGACACGAAAATGCGATTTTTCCGCATGACAACGCTCAGTCATGTTGCAAAATCGCTTAAAGATACACTACAAGTGCTTGGCTGGGATGTTCTACCTCACTCGCCGTATTTCCCAGATATTGTTCCTTCTGACTATCACTTGTTTCGGCCACTAGTACATGATTTATCTACACAGGTTTTTCACTCTTGTGATAAAATCGAAAAATGGCTCGAAGATTGGATTGCTTCGAAGAATATTCCATTTTTTCATCTGTCTGCTGCCAGAAATATGGCAAAAAGTATTTAAAAACAATAGTTATTTTTAACAAAAAAGCCTTCAGAATTAAGTACCACATATAATATATATTTTGAAGCTTATAGGCATTTTAAAAGGAACATAAATGAAGTTTTGGAAACTAACAACTCTTGTCATTGTTTGAAATAAAATTATAGAATAGACCTATACCTATCCTGGTATGAAAATATTAAAATTTGAACAATTCTAAATACATAGTTGTAAAATTAGAATTTTTAAAAAAAAAACTAAATTGCAACGTGTTTAAAATGCCAAAGTGAATTTATGAAATGTTCTAAGTTATATTTTAAAAATGTTAAAATGCATACGACTTTACACTCGGTTCTCATATTTTACGCAAATTAAACATCAAATCTTATAGAAACAAATTAAGATTTTCCTGTTTTTTGGCAAAAATGAAACTTAGGATTTTCGGAATTGTATTCTTCCTGTTTTTGCCTTTTACAAATTTTCGTACAAAAAAATATAAATTATTAAGTGATGTCTCACTAATATACATTTATACATATATTTTAAATTTCGAAAATGTGTTAGAAAATTTTCTTATTATAATGAACATATGAAATGTTTTTTATAAAGTGCATCTATTAAAAGCATTAGGCTTTAATTTACATATTAAGTATGTCGTGAACATAGAAGCAAATTCTTTTGGTTTATATAACAGTCAACAGACATGCAACTTTTTTTAATTTTCAACAAAATGTACCCAGTATTTTCCTGAATGTCTGTGTGCAATCTATGAATTATCATGGAAATGTGAAGGAACAGTAATAGGCCTTATTTCACTACTGCAAATCATCAAAATAAGAATCAAATTTAATTAGCAATTTAATATGTATGTAACAGAAATTAAATTAACGGTGAACTGTTCACAGTTATCGCCGTTTAACTTTTTTAATATATATATATAATATGATATGATATAATAATAATATTGGGAACATGTCCGTAACTGAAAGTTGTTTGTTCAAAATTATTTTGGAGTTTAACACTTTCATTTTATTGTTGATTTAAGCAATAATAATAATAATCCAATTTAAAATCACACAATTCACTTCTTTGTTTTTGTTTTCATGATTTGACGCTTTTTATATTGTATATCAAACTTTAAGAATTTTATCAACTCTCATCTACATACCAATCATTACTCTGGCTGGTACAGCATTCCATTCTAACCAAAATGTGATAAATGATGATGTCACCAAAATAATTCCAGGTATAAAGACGGTTGTAAAATAAAAGGCACGATCCCTTGTGAACGTTAACTCGACTTTGAGGCAACTGTAATTACCTAAAGAAAAGCGGGCAGGCGAATGCTTTTTTTAATGGGGAAAATGTCTCAAAAGCATGCTTAAATAATGCCGGTTTCACGATCGATGTTGTATAGTGTATATACACTTTTGCAGACAAGTAATTTTTTTAGCTTACAAGTGTTGAAAAAAGTTAAGTTCAATTGGTTGTGTCTATTGAAGTGTTAGTTCCAAGTGTGTATCTAGTTCTACGTTAATTTTACTACTTATGGTATACTATATTAAAAAAAGTTTAGTTTACATTTTTGGTGATAAAATTTGTTAGTAGGAAAATTGCTTTTGAAGAACTCTACCAAAAAAGTGCTTTAAATTGTGGGATATTACGATCTAAAGATCTAATATGTGGTATAGGTCATAAACTCTATGGCTAAGGATTATTTCCTTTAGAAGTAGTTAACAAAACTGTTCTACTTAATAAAATAAAAACGTATTGTGAGTAATTGTGTGAGTTAAAATCTAATTTATTAAATGGGATTTAAGTTTTTTCAATTTCAAATTCATTCTTTGAAAATTTAATTATATGAAATGCAATTTCAGTTTTATGAGATTTTAATTTAATGTTTTTAAATATTTAATAGAATTTTTATAAAATGATTTTAAATGACTTATAACTTATTTAAGAAAAAGTAATAACTACAAAAAACCTTTATTGTAATGATCACCCAATTGACAATTTCATAAACATATCCACATAATCAATGTCTACATATATACACCCCCGGCCAAAAAATTTGGAACCAAAATGGTTTTAAGTGAATGGGACTTGACACAGCCAAAAGTTGAATTTTTCTTTGGAAAAATGAAGGGAAAAAAAGACATATATTAATAAAATTTTGCATATTTATTTCTTAGTATTCAAATAATACAAAAAAAAAATCTAGTTTTTCCCCAGCTGTTTTTTGACTGATGGAATTTTTTCAAAAAAACCTTAAAAAAATCACTGTATACTCGATTTTGAGTCACTGAAATGTCTGAAAAAAGGTTTTAATTGGTATGCAAATCTCTAGAGATTGAAAAAAAAAGAAAAATTCCCGTCAAAAAATATAATAACAAAATGGCGGGGTTTTTTTCAAAAAAAGCATGTTTTTGGTCCGGAAAATCCGTAGAAATCCAGAAAATTTTTGGAAAATCGTATTTGTCGTTTTTTCAATCCCTGAAAAATTATGTGTCAGATAATATATCAAAATTTAAGACCGATTGATCCAATAGTCTTTCTTTTTTTTGTACACGAACAAACTCTAACTCGCGTTTAAATTTTTTAAAAGATAGTTTTGAAAGAAAAGCTTACCTAAATTTAATTTGCCTGCATCGAAACCAAATTAGACTTTAATATAATGAAATTTTTTTTCTTGAAGGTATTTCCTATCAAAATCAATCATAAAAAAATATTGAATTTTTGAAAATTTGGATGCGTCAAATCCCCTTAATGGGAAAATATTAAAATATTGTGTTTTTCGGACGTAATATTAGCTGTTTTTTTTCCATCCTACTCTGGCTCTGAACCAGTATCAAACGAAAAAAACGATTCAGGTTAATCACCGGATTAACGATTTTGGGTTTGACGAATTGGAATTCATGTTTTTGCTAATCTAATAAGAATTAAGAAATAGACGACAGCTTTTGTCAAAGAAAATTCAAAAATTGTCTTCAGAATTTTGTTTTTTATTAAATCCCGTTATCAGACTCATTTTGTAACTTTACAATTGGAAGGTCAATTAGAAGGTCTAAAAAATCGATTTTTTTTGTTCCTCTAAAAAGTTACGAAATTTCACGTAGAATACGCTCCAAAAAGTTTCAGGTCGAAAATCTAACTCCTTATATATTTTTTCTTCATTTTCCGAGAACGCTTTGTTCAGCGCATAGCAGGTTTTCAAAACTTTAAACACGTTTTTCTCAAAACACCATTTTTAAAATTTGCAACCACGATGACTCGAAAACTACTTGTCCAATTTAGCTGAAATTTTTAGGGTTTCTTCTTTATACCTTAGGCTTGTCTGTAAGCCTAATTGTATTGGAATTTTTTGTTGCAAAATTGAATTATTAATGAAAAAACGGCTGCAAAAAATAGTGAAAATTATCGATTTTTTACAAAAACTTCTACCAAACGCAGAATTTTTTTTTTTTTTTTAATTTTTGAGGTTTACCGACAAATTCCATGTATATTTAAGCCAAATTTTATGGGCTGTTACAGATCAAAAACACGACGTCCAGAGTGGTTGCCGTATTTTTTGTAGGTCAACTTCACGCCAGCGTACAGCCGCCATTTTGTTTTCAAAAATTAAAAAAAAATTTGTTTACATTCCTAATTTATACCTTAACAGGTGTACAAAGTTTTATAATGATTGCATTAAACCTTCTTTGTGAAAAAAAATGTTTTCTAATGCGTAATTTTTGCCCGTGTAATTGTATTTACCCCTTAAATTACGTTTTTATGTCGATTTCAATCATTGTTCAGAACCAAAAAACAGTGCCTCTGTTAGAATATTTTCAAACTATTTATCTGGCTCTTTGATCCAGATCCGCATAAATATCTGGTTAAAAGAATTGTTGCTGTGTTCCCATATTAAAGTGCTGATCCAGAGCCAAAGCCGAATGAAAACAACACAATTATTATCAAATGTCAATATTGGTAAACGGATAAAGTATAACTAATCATCCGTGAGGTGTTTCCTAAAGAAAACTCCGGACTGAGGAATTATCCCGGAAAAAAGAAATTGCAAGATAACGAAAAAAACCATCCAAAAGGAAAATCGGTTTTTGGAGCGGAGTTTGAGTTTAAAAAATCGTTTCTCCAACTCAGTCCAACTGAAAAGCGAGTTTGTGGAGGAAATAGAAACAATGGTGTCAAGCAGGACGATACGTATTAACCTTTACTTACACAGCACATGAAAATAAAACGGCTAGATTAGGCGAAGCAGCACGGAAATGTTGCTGTTGGCGATTAGAAAACTGCCATCTTTTCCAGATGAATCTAAATTTAATATCATAGGATCAGATAGATGGAAGGCAGGTTGTTCGTCGCACAGCTGTGGACAGATGTACCGCTGAGTACATTACTCACACCGTGAAATTTTCCCTTAAAGACATTTAGGGCATAAAGTCTTTTCCTTCCGCACTTGAATTTAATGGGAAATGTTTCGTCGCTTGAAAGAAATTCATTTATCTATAAATACTATAAAAATGTATCAGAGTCATGCAGTGATGTGCTGTAGTGGTTTCAGCAGGGTGTTCAACATTAAATTGTGGTTTAAAAATAAACGTCTTTACTCAGTTTTCTCCAGGATAACAACTGGGACGTGATTCAATTTTAATTAGTTTTTTAATTTCTTTTGGTATTTTTACTCATTAATTTTAATTAATTAATTAATTTTTGTTTTGTTTATTTCTGATTTTTATTTTTTGAACACTTTTTAACAGTTATGTATTTATTTGTATGTGAGTTCGACACGACGAATTTGCTTGACAACATTTTGCAAGTCCTCATCATAAAACCTAATCTTGATAGCTTTTCAAATGAAATTAAAACCAGTTTCGATAATTTTTCCTCGTCTATATTCTGCTTGATGAAATAAAAGGTAAGGCATACCACAAAAAAATAGTCTATTAGTTTTTAGTACAATCTACGCCTCTGAATTCGCTTTAGGCGGAAATATAAGTTTTTTGCGATTTGGCACAAATTTGAACATAGGTGTTATTCCGGTCAAAGTAGACATTTCAATTTACAATAATTCGCATAGAGCTGTAAATTGGTACAGACTTTGGGAACATTATTACAAATAAAATACTAAAATTCCCCATTTATCCCACATCTGCAAAAAAAGTTATTCAAGGTCAAAAGTAAAAAAAATGGTTTTTCCAATTTTTCTGGTAAATGGTAAGTTTTATCTCAGGAATGGTGATTCTTAAAAAAAAATATATAAGAATAATTTTTGTAGATAATTTTATGATCTACAACTTGTGTCTGTTCTATTTTTATGATAAAACTTACCGTTTACCGGAAAAATTGAAAAAAACCATTTTTTTTATCTTTGACCTTGAATAACTTTTTTTTGCAGATGTGGGATCGATGGGAACTTTTAGTATTTTATATGTAATAATGTCCCCAAGGTCTGTACCATTTTTCAGATCTATGCGAATTATGGTAAACCTACCATTATTTTTTCGACAATTTTGACCGGACTATGTGTAAATTTTGGTCAATTGTAAAAAGTGTTGTCAAATCGCCAAAAATTTATTTTTTGCTCTAAAGTGAGGTTAGGGACGTAGATTGTATTAAAATATAATAGAATATTTGTTATGTTATGCTTACAGATGGATATTTTTGCCAGGATCCCTGACTGAGTTGGCCGTCATTTTGTTTTTTGAATTTATTTAACAATAAAAATGGAAACTTTAAAGCTTAATAAAAAAAGGTTTTTCGCATTTGAACACTATACAAACCCCTTAATTGGGTAATTTGTTTCTCCAACAATTTTTCATTTACGTATCGTCAAGTCATAATTTGCTTATTAATATTTTCTTTTCAAAAAGCAACTTCACACATCAACGCGAATGAGAATATTTTCTCTATTGGTTTTTACTTTTCAGTTCTCGATCGTGTTCAACAAATATTAGAGAACATCAGCACACTCTCCGCTCATGCGAATTGTGATCGAACGATGCGATCATACAAACCACAATCAGACCAGACCCAGATCAACCACGACAACGCCAGGCCTACTCGTAAGTTTAGTAGGGGTTTCAATCGGTTGGTAGTCACTAGAAATCAATTGAAAAATATAGAATTTGAGTCGGTTGTGCGGATAATATCTGCGCACCTTGGAGTAAACACCATTGGAGTCGTGTCTGTGCACGCATCACGCAAAATCTGCTTGGGCGAATTTTAAGAAAACTTGGCATAGTTATAACTTGCTACCAACAATTATAAACTTCATAGGATTACCATAAAAATTGGTACTTGGAGGTTTATGGTCTCTTATTCTTGGTAGAAATTTCAGTCTAGGATCTAGGCTAAACATTTCGTTACAATTGTGATCAATATTAAGTAAATGCATTTTGAATCAACATACCATACATATTTCTGATACCTCATGACATATTAGAACTACCATCTTGAATTTCTGTGGAAGATTTGAAAGCATAGGCTGCTAAAATACTTATTTGTGTTAATTTTCATTCAAATCCCTTGAACCTAAGAAACAGTGATAACTTTTAATAACACATTTGGCAATCAGCGATCCCAAAAAACTAAATGTACCAATTTTCACGCTAATCCCGGGGTGCTACTTTGGAAGCGTATATTTTATAAGAATAAAAGACGGCCTATTATTGTGTGTTATTTTATGGTATCTAATAGTATAATTACGATGAAATTTCGATGTAATTTCATAAATTTATTGCTATAATTAAACAAAATATAAACACCCTCGAATTTTGATTACATGATTCTTTAAAAAATATTATTTTATAAAAATGAAAATAATACATTAAAAAATTATGATCATCTACTACTACTTCAGTCTATCAAAACCCATTTTCCTCTGAGGTCTACTTTTTCTGAAGTGAACATTTATTTATGCTTATTTTATTTTATTAATTAATAACTTTTAAATAATTAATTGAGCAGAAACTCTAAGGTATGTATTTAAGTTTTAAATATTTTTATATATATACTGACTTCTTGGACACTTTTGAATATTGTATTAATTTACTTTTTATGATTTTCTTTGGTTTATCAATAATAAATATTTTTAAATAGGTTTTGAAATAGCACTTCATTGAAAATGAATACATATATCGAAATATGAAATTTTTGTGAATTAAACAGTGAACAAACTAAGAAGCTCTAAAATGAATAATATGTATTGGATCGTGAAACTGGCATTATTCAATTAAATATTCAACCTTTTTTTATAGGTTTTCTTTTAATATGTAACATTTCGTTGTGTTTCCATTTATCTTATTTAAAATTATAGGTGAACAGCGTTTATGTGAACTTTTTTTTTTTACTTATTTTAGTCAATTGTATAACTATATACATCTTCATAAGTTATTGCATTTTGAAATTTAGCATTTAATTGTGTATGCGCGCCTCAAATATGAAGCAAGTAAATAATGGCTGCACTAGAGATTTTAATTAATTTTAAATTTAGGCATGCAGTATGCTTCTTCGCCTGGTGATGTGAATTAATAGAATAATTCAAATGAATAATAATTAATTCGTACTCTCTACGGAAAAAAAAAAAATAACTGAAACAAATAAAATGAAGTAACATTCTGAGGCAATCCTACACAGGCGTTCAAAAGGCTTTTATTTTTCGACTTAATAAGTTCAATAAATAAATTAGATTTGTAAACAAGAATAATTAGGAAGTATATATTTAATAATTTTGATATTTTTCGATTACCTATCATGGATCTAGCAGGTACGGCATTCCATTCTAGCCAGAATGTTATAAATGAAGATGTCACCAAAATTATTCCAGGAATAAATACGGTTGTAAAATAAAAAGCTCGATCTCTCGTAAAAATTAAATCAACTTTAAGACAGCTGTAGTTTCCTATGGTATGTTAATATTATGTTGTAATACATCGTAATATATACACTTATTTAGGAAATCGTATTGCCTTAATATGTATTTTAATGTAATGAAATCTGATTAGTTGCCATTGCTCTAGTTCTTTTTTTTTTTTCTTCAATTACACTAAAAAAAAAAAATTAATAATAATAATATATCTTGAAAACGTAAAGAGTCAACTGAGGCAGACCTGTCTAACATCTACTCAAAATCAATTGGCCTAAAATAGTACAGTCCTAATTTACTGGAACTTTATAAAACATTTTTACACCCTAGAATACTTCCATTATTCACGACTAAAATTAAAAATTGTAGCAAATATTCGGTTCTCAAGCTCTACGTTAAATTGTACCGTACCATTTACCTAGAATTTTGAAAAGTTTAAAAGGTCTAAATTTAAAATCTATTCTCCATTATATATCATTACATTTAAAAACAGTTAGTACGATTGTAGTCTTTACTAAGAGAACCTTACCTCTCCAGCTGTTCTTATGGGGGCACAGAATAGTCGAATTTTGTATTAAATACGCATTCAAGGAATTTAGGGAAGGACTTTTCCTTAAGGTATCCTCATCATTCTTCCACACGTACTTGATTGCTGATAACTCGTAGGATACTGGAATTAGAAGAAAAAACAAATAAATACAAAGATAAACAATTATAGGTTAAATGTTTATTTTATTTTTCTAAACATAAACATGTTGTATCTGTTTTTAAACGTAATCTGTAAAGTTGGAATCTTATCTTCTAATTGATTTTTGTCGCAATTCCACTGAACAGAATATTTTTAAATTGTGTATACGTGTTTAGTGTTGATGACAAAGCAATACGCTGTCAGTTTTGATTTTTAAACCTCAAACCCTGATTGAGAGCTGCAGTGATTGCTTACAAGGTCTATTTGTTAACTCTAAAGTTTTTACTCATGGGTCAAACGTTTTACTTTAAAGTGTCTGTTAACCTTACGGAGGGGAAAAATTGAGGTCTTGACAGCACTTCTCCTCTTACCCAATTTTTACCAGATTTTACTCATGCTATGAGA
The DNA here is from genome assembly GCA_949715965.1 of Dysmachus trigonus. Classification (NCBI taxonomy): domain Eukaryota; kingdom Metazoa; phylum Arthropoda; class Insecta; order Diptera; family Asilidae; genus Dysmachus; species Dysmachus trigonus. Next base: position 2,770,403 of record OX454322.1, read on the forward strand.
CCGAGTACATTTGGGTAAAATCACAGATTGCTTGTCACTATGTTTTTGATTCAGATAAAAGAAGAAGTTATTGAACAAATTTTTAAATAAATAAAAAAACATATTACAAAATCTTCGAAAATATTAAATAAATCCAAAAGTTGCTCCTCTGACATCTTGATCAGCTTTGACAATTTAAGGGACTATTTCGGTCTAGAAATTTCAAAGAATCGATTTTTTTTTTTTTACATTTTCTGACTCTTTATAGTCTCAAAAATTATGTCCTGAAATATTTTAATGAAATTCGAATTCTAAACCGGTCTAGAGCGAGTTTTTCGAGAGCGCGCTCGCGAGCATGTTCGGCCGTCAACTTGTATTACGCAGCTGTAACTCGCCGAGCAGCTGTCGAGATCCCCTCTCTAAAATATAAAATATCAACAGGATGAACAAGAGGAATACGAACGTAGTGATCTCATATTATATGGTGCAGGAATAGCAGATTAACTGATTGTAAGGGTTCGATTTTTTACATATTATTCATGTTTTACAAAAAAAATCTTTAAACGCGTTTTTCTCAAAATCAACTTTTTTCACACGGCGGACAGTTAATCTCCGAAACTACTCAACCGATCATTACCAAATTTTGTGTACATCTTTATTTAAGTGTCGTACACAGTAATACAGCAGAAAATTTGAGAATTTTCTATATAAAAAAAAAATTTGCGAGAAAAAAGAACTAAAAACGAGGTCAATTTTCCAAGTTTTTTTTCAAAATGCCGCCATTTTTTTTTTTTCATCGATTTTCCGAATTTTCTGCTGTATTACTGTGTAAGAAGCCTTCTTTTAAAAGACCTATTTTGAATTTTTTGTTTCAGACTTCTCAATCATGAGATTAACTATCCGCCATAGAAGGAGAATTTTTTCAGGACCAGACTTTGACGCCCTCTACATTTCGGAAGAAGAGTGACAAAAAAAAGAAAAAAATTTTTTTGTGTAGTTTTTTTATGTAATAACGTGTTACAAAATATTTCATGTAAATATCTAATAAAGGAGCCCAGAAAAAAATTCCCAAAAAAAGACCATTTTTTTACGTTCTAGACCGAAATAGTCCCTTAAATACATAAATAAAAATTTGAAGGTATACCCAATTTTTACTTGAAGTCGTAACTTTTGATGTTTATTCCCAATTTATCATATGAAACTTTTTACCAGATTTTAACTCAAGAAAATTTGACCTATATACAGATTTTTGAGGTCATCGATTTCGAGTCTGCCATTGAATTTTTAATTATGTCAGAATCGATATGACAGTGTAAATCAAAATCGAGAAATCAAGAAATTTCCACGGAAATAATATAATTAACCTTTTCTCAGATTGCTGACTTTAAACATGCTATAGAAATTTAGGTTGAACGATTTTTCTACGTTTTTATAATGCAATAATACCAAAGCAACATTTTGGGTTCAAACATGACCCTAATACCTACATTAATCCTTATTGTCCCAGTTTTTCTATTTTTGTCCGTTAACTTTAATCTCGGACAAATTTGTTATTTATTTTTAAAAAGTTCTAAAAATTCATATCCGGGTATTTTCAATATATCTCAAAATATCACCTGAAAATTAAAAAAAAAATACAGCCCTTCCTATTGTATTTTTGAATTAAAAAGAAGAAATACAGATTTCTGAGGGTCAATTTTATAAAAAATTGATATTTTCGATATAAAGAAGTTTTGGAAAAAGCCAAAACCACAAAAACTCCGGTTCAAAATGTCCAATTAATGAAGTTATTAAACCCGGAAGTATGATTTTTATCATTAAGGAGTTGTAAACCAACCCTAAAATCAAAAAATTGGTTTTGGCTTTCGAAAACAGGTAGAAATGGGAAAAAATACAACAGGGAGGATAAGAACACCAATTCTTTTTCTTATCTAAGGTCAAATTTAATCAGCACCAATTCTGAGAATAAATATGAGTAAAACTTACATACTAGTGCTTATGCTAGAGTTAAAAATACTTCCCACCCCTAAGGGTTGAAAACCGGAAGATGCACGGTATTCATTATATAAAGTTGCAAATTAATACTTGTAAGGTTTTTGGACATGCAATTTTCAAATTTTTATATATTCTAGCTTTACAACCTTTTCTTTGTGGTATAAAAGGGTGGCAAGGGGTGAGTAAGGGTTGAAAATTCAAAAATCCGTGGCATTATTTCACCCAATTTTTTTTCAGGAAAATCCATAAGATAGCGAGTTAATGCAAAAATTTTGATTTCAGGGTTACAACTCCTTAATGATAAAAATCATAACTCTGATCTTAATAATATAACTTTATTAATTGGACATTTTGAGCTGGAGTTTTTGTGGGTTTTGGATTTTTCCAAAATCGGAAACATAAATTTTTTTCAAATTGACCCTCAGAAATCGGTATTTTTTTTTTTTAATTCAAAAATACAATAGGGATGTTTTATTTAATTTTCAGGTGATATTCTGAGAGAGTATGGATATGCATTTTTTTTTTACGGGTATGAATATTCAGAACATTTTAAAAATAAATAACAAAAGTTGTTTGAGCTTAAAGTTGACGGACAATAAAAAGAAAGTTAAAAGATCACCAAATCTATTAAAAAGAAATCTTGTACAAAAAAGATCTAAATGATTTTTTCTATTAGATGCCTTTAAATCGGTATGGCATGAAGTCCTTATACACAAAATGATGAACTAAAATTGTCCTATTCCGCTGACCAAAATGATTCAACATCCTCCGAAGTAAGCCATATCACTGCAGGAGTTCCTCAAGGTTCTGGCTTAGGACCAATACTATATAAATTATACATGGCTTATTTTCTTAATATTCTAAACTATCTTTCATCCATCTTCGCTTAAGATATCGTTATCTTGACACCTTACCTTACCACCTAACAAAATTCAAGCCAGTTTCTTTACTCGTAAAAGAAATCCAAGATACTTACGAAACAACAACCTGACCATTAATGGTAGTTACGTGATATGGAATCAGAATGTTATGTACGTAGGAGTCACTAAGATAACACCCTCTCCTATTCTAAGCATATTACAACAATACGTAACAAAGCCAGTCTGCTAATAAAAATAATTTATAAAATAATGTAAATAACCCTTTCATAAATCTGTAGGAGATCAACACTTAATCTGGATAATAAAATTAAAATATAATATAGAATTATAATATATAAAGTATAGAATTAAAATATATAGTATATAGTATATTTCAAGCCCTAATGCTGTATAGTGTGAAGGTTTGTTTTCAATGTACACGTACGCGTATTAAAAACCTTCGTTTTTCAAGGTTTTAATTATTGTGTATTAAGTAAGTTAGTTAAATAAATTTACTGGATTTTTATTGAATTTTCCCTAAATTGTAATATAAATTAATTTACTATGGCTAACAAGGAAACGTTCTCAGGTGTGTCTCACCGATTTGGATGAAATTGAAATATGTTATAGAATATCGAAAAATAAGAGACACGTATTTTTTTATCTGCGGAATCGCATATTTAGGGGATACTTTTATTTATTGTTTTTTTTTATAAAAATTGGTGTATTTTTAAAAAGTTTGATCAGCCATTTTGAATTTTTTAAATTTAACATCCGATTCGTAATGAACGACTCTAAAAACCCCTTAATACTGGTTTTCACGAAAAAACTGATGTCTGAAAGAATATACATCATTTACGTACTAGTGCTAGGGGTTGTTTACCCCCTTGAGGAGCTTTTTTTACGAAAACGCAAAAACAGGTCAACTTAATTTTCCAAAATCGTACGTAAAAAAATATTTTGCAATGATTTTTAACTAAAACTGTTATTTTTGTGACACAAAAATATAAAAAAAAAATTGGTTTTCTGCAATAAAAAATAAGGGTTGCTACCCCCGGGAACGGGAATACTTACAAAAGGTTAGTATCTTTATGAGACATTATTTCCATTTTGTTTCATTCGAAAAAATTCATTAGAACTTGAAATATTTAGGAAAAACTGTTTTTGGGTGTAAACTTTAGGGGTGGTTTTCAGCCCCTAAATGTGCGTGTCCGCAAATAAAGAAAAATACGTCTTTAGTTTTTCGGTACTCTTCCTTGTAAGTCACACTGAATGTGAACCTTTCTTATAGTATTAGTTTTGCTTCAACAATAAAATATTTGGAACTGTCCTAAGTAACTCTTAACTCTAACTGATTTACAGAGTCATGTGTTATGAGCGTTGCAAGCTACTACTTATCTACTACATATCCCTCTCTAAGACTAATTTAATTAATTAATTATGGAAGGATATAATTTCATAAAACTCAAGTTTACGTTATAGTTACATATTTAGTTTAATCCAAGTAGAAGTTTTAATTTAACAAATTTAAATATATTTACTTTTGAGTTCTCTGTTAATTATAATACATATATTAATTTTAGTATTTCACATGACTTTGAATCCAACGTGTGCAATCTCTTAATTATAGCTTTTGCGTTTTCTTAAAGGCATCAAATTTCTTCTTTGCCACATTATATGACAATGTAAGATATTGGGGTAATATGTTTTTTTTCTATAATACCTGGCAGCCAACATTTTCCTTCATTTATTTAAATTGTTTCCCTTTCCACAAGATCGGATTTCCCTTTTGTGTGTTTGTCATAATTGCTTTTGTTTTTAATATTATATTTTTCCTAAGATCGGTTTTATATTTCTGTTATATTTTTATCATTTTTATATTTTTCTACTTTACCTGGAATCAGAGTTCTAGTCTCTCTACCCCTGAGGGATTTGAATAGAAGATAAAATTGAATTTTTAATAGGCGTATTTCGATATTCGAAGAGAGTTTTAAATTATTTTTTTAGATATCCCAACGATTTTTTTTTTGTGAAACCATTAGAACGCGGATATAATTGACTGCTAGTTATAATTTCATAATTAATAGAACGGGCATACTTTTTAAAATTCATACGACTCGAAATCATGTATTATATTAATGAAACGAAGGTGTTGTTTGAACGAGAGTATATTTGGAACTGTCCTTATGAGAGTTGCAAGCTACCACTTATCTTGTAAAAAATGTCAATCTTGAAATAACTAAATAAATGAAATGAAAATCTACATTTTTATATCGAACTAGCTGGCCCAGCAGACGTTGTACTGCCCTTTCCGGTACATTTTCATTATGCCCTGTGCGTCGACCAATATTTGATCGTGTTCTTTCTTTTCGCATGTTCCTACAAATAATACCATTAATATGAGAAAACAGTGTTTCCGTTTCATATCCCTAATTAATTTATTGAACAAACTTACACGTTATTTAATATTGAGTAAACCGTTTTACAATTCACAAATATTGGAAAATTACCCGGTTTCACCCAGCGTTGGGTAAATACTTAATAATTAAAGATTTCTCAAATGTTCTAGTTTGTTATATCCTAGAAATTGATTCAACCCGAAAACCCCTTTATGGATCCGCCATCTTGAATATCCAAATCTTGATAATATTTAAAATTAGTGGCATTAACACAATTATTGTACCAAATTTCATTAAAACCCGTTGAAATCGAGAAATTTTTTTTATATATATTGGGTCCGCCATCTTGGATCTAGAAATTTTGATAATTAGATAATGATCAAAATTAGTGGCATCAAAAAAATCGTACTAATGAAAATCCGTTGAAGCCGAGAAATTTGCATCACCATATTGGATCCGCCATCTTGGATATGGTATCAGAATAATCATTGTATTAATTTTCATTAAAATCCGTTGTAATCAAGATATTTTAGTCATGGTGACATTCAAAATCAGTGACCTCAAGATAATCATTGTACTAATTTTCATTAAAATCCGTTGAAATCGAGAAATATTGGTCGCCATATTGGATCCGCCATCTTGGATTTGGAAATTTTGGTAATATTCAAAATCAGTGACCTCAAAACAATCATTCTACTAATTTTCATTTAAATCTGTTGAAATCGAGAAATCTTGGTCGCCATATTGGGTCCGCCATCTTGGATTTGTAAAAAAATTTAGGACTAAATGTATTTTTTAATGCCACACCATAAAAAAATTACAAAAAAAAAATTTGTGCAAAAAATGAAAAAAAAATTTTTAGGATGAGCCACCCTTAACACTTAGGGGTATAAAAATTAGTTATAAACCTATTCTCATACCTACTGAATATATATTACATATTAAATTTCATCAAAATCGGTCAAGCCGTTTCGGAGGAGTATAAACACTAAAACTGTGACAGAAGAATTTTATATATTAGAAAAAGCTAGTTATATCGAATAAAGCCGTTTAATTTAAAAAGTTTTGTTTTGCCATATTGTGCTTAAGAGAAAAATTTCTTTTTTGGACAAAAAAAAAAATAATTACTTTAATCTCATAATAATATTAATTTTAAGTCAAAATTAGACTTTGCTAAGAAGACCAGTTTTTAACTAACTTTACGTCGCTTTAAGAAGAGATTAATCTCATATTTTCATTATATTAATCAAACTAATTAAAAAAAAACCTATGCATGTACCGAGGTATTTCTTACAATAGATAATTATTATGCAAACAAAAAATATAATTAAAATGCATACTCACTACTTTCCATTGAGAACGAGCAAAGTGGATCATCGAAAGGGAAGATGTTAAGATTTCCCTGACATGATAGAATTAAATGTCTCCTATAAAAGTTAAGTATAATTAAAATTCAAAAAATTTTTTTTTAAAATATGTAATTTTCGACCTCATTGCATATGTTATTGTTCCATTTCTGTATATCCTTAATGCAAAATGCATAGGATTAATGGGATCCTTGAAATCACCGTGCATAATAAAATATGTATCTGGTAGCCAAATATCTCCGTGATGATGGATGGCATTTAGATAATCATATTGTGATCGATTTCCGTATTGAAGTCGTGGATCATTCCATTGTTGATTAAGTAAAAACTCTACTTCGTATTTCTATTTTCAAAAATTTTTAATACTGTGTATAATTTTAGAGCAACTGGATTAATTCAATAACTTACCAAACTAGATTCATCTGGTGATGCTAAGCTTAAAAGTAAGACGTTCACATTAACTGTCAGTGTACCTGAAAATGAAAAGAAAAATAAAAACAAATTTTTATAATACTATAAATAAAATTTTATTATAGTTATATAAATTTTATTAGTTATAAAAATAAAATACATTTAGAATATTGGCGTTTTTTTTTTGTAAATCTAGCAAAAAACATCAAAAAATTTTGTATCGTGAATAATTTCGTGAATAGGTAATAGAGGTAAATATTAAAAAAATATATATATATTCTCTCCACAAATACAAATTTACATGTATGTATGTGTATATACAACCTATTACTTCATTGAAGTGTTGAAAAACTCATATTTAATTTTACAAAGTGAACAGCCACATTTAGTTATTTGAACTTTTTAATACATAGAACTAAATAATAAGGTGTAAGTAATATTATTGTGAAAACAATTACATAAGGCATAAAAAACACAATACTATTTATATACACATATGTTGTGAGCTCATTTAGCTTAATCATATATAATAATTAAAAAAAAAATGTTTATGTAGATTTTAGGGTACTTTTTTTCGCGACTATTTTTTTTTTCAGTCCCACCTCAAAATTTCGTGGGAAATACCTAAACAAAAATTCCCTGAAAATTGGAGCCCTTAATATTAATATTAAGTGCTCGACCAAGGCGTATAAAGATTTTCCGTATAAAATACACGTAAACTTTGATTTTTTTTTCTTCAAAACTCTACAGCTCAGACGCATTTTATGGTATAATCTTGGTCAATGGTATGGTTTCTTCAGAATTGAATGCTCTACAAAAGTGTCCTTTGTGGTTTAACCCTAACTCCCACCAGCGAGGTAGTAACGGTCACTAACCCCAATTTTTCCATGAAATTCTCGATTTCTACCCCTATCTCGTAAACAACAAGAGGTACAGCAAAAATGAATATGACAAACTTGTAGGAAATTCAATTTCCTACAAAAAAGTTACTAACACCAAATCGCTAACATCGATATTTCTTGAGATATTGGGCTTTGAAGTTGAGGTAGTGTGGAATTTTCATGGATTATTGAGCTAAATTGTAGAAACAGTACCTCAACTTCAAAGCCCAATATCTCAAGAAATATCGATGTTAGCGATTTGGTGTTCCTGAACTTTTTGGAGGAAATTGAATTTCCCACAAGTTTGTCATTTACATTTTTTCTGTAGCTCTTGTTATTTAGGAGATAGGGGCAAAAAAACGAGAATTTCATGAAAAAATAGGGTTAGTGACCCGTACTACCTCGCTGGTGGGAGTTAGGATTACACCGCAATGGACACTTTTGTAGAGCATTCAATTCTGAAGAAACCCTATCATTGACCAAGATTATACCATAAAATGCCTCTGATCTGTAGAATTTTGAAGAAAAAAAAAATCAAAGTTTACATTACATAACATAATTTAGCAGCATTTTTAATCTTTTACGAGTAACGAAAAAAAATGTTATTGCTGTCGCGAGCCCTTTATAATAATTTTATTTTAGTATCCTTGCCTGATTTATAAATGACTAAACATAATATTGTCATCAAAGCTAAATTTGAGTAATTTGGTCCAATATTGAGTAGTTTGAAAAGTCCTCTTCCTATTTAGTATTTTTCTCTCGTATACAATAAATATACAGTCAGATACAAATTTATGAGTACGGGCTTTTCAGAAACACTTTGTTCGACATCCAACCACTTTTGGTATATTTCAGGTAGAGGACAAAATTTATTCTTGGTTATTCTTCTCCCAGGAAAATGATTCAGTCATAATTTATTCCTTATACCAGGGTTTTCCCAATTTATTTTACAATCCTCTGGGTTAAAAACGTATCAGCGGACAAAATTCTGGGTACGATATCGATTTTTGCTGCGTATGAGTTAAATTCAAAATTTATTTATTCAGAGTTCTTGAATTAGTTCATGTACGAGGAGTTAACATACTGTACAAAATTATAAAATTATAGGACTGTATGGAAATGTGTATGACGATTAACAAAAAATTTAACTTCAAGTCGAAATTAGTTTAGATATTAGAATAAATGCAATTGTGCTAATTTATATAAAATTAGAATAGACAAACAAGGAAACATTATACAGGCCTGCAAATTAAAAATACTTTTTCCTTTCTCGGTTTTTATAGCCGATTCTCCAAGGAAAGCCTGAATCCCTATCTATATACCGGGTGTCCCAAAAGTATGGAGACGGCTAAATAACTTTCGAGGAATGCATTTTGGAGAAAAAAGCTTTAGACAAAAGTTTTAGGAATTTTCCCTGGCTATTCAATGGTGGCCGTAGATTTGACCTTGATCATGACCTTGAAGGTCATTTCTGGGTCAAGTTGACTTTTTTAAATTGGAACCCATATTTTTGACCACGGAAATGGAAAGAGTGGAAAATTCTACGTCCGACTATGACCTTCACCATGACCTCTAAGGTCATATCAAGGTCAAGATGGTTCTTTAAAGAGGAACCTGCATTGTTACTGCGGATTTGCAAAGAGTGGCAGTTGCGCGTCCAAATGTGACCTTGACCACAACCTTGATCTTGGCCATGACCTTGACCATGACCTCGAAGGTCACATCAAGGTCAAGGTGGTTTTTTGAAGGGCAAACCATATTTTTGGCCATGGAAATGGAAAGAGCGGAAAATTTTACGTTTCCCTTTAAAAAAACATCCTGACCCTGATATGACCTTCGAGGTCATGGTCAAGGTCTTAGTCTTTCCATTTCCGTGGCCAAAAATATTATTTCCCCCTCAAAAAACCACCTTGACCTTGATGTGACCTTCGAGGTCATGGTCAAGGTCATGGCCAAGGTCAAGGATGTGGTCAAGGTCACATTTGGACGCTAAACTGCCACTCTTTGCAAATTCGCAGTAACAATGCAGGTTCCTCTTTAAAGAGCCATATTGACCTTGATATGACCTTAGAGGTCATGGCGAAGGTCATAGTCGGACGTAAAATTGTCCGCTCTTTCCATTTCCGTGGTCAAAAATATGGGTTCCAATTTAAAAAAGTCAACTTGACCCAGAAATGACCTTCAAGGTCATGGTCAAGGTCAAATCTACGGCCACCATTGAATAGCCAGGGAAAATTCCTAAAACTTTTGTTTAAAGCTTTTTTCTCCAAAATGCATTCCTCGAAAGTTATTTAGCCGTTTCCATACTTTTGGGACACCCGGTATAGTAAACCTATCCCCCGATTTACACCGTAGATAGGTTCTGGTCGCGGTTATACATTGCCTTACAAGAAATTTGTTCACGAGATTAGTTTCACAGAACTTTCCATGAATGCGTACTTTCAATCATTTCAATCTGACTATAGACGGCGATTATACTCACACACTCTTCGTAAATGCCGACTTTAGGTGGCGGTCGTACCCAGTCGAATATTTTGTGAATGCCGACTATAGGCGGCGATAGTATTGAAAGGGTTAAAAATAACGACATAAAAATAGCAATCTATTTTTATTTACTATTTATTTAGTGACAAATATATAAGGTATAAATATGTAATTCATTTTACACTTAGAAAGAAGAAATCAATATCTTCTTTTTGTCATTACTTTCATAGACCATTAATTGTTCTTTCTGATTAATATTATGTAACTTTTATTATTCGATAGTACTTAAAGCGATTCTGGTTCGATGGTAGAGGAATAAAAGAAAATCACGAATCCGCAAGACTTGGTAATGAAATTCGTAATTAACAATTGGTTTGGTTTTTTGATTACATTTTTATTGACCTTCTCATATTGAGTTCAACTTTTATTAACATATTGACAAAATCGAAGAGCTCGTTCAATATTCAACAACCCGAAAAAACTCTTACCTAATTTCTATCCTAAATAAACTCTTGCTTACAAGGAGGGGGCACGACCTTGGGGAAACGGATTTGAATGAAATTTTGCCTAGTAGTAGTATTTCATGTCGGTATACTAGCCATAAAATATTTCTGTCCAATGTCCAGTAGTAGCGAAGAAAAACACACACAAAGTTCACCGTATACTATTATATATGTATGTATATTCAAGGTGAGGAAAAAGTAACTCTGAACCCCTGAATAACTCGTCAGCAATGCATTTTTTTAGAAAAAAGTTACATACAAAAGTTTTAAGATTTTTGCCTGGTTATTTAACAACGACCTTGGATTTGACCTTGACCATCACCTTAAAGGTCAGAATCATTTTTTTAAATTACAACACCCATTTTTTATTGCGGATTTGAAAAGAGAGAAAAATTTTACTCCCGAATATGATTTTGAGCATCTTGAACCTTTGACCTCTGAAGGTCATATCGAAGGAAGGTCAAAGTACCTGAGTAGATTTTCGGTAAAATATTTCAGACAAAAGTTATAGAATTGTTCCTTGGCTATCCGGTGGTGACCTTGAATTTGACCTTGACAATGACCTTCGAGGCGATTTCGGGGTAGTATACGGTGTACTTTGGGTGCGTTTTTCTCCGCTACTACTGAGCATTGGACAGAAATATTTTATGGCTAGTATACCGACATGAAATACTACTACTAGGCTAAATTTCATTCAAATCGGTTTCCCCAAGGTCGTGCCCCCTCCTTGTTAGATGATTTTGATTGAGAACGAAATTCAGAAATGACAGTAGAAATATGTATGCATGTTCAAATGTTCACTTTTACCATTATGTTTTTTTATATCCCTTATTTTAAAAAGCGTGTAAAAAATTCCGTGAATTCCACGGAATATATCAGAAAGTATTAACTCCTTCAAAATTTTAATATAATAACTAAAGCTTCATACTACTTTTATTTGAACTACTTTACAAGCTCCTTCAACAATTAGTTATTTTTTGATTAATTTGCAAAAATAGCCAAAATATGATATTTTCTAATTTTTCGTTTGCGAATTCGTAATCTACGGAAAAAATCCTATTGAAATTACTACTTATAAAGCTTACAAATCTCGTATGATCCAGCCCATTGTAAAACATGGTGGAGAAAATTGAATGACCCCAAGCATACCTCTAGAGTTCCCAAGTCATATTTTGAAGAAAATGGGATTCAAGTTCTGAAATGGCCTATTCAAAGTTAAATGATGGTATGTCGGAAGTTTTGAGCTTTCTTATTTGTTTTTTTTTTGTTTTTTGTTATTTTTGTACTTTTTAGTTACTTTTAATAGAATATCTTCCTTTAATATTATGTTAATAAGAACTATGTTATGGAATCGTGTCTCAGAGTTCTTAGAGCAATATCTCACAGAATAACACTAATTCATTTTTATATTTTAACAATATGACACAGACACAGGAGATTTATAAATTCATGTAACCAATACTACTCAATAATACTATCCAAAAGACTATGTATACTTCTATATGAAATAGTATTTCATTATGAAGAAAAATCGGTTCACAATGAAATAGCCAAAATGAAGCCCGATCTAGTCAACACGTTAAGTGCGGTGTCAGTCCGTGGGGACTGACAGTAAACTTTTTGTTAGGGTTTATATTTTATATACATACTTCTTCATTGACAGCACTCGTTTTTGAATCAATCAATCACTTTTAAATGCAAACTTTGCAATTTTCACGTTACTGACATCTGGGAAAGATTGGTTAAACTTGTCAGTTCTAATGAAGTAAAATGCTGTGTGTCACATCATAATGACGTTCTACTTCATAATGGAGTGTAGTGTGTCAGTGGTATAATACAAATATTTTATTAAATTATTTATATTCAGTTTAAACGTTGGCGCGCAGTCAAGTTAAAATAATGTCCTTTCCTTTTTATAAAGTTCTCAAAAAATTATCAATTTCAATATTTTTTAGTGCGTAGGTGTTAATTAAAATTTCAGCTTTTTACATGGCTGCTGTATAAAGATTACTAAATATTTCTTCTTGACACATAGTTATAATTTCACGGAATAGGGTTTTAGAGTATGCATATGTAAAATATCATAATCAAATTAATAAATAAAAATTAATTTTAGACTGACAATTAAGCGGCTATTCATTTCAAAAATAATTATTATTTAAGTTAATTTAAATGTTGGTAGGTATATCAAATTTATAGATTTTCTGTTTAATTAAAGGGTAGAAAAATACATTTAAAAATAGTGGGCTGTTAAAAAACGGAACCATTATGATGAGACTTTATCGTCTCTCTGTCCTTTTGTCCGTCTGTCCGATACGCATAATTTTTTAAGGTTTCGTCGTAAGTAGTTCGTACTAAAATTAGAGACAATATAAACAAAAATAAAAAATTGAAGCAAGAACAAAAAGTGAACTAATAAAAGGTGTTTCAGATTTATTCACTATTTGCTTTTTATTTATTAATTTTTATGGCGAAAATTAATCACAGGCTTTTTTGAAAATAGAATTTCTTGAATTAATTTGGTAGGACTTTTTGTTTATTGACAAATATTGTCAATTCATCGAAAAGGTCAAGTTTCAGGGAAAAAGTAAGTTCTTTAAAACTTCAATAAAAGTAGGAAACTTTGGAAATAATTCTGGTTGTCTGAAATCATCATCATTATATTTGGATATAAGATATAGATATAGGAAGGAGATATCCTTCAGAGGAATCGAAAGAGTAAACTAATTAAAAAAAAATCCAATTTTCAATTAGCCTTCCTAATTGATATTTACAATTAAGATTTTAATTATGTAAGCTTGAAATCGCTAATAAACATATTGTTAAATTGAGTAAACGAAAACATTAAAGGAAACGTATAAGAATTAATATTTAATAATTAGACAAAAATTAATTTTATATAAACGAACCGCGATTGTGTGGCCTCATTATGCCTAAAACTGAAGTCAGATTATTTGCCATTTCCGGTGACGACAACCCGCAGCAGAAGTCTTCATCTGGAAGAATATAAGAAATATTTGACCAGACCAAGTATACAAAATAAATTTTCCAACTAATTCTAGTAATTGAGGTAATTAAGTTGCCAAAATAAAGGCAAATAAAATTAATAAAATTATGACTGAATTCGCCAATCAGGTTATGCCATACTTACAGAAGGTCCGGTTCATCTTTTACGGAAGGAGGGGCAATAAAATAATATTATTATAGCTTGAAAATTATAAGTTGATATCTAGGTGAGTTACGGAGCATTTTTTTACCCTTTGTTTGTAGTAAAAATTACCGTCTGTATGCGCTTTTAAAATAATGTTGAGAAGAACGCCACGAAAGACTTAGCAGACTGTTGATTTTAATATTTTATATTTTTAAAAGGTAATCAATTTAACAATTTCTGCGATGCGCATTAATGCAGTCAATACCCTGAAGCAATAATATACATAAATATATAATATATATAGTATTTACCTTTACCGATTAAAAAATTCTCACATACAAAGGTATGTGTGATAGTGTCACAGTGAATTATAATATGAACATTAATAAAATCGGAGTCTTGCTCTTGAAATATGAATGAACATTCTAAAAATAATAACCATTTATATCTGGATCAATCTGGTCAATGGCTTCCTAAAACCACTGTGTTGCAGAGAATTCGGTTGAGGCATTCTTTCATTAATAAAATCGAAATCTTTTTAACGATTTTTAATAATTAAAAATATATGTGCAAATTATAAAAATACTTTTATGAAACTTCTTAAGAGTTTGGTTTTGTACAATTGCAACGAAAATTTCGATTTATGCCTTTATTTCCATCTTGAACCCATTAATGCACAAAACGAGAATTTTGTGCACGCAAATTCAATTGTATGATTCGAATAGAAAATTGGGGCGATTTTCTTCCAAAATCTAAGGAATTTTTGGGAATGCTCTTTCAGAATCTAGCATTTTTTTTTTTTTTTAAATCCAGCAAAGTTTTTTCTTGCTTTGGTTTTCGCGATGTTTTTACACGAATAGGATCAAATTTACAAAAAATTTTATATAACAAAAAATGCTTGAAATTAGCCAAAGAAAAGGTGTGAATTTTATCAGAATTTTTTGACAATTTTTGGTTTTTTGAAGTTGACCAATTTTTGAAAAATTCAAAATGTCCCAAATGTCACACGTGTTCTTTAGCTAATTATAAGCACTTTTTGTCATATAAAATTTATTCATACAATTGATCCTTTTTGAGTAAAAATATCACCAAGTTTTTTATGATGACATTTTTTGGCACATTTTTGGATTTATCAAAAATTGGCCAAATCCAAAAAACCAAAACTAGTCGAAAAAAATTCTGAAAAATTCACACGTGTTCTTTCGCTAATTTTAAGCATTTTCTCTTCTATAAAAAATGTTGTAAAGTTGATCCTTTTCGTGTAAAACCATCGCAACGTTTTTTATTACATTGCTGTATAAAATGGCCATTTTGCGAAAACCAAAGCAAAAAAAACACTTTCAAAACCATGGTTTGAGAAAGTTTAGACATTCGGACCGCGATTTCTGGTGGTTATATGATCATTAAATAGCAGCAACGTCAAGATAATCGCATTTGAAAAGAAAAAAGACAAAAAAAAAATCAGCACTTTTTTAAAAACCCCACAAAATAAGAGGGTTTTTGGAGCTTTTACTGCAAAAACTTGGCTAGATTTTGAAAGACCATTCCCAAAAATCTTTTATATACGATCGGAAGAAAATCGCCCCAATTTTCTATTCGAATCGTATAATTGAACTTGCGTGCATAAAATTCTCGTTTTGCGCATTAAATGGGTTAATCAAAAAAAAAAAAAAAATAAAGGAACAGAAACAAATAAATTGACTCACTTTATAAACGAATAAATAGAGAAATTTTATCTGTATCACTAATTAATTGATTTTAATCATTTGATCGGCAAACATATCGTCCTTGAGGAGTGAAATGATATCGTCCAAAAATTCCAATTTCAGTTTTTTTTTATGTAAATCGATACTATTAGAACAACAAATAAAAATAAAAATATGTCTTTGTCCGTTTGTGTCTACGTCCATTCGTCTAAGACTCTAAGCCACTGGAACGATCATGCGAAAAATTAGGAGTTTTAGAGCATTGTCTTGAGGAATTTTATTTTGAATTCTTCAAAATACGCCAAATTTAGGCTCGTTCGATTTGTTTTTGAGTCTTTGTGGAGAATGATGTTTTTCTATGCTAAGCAAGAATTGCATGCATTCCATTTTGGTTTATAATAACTTAAATATGTATAGAAATTTGTGATTTCGATAAATTTAAAAAAATGTCTTAATATTATTTAAGGGTATTTTTTGGCAGAGTTGTGCGTAGTGCATTTAATTATTTAAAATTGTTTAATAGCATTGAAGCCAAGCGTTAATACACTAAAATATAACTATCACTAAATTATTAAGAGATAGTACAATACCAATTTCACTACCATTAAATTTTTGTGACACTTCACTGCGAATTCATTATACCTTAATGGTTAAATGTCATTAAATCACTAATGGTTATAGTTAAATAATAGTGCATTGCAAATTCACTATCCCCTGAAAATTTAGTGATAATGGTTGTGCGATGTGTACTACCATTTAAGAATTTAATGCTAGTGCATTGACAAAATAGTGAACTACGCACAACTCTGGTTAAATTACATGCTCTTATTTGTAAATGCTTAAATAACTTCTTTAATCAATTTCTTACCATTAACAGGCGGTAGAAGTCTTTTATCGTATCTAGTACTTTGTAGGAGGTGATCCAAAATTTCCTTGTCAGAGCATGACTCGTCAAATCTGAAATGAAATAACATTGAAATATATATTCGAAATAACTATTCATTCTTAAAAATAAGGCATGAATTATAAAAAATAGTTATTTTATTACTTAACGCATTTTTGGTTATTTAAGTCAACTGCATCGGTTAAGCTGCAATAATAGAATAGATGGTGGTATTCTGTGTGTTTTCGAACTAATAATTTCTAATAAAATTTAGCATTTATAAATCTAAGTCAATACATTTTAAAATTTCATACAAATGAGTGACAAATAGCAAGACAACATAAATAACAAGAAATTTCATATCCTTGTTGTTAAAAGGTCAAAAAGGTAAATTTGAAAATTTATATATTCTAAAGTTTTATAGCTTTTGAAAACTTCATACCAACTCAACGTAATTTTCAAATTAATGGCCCGATTTGTAGACACAAAGTTTATTTAATGCCAATTAATTTCACTTCGATTAAGTAATATCGCCTCTACGTTTGCCTTTAAATTATCTTTTATATTAATCCCACATCTATATGTAATGAATTTCCCAAAACTTTGTTAATCCCTTTCGGCACTCGGCCTGGAAAGGAGCACCGAAATCCTAGGCACACCGACACAGCACACAGGGGAAAAGCAAATTGAGGTAGAAAAGGTGAGAAAACTGCTCGTCCACACAAAAGGTAAAATTGTATACATAGTAATAGAATCGTAATAAAACTTTTGCTGTAGTGAATGTTAGATATTTTGTTCAAAAAAGTTTTATTCCCCCGAGTATAGTAATTGTGCAGATGCCAAAATAATCGTTTTTAAATTTTTGGCACAATAACTAAAATGTATCTCGGGCATAATGATACCGAATTCTGCACTGCATTAGTTAAAAGATAGGAGATTATAATTTTTCAAACCACAGGCTTTAGTCCACTTTTTCGGTCTAGTCATGCAAATAAAAAATTTTAATTTAACTTTCTTCTAAATGCTAAAGAAAATCATGCAATCAAATTTAAAACTGACCTTATTATGGCTTTTTAAGTAACTTCTACGTAACATTTTCCATATTTTCAGGCAATCAATTCATATCATCATAACAAATGCATGCTACATACCTTTTCTGGTATTTTTCAATACTATAACTGAATAGATTTTTTACATTATGTTTTATATAAGGGTAGAAGGAGTAAGAGTAAGGGTTAGATGGATTAATAAAAAATAATTAAATACAAGCATACTGCACATCATTTCACATTTCATTTATCCATCCATTCCTGATATTATTTTTATTTAGGGTTAAACGAAAATTAAAAACAGTGTTGCAAATAGATTCAAATTTGGCGACCAACATTTCCACAATTTAAACTATTTCCATGACAATTAAAGTATTGAGTCTTTTAGGATTGTTGGTAAAATCCAACTTTGTTTAATATTGAGCATTTAGGGAGCTGTGGCGAAGTCTAAGTCTAAGATGACAATTTCTAGCTACTCTATTTCATTCCATAATGTTAATATTTAAAATTTAATTATAATAATAAAAAATATAATATATTTACTTAATTAACACTTAATAATAAAAACAATAGTTCAAATTGAGTAAAAGTCTTCAATTTATCAGTGGATATCGTGTTAGATAGTAAGATGTATTTATTTGGAGTTCTATGAATAGATCCTTCGTCAAAGAGGACTACAATATAAGGTTATGAATTATATATTTTTGCAAATAGCAGGCAAGCATCCTACTGAAATTTTTACTATACATTTTATTAAGTGTTACTTGATATAATTGTTTTTTTTTTGTGTTCCGGGATTTCTCTATAAATTACACAGATCAACAAAATTAAACTTTTTTTTTGAGTCTGAGTTATGAATGCTATTTTCTTATTGCTTGTGTCCAAAAGGAAGGCAAAAGTGTCATAATTTTGTTAAAACTATGCTTTTGTGAAGGAAAATTTGACATTCGTTTGGATAGTTTGAACCTCAATTACAACTAAATGTGATGTGCGATATTTCTGATTTTTTGCCAAAAAGTACGTTGTACTAGAGAAAACAGTACAGGTACATTTTTGTATTAGGTTCCAAAGTGGTGAATTAAATATGGCGTCCGAACATTTGCAATTTTATGGGGTTTTTTATCAAAATGAATCAAAGAGGTCTTAGGGTCGCTGAAACTTAATCTGTTACCAAAATATATATTAAAGATGGCGGCTCTAATATAACAACCGAAAATTTTAAAAATGTCCGCCCCCAACAGATTTACAAGGAAATGAAAACATAACAATTTTGATGATTCATCATTTTAAATTTGCTGTCCTGGGCACAAAAGCAAATTTTTTTTAAAATCATGTTGATTTTCTTCAGTTGTGAGACGAAAGCAATGAGGAATGACTGCATATTAATCAGAATCAAAAATCGTGTCGACTTGTGTTATCAATTAATGAATTTTACTTTGCTGTTAAGACAACAAAATGAACTATTCCTCAAATGAGCCATTTAACCCTTATTGTCCCAATCTGTCCATTTTTGTCTGTCATTTTTAATCTAGCACAACTTTGTTATTTATTTTTTTAATATTCTGAAAATTCATAGCCAAGTATTTTCAATAGTGTTCTTTCAAAATATCACCTCTAAAATTTTTAAAAAACCATCCCTTCCTATTGTACTTTTGAATTCAAAAAAGATATACCGATTTTTGAGGTTTTTTGATTTTATAAAAAAAAACAGATATTTTCAATATGAAAGAGGTTTTGGAAAAAGCCAAAACCACAAAAACTCCAGCTTAAAATGTTCAATTAATACAGCTATTAAATCCGTATCCGAAGTATGATTTGTATCATTAAGGAGTTGTGAAATCACCCCTAAAATCAACATTTTTACGCTTTCAAAACAATAATTGGTTTTGGTTTTCGAAAACAGGTGAAAATTGGAAAAAACATAATAGAGAGGATAAGAACCTCTATTCTTTTGTTATCTAAAATTAAATTTCATCACCACTCCTTGAAAATGCCCAGATGGGGTAGAATTTTGCAGTTTTTCAAAAACACTGTTTCGAAAACTATAAAATTGTGAATAAATTAAGGTTTGAAAATAAATAAGAGAGGAATTATCAGTTTTTTTATAAAATTTACCCTCGGAAATCGGTATTTATTTTTTTAAATTAAAAAATACAATAAGCAGGGTGGTTTATTTTTTAATTTTCAGCTGAGCACTATTCAAAATACCCTGGTATGAGTTTTCAGAATTTTTTTAAAATAAATAACTAAGTTATCCGAACTTACCAAGAGACTCAAAAAGAAAAAGAAAATTTAAAAGTTAAGTTAAGAAGTCATTTCCGTAACTAAACGGCATCTATCTATCTATCTTCTATCTTTCTGTCTTTCTATCTATCTTCTATCTATCTAAATCTATCTTCTATCTATCTATCTATCTACCTCCTATCTATCTTCTATCTATATATCTATCTGTCTATCTATCTTCTGTCTGTCTTCTATTTATGTATCTATCTATGCATCTATCTATCTATCTACCTATCTAACTATTTAGCTTCTATCTAGCTTCTATCTAATTCAAACAAACAACGGAAGCCCTCAAAGATGAATAATTTTCCCCGTTTTTTTCCACATTTTCCACTGATTCTTCGCTCCTATTGGTCCCAGCGTGATGTTATATAGCCTAAAGCCGCGTTTCCAATACAGAGTGGAGATTCAGAGTATTTGCTATCTCTACACTTCACACGACAGAGTTGTATCTTTTGTCTCTTTAAAAATCTCACTCTGAATCCGAGAGTCGGCGTGAAAGTGGGACCTACTTCTAATTCCGCGCTGGCGATGTCGAAAGCTTTCGAACTTGATTTAATACGAGATGGCGCTGCTGCAAAGTTTCTTTCTTGGAATGCAAAATTGGCAAAATTATTGCTTCTTATATACGAAATAAATTTATTACTTGACTAATTTGTTTACAGAATATAATATTCTGTAGAATTGGTCGTTATTTTGGCAAAAATTAGTTATTGAAATTTGTGTTTTCGGATGAGTTGCACTAAGTCATCTACAGATGGCTCGTATATTTTCGAACTACTTTAACAATCGACAATATATTTATGTAATGAGCTACTTCAAGGGTAGCTGCAACTTTATTTCCCACAATTTTAAGTAATTTACAAGAATACAATCTTCACTCTTCACACGACATTTGACAAAAAAATTACAGGCAATAACCTGATTTCGAAAGCTCTGAATATTTCGAACATACTCTGCGGGCCTACTTTGGCGCTGAACTCCACGCTGTATTGGAAACGCGCCTTAAAGCCTTCCTCGATAAATGGACTATCCAACACAAAAAGAATTTTTCAATTCGAACCAGTAGTTCCTGAGATTAGCGCGTTCAAACAAACAAACAAACTCTTCAGCTTTATAATATTATAGTAATAGATTCAATGCAAAATTCCAGATCAAAATAGCTTTAGTCTGCCCATTGCATAAAATCGGTTAAATATAAATAAGTGTAAATATAGCCTCTATTTTGGAAATCGTTTAAAGACTTCAGACAACGTGGTGTCGTTAATGGGTAAATCTATTTAATCACCTATTGATTGTTAATCGATTGGCATCCATATGTAAGTTAGTAAATAATTAAATTACAATGTTAAGTACACTTTATCGATTATTCCCTATAATATGGGGATTCAGCACTTTATGAGAATTTAATAGCATGCATGTTATATTTTTTGCTGTGTTCAATTTATGTTTAAGTTAGCAATGTGTTATTTTGTGAATTTATTGACAGGTAATACAAATACTTTCGTTGAAAACAATTAAGAAATGTTGGGTGTTCAATTGAATGTTTTGATTAGTCTTTACTCTTCTTTTTGTCTAGTTAATTTTGTATTTTTTTAAGACGGCAATCTATTTGGGTGCTGGAAAAAATTGTCAACTTTTCGGATTTTTGTTGTAGAATAGATAATAAAATAATTACGAAATATTTCTTTTTTTTGTCTGAATCTTCCATTTCCCGAATTGATATATTTTATATTAATAAAAAGAAGTCCAATAGTGTTGAAATTTTTTTAACTTTCGAATTTTTTAAAATATGAAATTGTAAACATAAAAACAAATCAATGTTGGTATGATAACTAATAGTGTATAGAGTAATGGCCTATTAGATGATTGAATGTTTTTTTTTAAAATCCCGCCAGATGAAAAAAATATAAATCTCTTAAAAAGTTAAAGTTTGAGTAAACTGGACTGCTTTTATGTTTAAAAGTATTTATATTTATAAATGTTAATTATAGTAAAAAAATTTATAATTCTTCCTTTTCAACAAAAGAAACAAAAATATTAAAACTTGTGTGAATGACCGTTGATTTAAAGGTTAATATGACATTTTAAAAATCTATCTACATTAAAATCATATCCTTACAGTGTATAAATATTTGTTTGTGCTTCTCATCCGATTAATAAATATTTAGGAATCAATTAAAGTGGTTTTAATGACAGAATGATGTTACGATAGGGCTGCTGTAACACAACAAAACAACCTTTGAAGACAGAGGTATGAGTATAATCTGTAATCGCGATAATGTTTAGTGTATATTTGTGAAATGCTTACCCAAAATTAAATTTAAAATGATGGATTTTCCTCTGAGAACTCGTCTAATGATGGCAAAATATAAATTTTCGATTTCTTTTCAATTCAGTAAATGCGCGAGTAAGTGCTATCGATCATTATCAATCAGCTCTCTCTTATGAATTCAAATGCAAATTTTATCTCAATTTTTATTTCTCGTAACTTATTCTTGAAACACGTGAATATTTATTCTGCTTATTTTTTTACACGTCTTTTTAAACGTTTTTGCGTTTAATCTATCTATGTAAGCTATCATTAATATATTTTATGTAATATGTGTTACTAACAAGGAAACGTTCTCAGGTGTGTCTCACTGATTTTGACGAAATTGAAATATGGTATAGAATATCGAAAAATAAGAGACACGTATTTCTTTTTATCTGCGGATACGCAATACGCATATTTAGGGGGTACTTTTATTTATTGTTTTTTTTTTAATAAAAATTGGTGTATTTTTCAAAAGTTTGTCCGCCATGTTGGATCCGCCATTTTGAATTTTTTAGATTTAACATCAGATTCGTAATCAGCGACTCCAAAAACCCCTTAATACTGGTTTTCACGAAAAAACTGATGTCATTTACGTATTAGTGCTAGGGGTTGTTTACGAAAAAAGAAAAACAGTTCCACTTTATTTTTCAAAATCGTATGTAAAAAAAATTTTTCAATTATTTTTAACTAAAACTGTTATTTTTGTGACGCAAAAATATTAAAAAAGTTGTTTTTCTGCAATAAAAAATAAGGGTTGCCACCCTCGGGAGCCGGATTACTTACAAAATGTTAGTATATTTATGAGACATCATTTCCAATTTGTTTCATTCGAAAAAATTCATTAGAACTTGAAATATTTAGCAAAAACTGTTTTTGGGTGTAAACTTTAGGGGTGGTTTTCACCCCCTAAATGAGAACGTTTCCTGGTAGGTTTTTCTTTTAATTGTTTGCAAAAGTCTTATTATCTGCGTTTAGCGCTGCAATTCTAGGAATAGTTTTCACATCTGTATAATATTAAATTTAAATTAAAACAGATACTAACATTTAAATGAAACACATAAGCTTTTTCTATAAAATAATATTAATACAGAAGACTATCATTTGAATGAAATTTATATACAAAAGATAAATTGCCTTGAAAATAGTTTTACTTACACCATTAGTGTAATATTCATAAATATAATGTTAATTTTGGATTAAACCAAGCCAAAACAAATTATTCAAATTTTAGTTATTTCAAGCCTTAGGGAAACCAATCCGCAAGGTACAAAAATTCACGTTTTTATACTATGTTAGTACATAATCAATTCAAATTCAACATTGAGACAATTTTTTTTTTTTTTTTTTTTTAGTAATAGAGGTTTTAGGAAACATTTTTTTTTCTATACCTTGTAAAATTAACATGGAATGTGTCGTTTTTGCATTTATGTTGCATTTGTGGGTTTGTTCCTTCAGGTAAGCCCGCCTGGGGCATGGGTACAGGAAACCTGTGAATTGTAAATAGAGAATATTACTGAGTATTGATTATAATAATCAACAATCAGATATTAAATGCGTTACCGACACTAAGCGGGATCTTTTAAAGAATTTTAAATGTATATTATATTAGTATAATTGAAAAATAGTTTTAGTAAAATAGATATACACCCAAAAGATTGCCAAGAAGTTATATATTATATCGCACTTATCATATTCGCATTGTACGGATTAGTTTCAGTGATAATAAATTAATGTTACACAAAAATTGAAACAAAATCAATAATACTTTACAAACTAAAATTTTAACATTTTATAAATTGTTTAAGCAAAAACATTTACAACGCAACATTTAGTAATAGTATACACATATTTTATCTTTGTATCTTTAGTAAGGAATTATTATAGATTGTTATTAAGCAAAAAAAAAATATACATTTATATATATGGGACGTTCCACGTCAAACGGATCAAAGCTGTGCCCAAAATTCAGCTTGATTAATTAAAACGTATAATAGCTCAAAAGACTCGTTATTGAATCCTCTTTTCAATAACGTGTGGCTAAATGTGGAAATTCAAGATGGCGGACTTAATATGGCGGCTAAAAGTTGGCCAAAAATCGGATGGTCGGACTAAAAGTGTTGCAAAAAAAAAATGGTTAGGTGGATATAATCGGATATAGGCTTAAAATATTCCTTATATATGTAGCTTTAAAGTTGCCATAGTAGGATTACCAAATCCAACATGGCGGGTCCGAAATGGCGACGAAACTAAGAAGTATCGTCGATGCACTCAAGAATCATTGATCGCACGCACGTTTTTAACATAAAAAAATTATTACATGAACTTAAAATACTCCTCTTCCGTCAAACATTTAAAACTGAAATGTTAACCATGCCAAATTCAAAATAGCGGACACAAAAGGGTGGAAAATCTGCTAAAATCACCAAATAGTGCAGAAATCATTTGTCCTATTAACGTTTTTGACCCATTGTGATACTACTTTTTGTGACCAGGGTTTATCGTAGGAATCGAACCCACAACCTCTAGCGCCCTACTAGGTCGCAGTCACCGCGTTGCGTTACCAACCGAGGCCCCCCATCAACAGGATCGAATCTGTTCAGCGCAGAATCACCCGCTTTGCGCTACGTGACCTTCCTTGGGACCTCAACCTTCCTCCCTACGAAAGTCGTTTAAAATTTATAAATCTCCAGCCTCTCACCCTCCATCATGATATTGCTGATATTATTTCCTCCCATCAACTTCTAAATGGTTTAATTGGCTGTCCTGAGTTCCTACATAGTATATCCTTCAATATCAACCCTCGTAACGTCAGATCTTTTCCCACCTTCCACCTCGAAAGTCATCGGATTAATTTGATCATTTTTTCACCAAAATGCTTCGGAAAGCCAGCAATACAGCTCCCTTCGACTTCCATTTTGATAAAGTTTCCCTCAAATTTGTATCATTTTCTAATTAGTAAAGTTACTAACCCAAACTAAATTGCGACATGGAATACAAGTAATTGAAGTTCATATAGAAATATTTCGGCTCAAAAACGTTAATAGGACAAATGATTTCTGCACTATTTGGTGATTTTCGCAGATTTTCCACCCTTTTGGGTCCGCTATTTTGAATTTGGCAGGGTTTACATTTCAGTTTTAAATGTTTGACGGAAGAGGAGTATTTTAAGAGCATGTAATAATTTTTTTATGTTAAAAACGTGCGTGCGATCAATGATTCTTGAGTGCATCGACGATACTTCTTAGTTTCGTCGCCATTTCGGACCCGCCATGTTGGATTTGGTAATCCTACTATGGCAACTTTAAAGCTACATATATAAGGAATATTTTAAGCCTATATCCGATTATATCCACCTAACCATTTTTTTTTTGCAACACTTTTAGTCCGACCATCCGATTTTTGGCCAACTTTTAGCCGCCATATTAAGTCCGCCATCTTGAATTTCCACATTTAGCCACACGTTATTGAAAAGAGGATTCAATAACGAGTCTTTTGAGCTATTATACGTTTTAATTAATCAAGCTGAATTTTGGGCACAGCTTTGATCCGTTTGACGTGGAACGTCCCATATATATAAATAGTAAGAAAAAAGCAAAATGTTAAGCAATGTGTATCTAATAGTAAAATTCAACCATTTTCCACCTTAACAACACGACAACGATGAAAGAAGATGACAAGCCAATATGTATCCAATATACCTATACATAACTTTATGGATTATACACAAAATCCAGAGAATTCAAATTTTTTTAGAAGTTAATGTATTACAAAAAAAAAACAAATTAGATCCAATCATAGTAAAAAATTAAGAACTCTGACTTGTGATAGGAAGCGTTTCTTCAAAATTTTATGGTGGAGGAATATTTAAGCTTTACTGTGCTCGCAGTCTGTGTAGAAAATTACTACTACAGTAGGAATAATCCTTCAGTATTATAAAAATATGTTTTATAAATAGATAAAATTTTTTTAAATACCCGATTAAGGCTTCAAATATTACTGCCCGCAGAACTTTTTAACTTCGTCAATTTAATGATATTTAAATTGAAGTTTTAAAAAAATATTCCTAAGATATTAAAATGAAGATCCCTAAATTATTGCATTCTACAGGGTGGGCCATCTAACGTTTGGAATTGGAACTATAGATTATTTTGAGGTTGGAAGGTTTGATGACATTTCCGATGTGACAGAAAGTTAGTTTTATGTTTGACATTTATGAAATGGGTCGCTTTTTGCTTGAACAAAGTTGGGAAATATTAAAAACTTATTTCCAAAGTGGTGAGTCTTCTACTCAAACTGTAAGAAATTTACGGAAAACAATTGACAAAAAAGGATGTACCAAAAACGCAGTTTGTGGATCAATTTGTGTGCAAGATCTTAATCGAAGATGGGCATTTTTACCGAAAAATCATTTTTTCAGATGAAGCTCATTTCCACCTCGGAGGATACGTCAATAAACAAAATTGTCGTATCTGGGGCTCAGAAAATCCACATGTCATCGTGGAGAAACCAATGCATCCACAACGAGTGACTGTCTGGTGCGGATTTTGGTCTGGCTGCATTATTGGGCCATGTTTCTTCGAAAATGAGCAAGGAAACGCCGTTACAGTGAATGGCGATCGCTACCGCGCCATGCTAAGCGATTTTTTGTTTCCCAAAATTGAAGAGTGTGACATAGACGACATTTGGTTTCAACAGGACGGTGCAACGTGCCACACAGCCAACGTAACAATCGATCTTTTGCGCACTGTTTTCGAAAATCGCATAATCAGCCGAAATGCTGATGTCAATTGGCCACCTCGAAGCTGCGATTTGACTCCGTTAGACTTTTTTTTTGTGGGAAGCCGTTAAGGACAAGTGTTACACTAACCATCCAGAGATGATTGACGACTTGAAACGTGAAATCGAAGTTGCCATTGACGAAATAGAGGCCCAAACAATCGAAAATGTACTGAAAAATTGGACTGATCGAATGGGGTATTGTAAGGCTAGCCGTGGCAGTCATTTGAATGATGTTGTCTTCCATTCCTAAATGGAAAGGTGCAATCTTTCTAATAAACTCATAACTTTGAAAAAATATTCATTTGTTTTTTTTTTATAGCCGATTCAAATTCCAAATCTTAAATGGCCCGCCCTGTAATTAAAACGCACTGAAAGTGCAATTTGGCTTTTTTTAAATTAAATAAACAACCAAGTATAGTCGCATATCGTTTCAGTTATCAATTTTTAATATTATTTATAATATTTATTTACGAGTAGATGAGCAAATATTAAAAATTTCCTAAACAGCATATCTTATTTTTATTTCTCAAGAAGATAGCTAAAAGACCTAGTGAAATTAGCAAATAGTATTAGCTCGTACAGGCTGGTGATTAATTATAATCATCATAAATCAAAATGTGAACTAATTCTATAAATATAAAGCAATCAATCAATCAACTAGGTGAGTTGTTCTATATCAGATAACATAATATCGTAAGAGGTACTCAAATTAGAAAAACTCAGATTTTTATCTAAAGTGGTCTTTTCGGTTTCATTATTCGAAATTTGAAAAGAATCACAATCTTTTTTGGTTAATATCAATAGCAATTTGGTACAATACTTTATGAGCAAACTAACAAATCCGGATTTACTTTCCACCATATCGGAGGATGGTGGAAAAAAGACACAGAATAAACAAAAGTGTTTGTTAATTATTCTCTAAATAACCATTTAAAATACATCAAATAAATTTTCTCTCATCCAGTAATTACCAGTTTTTATTTTATATTTAAATTCAAAGTTATGCCAATTTTTGTCCGAGAGTTTATTGCCCCCACACAATTTTCATATGATTTGGCAAAAATATCTGTTGTTAAATAATTTTCCACATTCAAATGTGATATAAGAAAATTATATTCAAAAATATGCAAAATAAAAACCATTCGAAATTTAGCTGCACGGAAATTTTCATGCATGAATTTATTCTAATGGTTTCAGGAATTGAATTCAAGGTGTTTGTTAATAATTGATTCCTATAAAACATTCAATTTTTTATCATAATGCATGTAAAATTAAATTTATTTTATGTCGTGATGCATTTGTGATAATCTCTAAAATTTAGAAGTAGAAAAAAAAATTGTTTTTTCATTATTAGTCCGGAAATATTGATTTGTATCAAAACAGCAGAGTATTTTATTAACGGTTATATAATTTTTCTACATATATGAATAATGCATTGAAATTGTGTATAAAAATACAAGAAAAATTATGGTTTTAATTGGAACTTCACAGCAGTTATTTTAAGATTGTGATATGCAAATTTGACATTACATTTCCATTGTTCTTACATTTTTATTTATTGTCATATCATATGAATGTTGTTAAAGTCAAATTCTACATACATACACTCTAAATATTTTTGCTGGTGAACTTTTACTAGATAGTGTCTAGTGTTGAGTTTCTTACTAGAAAATATACCATATATCTATTGACAATAATGAAATTCCAGTATACCTAGCTTTTCTGTGCAAAATCACTGAAATTGTAATTATTTGATTCAGAAACACATTAAAAACAAGAAGCAGGAACGAATGCAATAATTTTTAATCATGGATTGGAATGAATAGGCAACGTATGTGAAAAAGATTTTAAGGGTTCTTTCTGGGAAAAACATTTTCGAAATTTTTTTTTTAATATGCTTTTTTATAGACAGGAAATAGATATCGTTTTGAAAATTTTAAGGTATGTTTATTTAACTTTAAAGAGTACAAAAATATTTTTTAATACCAGAATCGTTTTCATCGGTAACAAACCGATTTTCACCCGATTGCCCAATCTCCTTTCCCTTTTTTGGTAAAAAACAATTCTTCTAGCTTGGACGTTAGCAACTTCAACAAGCAAGAAATTGCCATTTTTTTTAATGATTTTTTTTTTAATGTATAATGGTACAAAAAAACAACGACAAAATCCAAAAACAATATTTTTGTACCCTTTAAAGTTAAGTAAACATACTTGAACAATTTCAAAACGATATTTCTTTCCTTTCTATGAAAAAGAAAAATATTTAAATTATAAATACTTTTTCTAGAAAGACCCCTTAAACTTCGTCATTTTTCCCGATTTGGAACATTGAACAACATTGAACGATTTTGGCTCTAAAACAACCCTTAAAACCTATCGATAGTAGTTATAAGATTTTAAGTTTTAGGTTGTTTAGGCTTATGCATAAAATATTAAATACATATATATATATATTACGTACAAATATCGTTTTTTAATATATTATAATATATAATTTCGTAAAAATTAATAAATTTTTATTTTTATTGTTCATTACTGAATAAAAATATATTCTATTAAAATTATAAGAATATAAAAAATACACAAACATGTTTTAAGTTATGTAATTGAAAATAAAAATTAATTTAATTTTACGATTTAAAAAAAAAATATTTTTTTCAATAATTTTTTTTTACGGAAGGAAAACCGATATCGAAACAGATATTTGATTACACTTTATATATACAAAAATATTTTTTTCGAATTTTAAGACCGGTTTTTGATTTTTTATGATTTTTTGAAAAAAAAAAAACCAAACAATTATGGCGGGCATGATTTCAGGCGTCTGGATCGTCGGAAAAAAAGAAAAAAAAATACCAAATTAATCCTTGTTCAAGTGGCTATCGTGTGAACTAGGATAATTTTTTTCTACCAAAAAATAACAAAATGGCGTCCATTTAAAAAAAACGACTTTTGAGGTTAGAAAATCGGCTAATTTAAATTTGTTACCGATCAACACGATTCTAGTTCATGCGATAGCCATTTCAACAAGGATTTTTTTTTTTTTTTGTCGACTATCCAGACGCCTGAAATCATGCCCGTTGTCATTTTTTGGGGTTTTTTTTTTTCAAAAAATCATAAAAATTCAAAAACCGGTCTCTAAAATCTGAAAAAATATTTTTGTATATCTAAAGTGTAATTAAGTAAATATCTGTGGAAAATTTCAAAACGATACCTGTTTTCTTTCTGTAAAAAAAAATGGATTGAAAAAAATGTTTATTTTAAATCGGAACCTAATAGCCCCCTTAATCATAAAAACGAAATTAAAAAAAGTATACCTTTACCAATATTTTTTTAAACAAAAAAATTCTATGTACTAAGGTCATATAATTAATATCAATTAGAAGACATACGTAGATTTCAAATGAAATACAGTAATTACTGAGTTCCAACTCGTTCCTTAAAGCCCAATTTTTAAAACACTACACCCATAAAACTAACCTCTCAGAAATATTTATATATTTTTATATTTTATTGTAATATCACAAAAATCGGTATGAGAAGATTTTTAAGGTCAGTGATTTCAATCTGGTGTTGCACTTTAAAAAAATTCAATATGGCGGTTGCAAAATAGCGTCTTTTCAATATTTTCAATAACTTATTAAAATTTTACAAAATATGAGTAAAAACCATTGAAAATGGAAGCTTTCGTATATATCACAAATATACACAATTAAATAAAACATTTTTTAAAAAAATTAATAAATAGAACATCTCTCAAAACATCAGAAACCCTAAAAAGTTTGAAATAATTTTAAGATTTTACTACACGTCACGTTGCAGTCGGCACGATAATACGAGTAATATAAATCCAATACTAGGGAATTATAGACAATCGATTTTGTTTTCGCGCCCGGCTTCAAATATGTAGTAAAATTTTATGACATACGATATGTTTCGAGGAGTGGAAAAATCGCTGGCATAGGTGTATTGTATTGAACGGGGACTACTTTGAAGAGGATGATATTGATTTGGAAGAATAAATAAAAATTTTCAAAGTTATATGCAAATTGGCTTTACTTTTTGATCACAGTAGTAAACTACGAATCTACATAAAAATATAGTGCATTTCTATTCTGGTCACAAAAATTATATTATATATATTACTCATTGAATTTGGACGTATATCTAGTTAAAGCAAGCCAAGAAAATTCTTTTATACATATTTAGATATCCAGTGAAGCTAGACATAAATATTTTTAAAATAAATTCATTGGATTTCTAGTGATTTGTATTCAAATTCTAATGAATTTTAACTTAAAACATATACTATAATTTTAGTTAATTTAGATATAAATCTAGAATTCTAGTGTCTACAATTTTCACTAGATTTAGTAAAGAGAATCTCGATTCTATTTAAAAAAAAAAGTTTTGTATGTACATATATATATATTTAAAACTACGATACCTTATATTCTGCTTAGCTACATTCCCAGCGCGCCATAATCATGTAATTTTGTCAGTGGCAGGTAGTACGACTCAACCAGTAGAATCGTAGGTAGAAATAAAGTCTCGTGTTTATTTCTGTACTTATAAAGTCCGTTTATTTGCCCTATTTCCTATCGAATTTTATTTTCTCTATTTGATTTATGGTGTCACGTAACCAGAACAGACTTTTATAAATATAAAGTTATGGGAAATTCATTTAGTCGGTAGATAAAACGTACAACTACCCTTCTTTACACGCGAGAATACGTTTTTTTTCCAATTTAAAGAGAATAGTAAAAGTAATGGCATATGTTATTTTTGGATAAGCATTCCTGCATTTAATTATTACTAGTATAGAGAAAAAAATGTCTATTGTTTGTTTGTATATAAAATAAATTGCTGAATGCACTCCAATATGTCATAAAGGATAAAAAATAGAATTTTTGTCCGGCCTTAATAAATTAAAGCAAAAAAAGACACGCATAGTGACGATGT
This sequence comes from Dysmachus trigonus, assembly GCA_949715965.1. Taxonomy (NCBI): domain Eukaryota; kingdom Metazoa; phylum Arthropoda; class Insecta; order Diptera; family Asilidae; genus Dysmachus; species Dysmachus trigonus. The sequence goes on from OX454322.1 coordinate 2,802,412, forward strand.
CGTGCAATAAACAAATTATCCAGTGCACTATTGCTAACGACATAACATCAAAGTGCTCCTTGGAAAACGTGAGTTTTGTATAAACACTCAAGGGCAATCAATTAAAAATCATTTATATTTCTGTACCTCGATTAAAATCCTTGATTTCAAAGCAACGCTTTAACTTTATGCTTCACGACACTCAAGCTGCAGAACCATTTTATTGACTTTAAAAAGTCGATGAAGGGAAAAGCGCCCTGAGGGGAGGAAGACAAATGGCTTTTATGGCATAAATGTTTGATAACAGCTGAGTGCCGATATACCAACTCACTGAGATGTTTGAGTTTGTAATTTATGTTTTACAAGTAATCATCTATCGTCTTTAGTCCAAACTAAAAGGCTGTAGTCAAATTTAAACATTAAAGTGTAAACATCCATAAACTTATTCTTTTTAAGGTAAATAAAAATATTTAAATTTATGTTTTATTTATAAGGGAATTTAGTTGATAGTTGTCATAAATAAACCCAGAAGACGTTCTTCCTTCTTTTTATTCATTTTTTATTCCTTCATCAAATCGTAATAGCCCTGCTTTGTTGCTCTCCCCTCCAATATTCGTCCTTGGTTCACATCTCGCGTATGAGTCACGCGGGACTTCTCCATCGCAATTTTTCCTTGGTTTGGTAAAAACCCTCGAGCATTTCAGGACATTTTATACACAAACTAGTTGAGTATAAATCTGAAATACACCTTCGAGAATAAGCACAATTTCTTACAAAATGTTCTATCTTATGCGTTCCTTACACTTACTTTTACGGAATTAATATGACTTTAGATGTTTTATTACTTCTAATTTAATGGCTCTTTCAAATTTATTCAAACATTATGCCAAAATCAATTGCATAGCACAGAATTCATTATTTTTTATTTATATTGAAACGACTGAGAAAAACTTATGTGAAATTGTTAAAAAAAGCTTCATTATTGCTACTGCAATTTTGAGTTTTCTAAGTTTTCAAAGAAGACACCCAAAAAATATTAGGCAAAGTTTAAGGAAAGTTATTTCGGAGAACTAATTAAAAACTTCAGTAAATTATCTAAAAACTCTAGGGCAATTTTATGCAGGGTGATAAGGAAAATTAACTAAAACTTCAGTAAAATACTTAAAATTATTTAAGTAATTACAGGGTGTCCAATAGGAATGTGCGAAAACTAATTAATCACTATTTTTTAACAAATGGTGAGATCGGTAAAAGGTAAATATTTGTTAATAAAGGAAAGTCGTCATTTTCATTTCATGTCCATTTTATTATAAAAAAATTAAACCTATTTAATACAAACCATTAATTTAAAAATATAGTGAAAAACGTGAATTATTAATAATATATATTTTTGACATGTGAACCATCTACATTTCTTTGAATTTTCTGTCGCCGGAGAGAAGTAAAAAGGGATGTTAGAGACCAAATCCTTCTCATGCGAAAAAGAGGAGCCGGGTTTCACTCTTTTTTTTTTTTATTCAAGACGGAGCAGCACCTCATCGCACACAAGAAGTATCATCAATAAATTTTATGGCGATCGAGTTATTGGCCTAGGGTACCCACGCTTTGCTAGGGGAAAAGGAATAGAATAGCCACATTACTCGTCAGATCTCATTCGATTTGATTTCTTTTTAGGGGGGTACATTAAAAATCTCTGCTATGAAAATAACCAAAAAACAGTTGAGGATTTTATTAAAGACATTGGGAAGATCGTCAATGGCATTTCAAATGAAACGTTAGAACATGTTTTTAATAGTTTTAGAAAGCATATGGATATTTGTGGCAAATTAGATGGTTAAAATATCGAAAATATATATCATTAGTAACTAACGTTCTTCACTACTTTTTTAAATTAATTGTTTTGTATTAAATAGATTTAATTTTTTTATAATAAAAAGGACATGAAATAAAAATGACGACTTTCCTTTATTAAAAAGTATTTCCATTTTACCGATCTCTCCATTTGTTAAAAAATTTTGACCCATTAGTTTTCGCAATTTCCTATTGGACACCGTATACATATATATGTTTCATAGAATGATTGCCTATTCTAGTAATTCTGCGATAGAATAACACGAAAGGCTTGTAGATGAATAAAAATGCGAAATAATGATGATTGACTATGTTTTCCTATTCTAATGTATATTTAAGGGAATTTTCTCAATTCTTTTCAGGATATGCTCTAGGATACCGGATAGCTAAGATCAATAGCTGAGGGAATCGTTTCAAATTGCGCAAAGAAGTCGCGTTTCGGAAAATTCCTTTTAACCTATTTGGCAGCTGATTTGCATAAAACTCATACCAGACTACTTTTGTGATGGATTTGGGAAGATGTTCCCAATTAGCCTCAAAAAGACCTTAAATTTTAATTAAAAGCAAACCTTTCACTTTACATCTTCATCATTTACAAAAACCATATCAAAATTAGAGTTTCCTTTCAAGAATTTTAACAGCATAGACGTCCGCACATACATACCTCCCTTCTTTAGGTATCGGAGCGGATCTGAACTTAAAATTTGATGTTGTATAGGAAAATTGTAATTCAATTGTGTTTTTTAAAGCTGATAAAAGAACAGACAAATTAAATTAATCGTTTTCATTCTTTATTAATAGGGGTACCGGTTAATTCGTGCGGTTTTTTTTTCGAAAATTGAAGCTTGATTGTGAAAAAATGGTTACAAATTTAATATTCAAAGTATTGTCCATCGCTAGCTATAACCTTTTCCCATTATTCTGGCAATTCACGAATACCCTTTCTGAAAAATTCGGCCGGCTTCTCCGCTATCCACGAATCGATCCAATTTTTGACTTCTTCATAATTGGAGAAGTGCTGGTCAGCCAGGCCATGTTGCATTGGTCGGAAGAGATAGTAATCGGATGGCGCAAGGTCTGGACTATACAGCGGGTGGGGTAGGACATCCCATTTGAGCGTTTTAAGGTAGGTTTTGACGACCTGTGCAACATGTGGCCGAGCCGTTGAAGCAGTTTTTCACACGCGAAAAATCGGCGTTCGACGTCTCTTGCTTTTAGACGATCGGAAATGGTTTGTTGAGCGACGCCAAGTGATTTTGCAAGTTCTTCTTGCGTTTGGGATGGATCTTGGTCGAGCAATGTCTCCAATTCGTGGTCTTCAAACTTTTTTGGCTGTCCGGGCCGTTCATCGTCCTCCAAGTCAAAATTGCCACTTTTAAACCGTGCAAACCACTTCTGGCATGCACACCATACACTTCCACCAAAATACGATGACTTTCGGCAGCCTTTTTCTTCATATTGAAGTAATGAAGAAGTACTCCCCGCAAAAACACTTTATTCGGCACAAAATTCGACATTTTCAGAGTAAAAAAAAGTATTGTTGTTTACGCTTCAGCTAAATGACACATACTGATTCTGAAACTATATGACAGTAGCTTTCCAACACATATTTGGAAAGGTGAATCACTGAAATATAAAACAAGTTACGCCATCTGTTAGAAAACCGCACGAATTAACCGGTACCCCTATTAAAAATGCGTAAAATTTAAAAAAATATTTTTAACTAGTTTACAAAAATATTGTATGTTTTCTCAATACAAGATGAAGGTTTTCTAATTTAATTTACGCTATCTATAACTTAGAAGATTAAGACAAAAGGAAATTAAGATCATATTTTACTGCAATATTTATATTTCACTATCGATCAAAAGTTTATACATATACGTACTAACATAATTTTGAGAACCGATCGCCAGCACAGAGGACATCATTAAATAATTTGTAATATTTTTATTGACTATCTCCTCTAAATTATTCATTATAAGAAGTAAAGGGTGTCTAAAAACCGACTTTCATTTTGAATTTTGAATAATTTTCGTTGTGTCAAATATGGAAAGCTGACTTTTCATAATTGTCATCAGTAAGTTTTGAAGTTAAATTATGAAGTATTATGGAAATCGAGCAGCGCATAGAAATTTTGAAAAATCACTATCGAAATGGTGAACGTTTTTCATAATCACGCAAAATCTCGGGCCGACGCGGTGAATTTAATCAACGAATTTGAGGTTTGAGACTGACAAGGAGAGTACCAAACTTGGGAATCACAGATTCCGTTGATTTTTATATATGTTCTAGAGTAGTCTCCCCTCAATAACTGGGTAAAATGGTAAGACGCACTTCGCTTTCATTTTCGAGAAAAATGAGTTTAAAGTTCAAATCCGCTCATTTTCTCTCCAAATTTATTTTTATTAAATAATTTGTTATTTTAATCAATAAATAATTCAAATGGTGAAGTTATTTAATATTAAATTTATTATATATCTGATATGTTTATATATTTTTTTGTCAATTTTAATGGATTTTTATTATTTTATTTTATTGTTAACAATAATAATAAAATATTAAACATTTTTAATTCTAATAATACTCGTTATTATTATTATTGGGAATTTTTAACGTTAATAAATTTTGTCAGGAATGTAAATTTTCAGTTATTATACGCTCCTGCGGTGCAGGACCCCTCTTTCCCTAATTTGACCTGCTCCGACATCTACTACCTGGGCAAAGGGACGTACGTAGCTTATTAATAAAAAAATCCATTAAAATTGACAAAAAAATATATAAACCTATCAGATATATAATAAATTTAATATTAAATAACTTCACCATTTGAATTATTTATTAATTAAAATAACAAATCATTTAATAAAAATAAATTTGGAAAAAAAAAAATCGAGGGGATTGGAACTTTAAACTCATTTTTCTCGAAAATGAAAGCGAAGTGCGTGTTACCATTTTACCCAGTTATTGAGGGGAGACTACTCTACAACATATATAAAAATCAACGGAATCTGTGATTCCCAAGTTTGGTACTCTCCTTGTGAGATTTAAGTCAGATTGTAAAAAAATTGCGTCATCATTTTCCAACAATTTCACGGAGCAGTATGCAACGAATTTTGACTGTAGACCTGCATATGTATGGGCGTTTTTCGAATTTTGTGTTCCACACGTAACCTCCATATTCATATTCTACTATATGTTAAAATAAAAACATTTTCACAGTTCAAATGAAATATGTGTTTTATTAAGAAAATTAAAATGAAAGCCGGTTTTGAGACACGTTTACATAGTTTATCCATAAGTTTTTTTTTTTCGAAACGTTGCAAGGGTTACTGCAAACAAAATACATTATATAAATATTTACTTCTTATACCCTTTAAATAACTCGGTGTATACTATAAGTTATAATTTATTTATTTCCAGCATATTTTCAACAATATTAGATTTTTTAAGGTTACTTATTTTTCGGGTATGCTTTCTTTTTTGTCGTCATGATTTCTACAGACTAAGAATATTATAAATTTTAATAAAAAATTTTATATAAAGAACCACAGAAAAACCTACGTCCGAAATTTTATCGCTATCTTTAATTCAAAAATTCTAATAGAAAATTCGAAAACCAATGTTTTGCGCTTAGATTTTCCGACCATTTACCTGACTTATAAATTACTTAAAATTAATTACTTCGGGTATGATGTTGGATGAGCTACCTTTAATATAAAAATTCTAAAAACAGGTTGAAAACTTGCTTGGTCTTTTTATCATTCTCACTTTCAGGCAACTTAAAATTAGTCTTGATTCTATGGGGTTGAGAAAAGACTCTAGATTATGGTTGCATCTCATAATATTTAATAAACGTACAAAAATTAAAAGGTAGATAACTTTATGTACTTGATTTAAAAAAATTAAAAGCAATTCTGTAGAAGTTTACATCCATCCATCATCTATATAGAAAATCCCGTCAGTATAAATGAAGTTACAGGAGAAATTAAAATCATGTGTTACAGAAATGGCAAGGATCAAATATTAATATTTAGTAGGTACCTCTTGATAAAGGGAAATATGTGGGTTAAGTATAGATATTAGAAAACAAAAAAAAGCAGTTTATTATGTGTCATAAAAAACGACCTGCAAAAATATTTAATTCACAAACATCGCACAGACGAGACGGGATAACATCCAATAATTTTTGCCAAAGCAAATAAGCAGTGAGAAATTATTGATTTGAACAGCAAATGGATAAATAGCTGTATACCTATTAAATTATCCAATACTTACATTGGATTAACATCGGATGCTGCAGCTGAAGTAGTCAGGTAGCACAAAGCCAATATTACACTTGACGCTGCATATAAACCTAATGTATGACGCACTACACAATGGCTATTATTGGTTATATGTGTTCTATTATTAATGTTATTGCTTAGTTGAATTATTTTTGATACTATGAAATGTCCAATTTCATCCACATAGACGGCTTGCTTACATCTGGCCTTGCTATATTCATTTTTTTGTTGATTTTGAAAGGCTCTTTTTGTATATTCGACCGTTTCATAAAATTGCGCCTTATTTCTTTGATGTTGTGTAAAATGCAGCTTTTTCGATGTACTCTGTTTTGTGTGCGAGTTATCACACAAGCAACCCATATTATGACATCTGAAACAACAAAAAAATATATATTTATTATTATTATAATATTGATTGAAAATATTTAAATAAATTTACAGAAATAAGTATGTCTAACATCTTATGAAATTTCGTTAATTTTTGGTATAATTATTTAAAAATTTGGAGAATTGTTTTTTATATTGTAAGTTAAATAACGATTCTATTGGTACAGATACATTTGAATTAAAAATGAACTCAAAACATTTTAAAATATTTAAGTAATATAAGAATTTGAAGAAGTTCTCAGAGAGGTCTGGAAGTCCACCGACCATCGATGATAACGCCTTACTCGCCTGTCTCAAAGAGAATACCGAAGCTAGAAGCAACGATTTAGCGATGAAACTCGGTTGCAACCATCAGACTATCCTAAACCATCTGGAATGTTGTATTTCGAGTTGTTCCCACAAGGCAAAACAGTCACTACTTCAACGTACGCTGAACAACTCCAAAAATTAGCTGAAGCTATCTCAGAAAAACGGCAGAAACGAGTCTCGGTTTATTTGTTACACGACAACGCACGCCCTCATGTGGCAAACGAAATTCGAGATGCAGCCGGCAGAGTTTTTAGCCAACGTAATATATTGCGTACAAGTACGAATTTCTGATCTAATTGCTGTATAGTTAAGTAAATTATAGTATTAGTAAATAAATATTGCATTAAATTTTAAACTAATTGTTAAAATGCAAACTATTTTCTTTATAATATGAAAAGTATATTGCGTTAAAATTAATAATTTTGAAGAGAAAACTATCAGTTTCGAAGTTTTCATGACATAAATTATTTTTATTTTATTTAACGTACGATTGTATATTTCCTGTTAAAATATATAAGAAACACAATGCTCCTTTTTATTATTTTTAGTCTTGGTTTTGTTTTCAAGACTCTTCCATTTTTGTATATCCACATTCAAATATTTTGGAAAAATTATTTACGTCGATGAACCTTGGTTGGGTTGGGGTTAATAACTCAGAAAGTATGAAATTATTTAAAAATGCCGATCATCAGAGAGTTAGTAAATGGCCCAGAAAATAGGTGTATATATATATAAAAAAAAAAAGAAAAATTTAATGAAATTAAAATAAATAGTACAGGACAAAATATAAATGTAAAATTTCATAGTTAAAAAAGTGGGTGTTGGGAAAACAAAAATTTTTTTAAAAATTAAGAGAAGAACATTGAAAAAAATTTGGTTAGTAGAGTTTTGAAAAAGAAAAAAGTAAGAGAATATCTTTTGAGGGAAATTAGTAAACACCAGTAATATATATTAAAAAATAAAGTGGAAAAAGTATTTAAAAAAGAAATTTCACATATATTCCGATTTTTTTTAAATTTGTGGATTTTACCTACGATTTTCTATACCCCGTGTTTTTCAAATTGAAAGAAATAATCAATTAAATCAAAGTTTTACAAATGTTAACCATCAATAATTTTAACAAGTCTTGAAAAAAGGCAGACTACAGTTCTTTTGAATCGTATGAATAACCAAGTACAAATAGATTGGTAATTTTTATAATATTTAGTAATAAGAGCCTCTGTATAAGAACCAAATTTTGAATTAAATATCTCAAAAACTGTAGGAAAAAACATTTTAAAATTTGTAGTATAAGTTCAATTAACACCAAACCAATACATAAAATGTGTTTTTACGATTTATATATGATGACCTCTCCTTTAAAACTGAAGATCCCGATTTGTATCTTTACCCAGATTAACCCATTAATGCCTGAATAACAAAACATTTTACGGTAACTTCGAGGCCGTAACTTTTATAGAAGGGGTGGTCAATTCTGATTGAGGCCAACTTTTCTAGACGTTTTTTGAGTCGCCCGAAAAAAAAGTGAAAAAAAAAAATTATTATTACTCTTTTTTTACAATATTATGTAAATAAATACCATTTTCACATAATTTTTTTCTCGAAAAACGACTAATTTAGTGGGAAAAAAGCAACTTTTTACTGCATAAAGTGCATAAAACGTGTTATTAGGACTTAAACTTAAAAAATATGCAGGCATTTAATCAGTAATCAGTGACCCCAAAAACTCCACTTTTTTTTCGAAGAAATTGAAAATTTTGCAAAAAATTTTCCGTCATCTTGGATCCGCCATTTTGAATTACGAAAATAGGATAGCAAATTTGTAATCAGTGACCCTCAACACTAGTGTTGGTGTATATACATTTTTGAGGATAGTCGAAAATAGTGAGATAAAAAAAAAAGTTTTAAAGTAACGCAAATATGCGTAGAATATAATTTATATTGTAATAATAATTTATTATATTGCAAAAAAACCATAATAATCATTTTTTTTTCACTGTTTTTTTTTTTTTTTAATTGGTCGTGTCTGGCGACTCAAAATACGTCTAGAAAAGTTTGTGTCGATGAGAATTGACAACCCCTTCGATAAAAGTTAGGGCCTCGAAGTTACCGTAAAATTTTTTGTTATTCAGGCATTAATGGGTTAAGGGAAATTTTAGAAACTTCCCATATCTCAGGATGTTACGAACTTCACATCTAATAAGATTTTATTTAAAAATTGATTTACCTACCAGTTTTGACCGGCTTATATAATATACTAAATTTGAATGGTGTAAAAAGCTTCGGTATATCTAGTGTTAATATATCACTTATATTCCTACAGCAGTATTTTTGTTCTTGCGATAAAGAAAGAATGAGATTTTCACCATCATAGAAAAATTTAGATAAGAAGTTTCATCTAGGCAACAAAAGTGACCCGTTTTTAAAAGCTGATTTCCATGCGATGCCTCCAAACTTAAAAATCTTTTAAAATTGCATACCATAGGGCAGTTTAGGGCAAATTGCGCAACAGTTTAACTGATAAAAGGATGGTTATATACACTGATTATGTTTAATAAATGTTTCCAGGTTTCTGCCACTGCTTTGTGTTCTTTTTTCTCGAACTAAAACTTTAGTTGTCGTTTGGAGGTATCGCAAGGAAATGAGTTTATAAAAATGGGTTTACTTCTGTTGTTCTAGACGAAACTTTAACTTAAGCATATTATATATATAGTATATACGTATATATTTTATTATATTATTTGTCAATGGCTGTGACTGAAGACAGTGAAAATAGACTCGGTTCAACACTTCATAAATTTCCCTTATAGGTTTTTTAATGATCCGTGATCCGAATCTATATATGTAGATCATTAAACAAACGAAGCAATATTTTGTTAAAATTCATAATATTCTCATAATTTATACTTAGAAGATACTAAAAATAGAAAAACAAAATTTTTTTCAGTTTAGCAAAAATCTCACAGTTCGGTCTTCTTCTGGGTCAAGTCTCTTAAACACTGTTTTGGTCTTTTTACCGAAGGTATAGTATTGATCTTGGTCCCAATCTTGGATTTTCTGCAAGACCGAGACCGATAATGTTCATCACTACTATTTTTCTATACTCCAAGGGTTAATTATCTTTTTTACTATTAGGGACTCTATTATATGTTCATTAAAACGCAATATTATTTAAGTAGTTATCAGATATAATTTCGTGCTATAATTAATATGCTCTTTCGTAAGCCTAAAACACGAAGTCTCCTGCGGATATTTATTAAGCAAAAAGCAAAATGTCTTAATGCATTAGGGCCTAATTGTACTTGTAGTTCATATCTCCTCGACCTCGCCTACGCCGAAGAGTATCTTCATTTGCATCTCAACCGAAACTCGACCCAGGAGAGGTGCTCACTCCAACTCTAAGACTCCATATCCTTTTTCAGCGGGTGGTGCGTCTAAATTAAATTTAAAATATCCAAAAAATTTCGTAGCTCTTTAGCTCCAGCGACGACGGTCATAAATTCTGGCTTTATTTCCCTCTTCCTGTTTCCTTTTATTAAACGTTATATGATCCTTTCAATTTTAGAGGCTGTTGGCCCCCCATTAAAAGGTTTAATCCAAATTTTGAAATTGGCCATCATTGCACATAATTATGGTAATGGTCCTAAAATTCTTTACTCTATTCCAGAGTATTTTATGACCTGCTTCTGTTATCTGAGCTTTTAATCTGAAAAGCTAATCCCTTAGCTGAAGTGACTCATTATTTTAATTGTTGACATTATCAAAAAATAACAAATTAAGAATTTGCTTTTGTTGAAATTACATCATTAATATAATCTCCTGCCTCGTCGCACTCATTTAACTCCCATAGCACTTTAAAAGGTGACTCCATGACCCAATTCTTGTGAGATGCAAGCTCACATGCAAAGACTACAAAAGAATGCATCTTATACACGGGTGTCGGAGCAGCTGCAGGCATTTAAAAAATGCAATTATCTCTGGAGGTATGTTCACTCACCGTAAAATGATTATTTAAGATGTTATTATCAAAAAAAAAATTTTTTTGAGAGGCTTTTAATGAAATTCATTTGTGTAATTGAAGCATCAATTTAATTACGAATACCCTGACCAGCCTATGAGGTGCGTTGACATCTAATTTTTATTAATTATCTCTCATTGAATTGCTATGAGAGTTCGTGGGCAACTTAGTATCATGTTAACACAGGTGCACACGGGACCCCAGATACCAAGTGGAATTGTTTTATTATTCTCTCTCTAGTGAATTTTATCACAGACTGTTTTACCTATTTTAGCGCAGCCTACCATCACCATAGGAGCTTAACAATAAAAAAATATAAATAATTTGGGACATTGTATGTCGGTGTCTGTAAAACATGGTCTTTGTGAGCCTTAATTAATTTGCATGTTTTTCGGTTGCTCGAGCTGTCCTCTGTTAAATTCTTTAAGTGCTTGCAGGACGAGATATTTCTGCAATTATTTTTTAAAGTGAGAATTAAATTTAGACACTAAAGTGCAAGAAATGAATACATTTGAGTAGTTGTTAAAGTAAGTTTTTTCCACTTTATTTCTGTGTCGGCAAATAGGAGACCTAATTTGCAGCTGAAAAAATATTTCGCAACTTCACAGAACAATTGAAAAAAGTGCACTGTTTCACATGCTAACACGGTCGAAAACTTAGGAATAAAGGCGTGACTTTCTGGCATTGGTTTTTACAATACATATTTTTTACTGGGTCTTAACTCAGCCTGAGAAAACTAAATTTGGTGACTATATGGCAAACATAACCTAGAAAATACAGATAAAAATCGACATTTTATTTATTTAGGTGTGACGCAGGTGGAAAAAAAATCTGAAAAATATATAAAAAACTATATTATTTAGCAAGCTATAAAAATATTTTAGTGATTGTAAGAAAATTCAAAATGATTGAAAAAAATGTTGGCAAAAGCAAAAAACAATAATTTTTTTAGGTTATATTCAGTGTCTATTGCTGTTATTTGTTATTATTAGGGCGAGAATTAATTTTAAAAATTTCACAAAAAATATTAATGGGTTTTTGACATGTTATAGATATCACAAAAGCGCAGGAAAAACCTAAAAACTGAATATAACCTCAAAATGATGTTTTTTTTCCTATTTTTTTTCACCTATTTTGAATTTTCGTACAATCACCAAAATTTACATATAGTTTAAAAAAAATTTTAATGGGTTTTTAACATGTTATAGATGTCACCAAGGCGCAGAAAGACCTGAAAACTGAATATAACCTCAAAAAAATGTTTTTTTTCTTTATTCACAAATGTTTTCACCTATTTTGAATTTTCGTACAATCACAATAATTTATATATAGTTTAAAAAAAAATATATTAATGGGTTTTTGACAAGTTATAGATGTCACTAAGGCGCAGAAAGACCTGAAAACTGAATATAACCTCAAAAAAATGTTTTTTTTCTTTATTCACAAATGTTTTCACCTATTTTGAATTTTTGTACAATCACCAAAATTTATATATAGTTTAAAAAATTTTTTAATGGGATTTTGACATGTTATAGATGTAACGAAAACCAAAAATAAGTTATATTAGAAATATTTTAATGCACCCAAGAGAAAAAATAAATTAAATTGAGAATTCCAATATTTGCTACGTAACTCATTTAAATAAAGAGTTTTACTAAATATTCAAATAAAGTAAAAGCCTGGCGTAGTTTTTTAAACGTTTCTATCATACAGTGTTTTTTCGTTATAATAATGATCACTTGTAATAATCTCTAAATTGGGCACTCCTGACTCACAGTTTTATCCTTAAAAAAGAGGAGCCACCTAAATACGTATGTAACGCTGCCTTAAAATTAGAACATAATATTATAAATCGTAAAACCCTTAATTCCGAAGTAATTGATGAACTGAAAAACGTAATAAACTTTCTTAAAGAAAATCTAAAAAAATTAGTTTATTTTTTCATTTCACTGAATTTAAATTAAATTAAATATTAATAAAGTTCCTAAACAAAAATATCTTGATATTATTCAAGTCATTAAGAAACTCAATGTAATCAGGGCCTTAGAGAACCTAGATACTACCCGAGACGAAATTTTAGTTTATTCGATTTTTTTTTGGTTTATTCGCATAAACCTGAGATTTCACAAAACCCTAAAGAAAAAAATCGCACGGCGTTAAATTGCATGATCGTGGTGGCCAGGTGACATCAGAATTTCGTGAAATAATTTGGTCTGGAAATCGTTGCTTTAATAAATCGATTGTTTCATATGCGGTGTGGCAGATGCCGCCGTCTTGCTGAAACATGTCGTTGAATCAGTTATCATATTCCTGTAACGAATGTCTCGGTCTCAGAGTGACTTTCTCCATTTTTATAGTGGTTTTTTACAATGACAACACGTTCTTCTTTCGTGTAGCGCTCCATTTTTAATAATCGGAACAATCATGGGTTACAGCTGTCAAATTTCAGAGTTACTAATTGTACGAAAAAAAAAAAAATTACACAAAATTTAAAAAGTGTACTCTTACTGAGACAACCTTTATAAGAATTTCAGAATTTCTGGATCAGTAAATACATTTAGTTTAAAACCAGATTTAGTCCTCATAGCAGTGGCGGATTTGCAGTCCTAGCCGCTCTAGGCCCCAGGCCATGTGCCGCTCCTTTCTCAGCACCCATCATTATAGACTAGATACATAATTCATGAATTTACTTTATTCCCACTTTTAATTAATTCAGAAAATTGTTTAACTAAAATCTAGCTTATAAAGCTAGTTTATAATATTTTCCGAGGTTTCAGGGATCATTGGACATTTAAAACGGTTTTAGGTTTTGTTTTTAATAAAATAAATGTTTTAAAATGTGTTACAAAACTCGTCTGCACTTAAGCGCAGCAAAATCATTAATTAAATCTTCGCAATCCAATTTGCTTAAAAAATCAGCTTCGTTAAGCAAAGCAAGATCGTTTAATCTCTGCTCCGTCATTGTTGTGCGTAAATAGTTTTTAACTCTGCGCAAACAAGAAAACGATCTTTCTCCTGTACAGTTACTGGCGGGTGTACACACACACATACGAAGAGCAAGATCCGCGTTTGGGTAAATGGTTTGAACACCTTCGGTTCGTAACCATTTCAACAAACTGACTGCACTCTTTCGCTCCACATTTTTTATGCTGCAGTGAGAACGAAAATGAAGACATTCTTCTGTAAAATTGTCTTCTAAGTCAGTAGAATAAATCATTTGTAATGCCTTGGCCTTATCTCCGACTTCTGAGATGCTTAGATTCGTCAGGTTGGTAATAAAGTAAAATTTATTGTAGAGTAATTTATAAGCATCCCGGCGTCTTTTCAGTTCTTTTGACAATGTATCAATTACTACCAAAAAAGTATTTATTCTAAAATTTTCACGGCCATTTTTTTGTTGCATCTCTTCACCTGTATTTGTCTCGCCAGGAAGCAGCTTACGCTTTCGATTGCGTCGAAAATCTTTTTCATATTCCTGTACGAAGTACAGTTTTTTCGCTTTTTTTTCGAAATCATCGAAATTCTCTCTTGTTTCGCCAACAAAATGTATTAAAGCCTCGTTCTATGACAATGGTAATGTCAATTTCCACACTCTGAAGTTTTTTACTTGTGGCGTTAATGCGACCTAGTAAACATCCCCAAAAAACAGCCTACTCCTGCCAGTCCTGGTACTAGTGGGACTTGTTCTTTTGATATACTTGCCACATCGATCAACCCAGTAGGAAATGTATCAAGGGATTGCCCTAAGAAAGCCTGATATGACTACTTCCAAGCACTTCCAATATTCCCTCTAGCATGCGTCTGCAGGTATCTACCTTATATTCCTGCTTCCTGAGAATCGAGTGGGTAAGGAGTAAATGAGTTTTACCTAAAAACTTGTTGTGTTTTAAGAAGATTTCGTCATCGTGCGATGCGCTTGCATCTACACGTTTTCTTTTCACTCTCGAAGAGTGAAGGTTGTTTTAATTTTTATTAATTCAATGAGTGCCTCATATTTTAATAAGCTGAGCAACAGCTCAGTCTCGATTTTTATTTAGATTCAGATCAAGTTTGGTTTTTCTATATAAAAGTTGAGACAATGCTTTTGCTCAGTTTATTAGAATAGGCCCTATTATTCCATTTATTTTTAATAACTTCTTCTATCGGGGAAGCGAAACTTCTTATAATAGTCATTCAGCATAAGCGATTATTCCATTGATTCAGAGTAACTACTTCTATCCCTGGTTATTAGGGAAGCGAAAGTCAAGACCTTGCCTCCAATCCCGTCGTGGGTAAAAAAGAAGAAGGAAAAGAATCGAGTTGGGAAGGAGTGCTAGCTGCCCGAGAAGCAGTTATATCATTTCTTTCTAGCCCCTTCTTTTTCCTACTGGGAAAGTATTTTCACTTGAAGACACTGCAGAATCATCAGTTGACGGAGTGCCACTACTACTTGGAACGTGGAGTGTTGGATCAATGATAGGATCTTTAATATCTGTAGACGGTTTCCAAAGAAATCGTCTAATTTCCGCGGTTTTTTAATCGTATCCTTTTGTTTATCATCTTTTTCTTTAGCTCGCTTGCGATACTCTGCCCCACTTAACCTTACCCTTTTCTTTCCGCCCATATTTAACTATGCAACACAAAGTTTTTACGTGTGTGTGAGATAATTACAAATATTTATGTTAATAGGTATAATATAGCATTACGTGCAATGTCGTTACCAAATTAGTAAAAAACTTAATCCGCTCACTGCAATTGCTATACGCACACTGTTGACATAACTATCGCAAATCGCAGTCGCGAGCGGGCAAGCGGGTAAGGCGTGGGTGGGTGGGCAGCGGCGGGGCGCGGGGTCACAGCGGCGCGACGCACCGCATGCGCGATCTCACGAGCTTGACTGACACGCGCGTAATAACAATAGGTACCTACCTATTCTTCCTAGATCACTTATATTAAACTAAAAGTGCGAACTATTTTATATGTACGATGTACGAAATTATTTATACTTTGATACGCAAATATAGATATTTAGGAAGATTATAATCATATGGTATTATATTAAGATACTTTGCATTTGAGTTATTTCTTGCTAATCTTGTTATCATCAGTGATTTTTTTGGCACGATTTGCCGCCCTTAATATCTGGCCGCCCTAGGCCCGGGCCTACTGGGCCTTAGGGCAAATCCGCCACTGCCTCATAGTTGTAGTTACGCGCAATTTTGGATTTAGAAGATTTAAACTGGCTTTATTAATCCTCAAAACGCTCTATAATTTAAAAATATTAAACTCATAAAAGTCCTCAAAATTCTCTTAACTCTAAATACATCTTCAAAACTCTCATAATGGTTATAAAGGATTTAGGAGAAAGGGAGGAAATTGCAAAAATTTGGAAGTTTTAGACCTGTTCCAATTGCAGATCTTCATTCAATATGTTTTAACTTTGACATCACAGATGTTTTTTCATGAATTTGACAACCTGACTAAAAGATTTGTTAAAAATTAAGTAATTTATAAGCACATTTGAAATATAATAGATAATAAATGAGTTTTGTTGAGATTATCTAAGATAAAAATATTTAATACTGTAGTTATAGTTATTTTTGATGATAAATTGTGATTTTTTACAAAAAGATAAGATAAGATAAATATTTATTTAAAAAAAAAACTATAATATAATGTAACAAAAAAAGTATTAATTATACAAGAATGAACAATTTTATTGATATCCATAACGTCCTCTTTATTATAGTAAAACTTAAAATTGCACCATCATGCATTTTTTTAAGAATCTTTTGGACTATTTTTGGTTTTTTGGCATATTTTTGAAAAATCCGAAAATGTCCCGAAAAATTCTGGAAAAATTCACACGTATTCTTTCGCTAATTATAAGCACATTTTGTCATATAAAATTTATTCGTATAATTGATCCTTTTTGAGTAAAAATATCACCAAGTTTTTTTTATTTTTCGGGACATTTTTGGATTTTTAAAAAATTAGCCAAATCCAAAAAACCAAAAATAGTCCAAAAAATTTTGAAAAATTTACAAATAATAAAAATTTTTTGTAAAGTCGATTTTTTTCGTGTAAAAAAATTGCATTCAAAGACCTTTGAATTAATTTTCAGGAATAATTAGAAAAAAACATATTATGCAATGATTTGTACATATGTATGATAGGAATAACAAGTTGAGAACTTTTAACATGGATTAAATTATATACGTATACAACTTTCTAAAATCTCATTGAGAATTTCGGGGACTTAATTTAAATTTTGATTGTAAACTTTTTGAGGATTATGAGTTTTATATCTCAAGTAAAATAATGAAAACAATTTTTTTTTTATCTTAAAATCCTCACTGAGGCTTTAAGAGAACTATATTCATATTTGAGCTGCGATTTTTGAGAGTGGTATAAGTCCATTTTTTTATGAAGTGAAATATTGAAGGGTTTGCATTTGAATCATCTAAAAAGTAAGGGTAAAAGTTAATCAGTTCGAGTAATGTTATTAAGACTATAAACGTGTTAAATTTTATTATGCAAAAATAAGAAAACAAACAATTTTTCTAGCTACCAATGGACTTATACCACTTTCAATAATAAGGAACAAAGTGGTATAAGTCCATTTATTTCTACATTGAGATATTTAAGAGTTTGCGTTTGAATCAACTTAAAAATAACAAGAAAAGTTATACAATTTGGATAACGTGTTTAAAACTATAGACTTGTACAATTTAACTTCTTTTGATTAATTTATGAGGATATTTTACACCACTGACTTTGTGACTATAAATATTAAAAGAGGATATCTGTATCTGACTAAAACTACCATTTACTCATTTTTCACCAAAAATTTACTTATACCATCTTTTAAAAACAACAGCTCATTTAATTGTTGGCGGCAAATTACTACATCAAAAAAATGAGGATTTTAAAATAAACTAATATTGATTTGGTTCTCACCAAAATTGATTTTGTTGACATCGGTTATATATACAGGGTGTTCAGAGGTGGGAGGTCAATACTGCAGGGGGTGAAAGGTCAGACCGAGACAAGCAAAAAATCGTATGGGTGGGGGGGGGCATCTAGCACCGTTTGGCAGTTACAGGGTGATTCGTAAATCAGGATTTTGCCTTATATGGGAACCGCTCTTGTATTTTTATCTTTTTTTCTACGCATCGCAGCGGCCCCAAACTGATTTCAAAAAATCACTATGCGGAAGCCCTTTCCAAAAAAGTTTACACCACCCCCCTCTCCCCAACCCCTTGTCCACAATCCCCCCTGCAAGTTGAAAAAATTAACTTTTATTTCACGATTTTTCACCTTTCGCCCCACTTTTCTCCGAAATTCATGTTATTAACATACCTACTTTTTATTTTTTTTAAGTTGCCTATCTAATTATCTTTCCAAAAAGGTGCAACATGCCCAGGTAGGAAAAGGATACGAAAATTTATTTACAAAAATCCTTTTACAGAATATCATGATAATTCGAATTTTTAGGAAATTATACTTAAGTTTACTAAAAAATACATTTTGTTCGCTTAAAAACTAATTACAATTAAAACGTTTGTCCTTTAAAAGCTGTTCAAAATGTTCTCCGCTAGTTTCGATGCATGCAAGTAGCCTTCGTTTTATTTCACGTTTGAGGTCTATGGTAGCCAGTCTCTCCCGTATTTTCGTGGCTGCAGTCGCAATCCTGGTAACTAATTCTTCTCTGGTGTTGATTGGTCTTGAGTAAACTTCATCTTTCATCATTCCCTATAAGAAAAAGTCCAGTGGAGTAAGGTCCGGTGACCTAGCAGGCCAAGGAATCGGTCCACCTCGTCCAATCCAGCGCTCTGGGTAATTTTCATTTTACCTTGCCCTAACAATGTTCCCAGTATGCGCAGGTGCTCCGTCGAGCTGTAAATAAATTGCGCTTCTGGTGGCCAGGGGGATGTCCTCCAACAGATCCGGAAGGGTATTCTCCAAAAAGTCCGAGTATAGCTGACTATTCAGCACTTGGGGCAAGATGAAGGGTCCTATCAACTGGTTGCCGATGATGCCAGCCGAGACATTGACACTAAATCTTTGCTGGAAGGACCGACACCTGGTCCTATGTGGGTGCACATCTGACCAGGTGTGGAGGTTGTGGAAGTTTGTGATGTCATCCCGGGTGAATTGCAATTCATCCGTTCACAGAATTCGGTCTAGAAACCTTCTGTTTTCGATGTCAGACTCGAACAGCCAAGTGCAAATTGCAATCGTCTTTCGGAATCTCCTTCCTGTAGTGCTTGGACCGGGATATGGTGGTATGGATGTAGTCCCTCTCGGTTCACAACGGTCCAAACTCTCCCTGAAGACAATCCTGACCTTCGTGCGACCTGCCTGATGCTTATTACAGGGCTGTTCCTG
Organism: Dysmachus trigonus; assembly: GCA_949715965.1. Lineage (NCBI taxonomy): Eukaryota > Metazoa > Arthropoda > Insecta > Diptera > Asilidae > Dysmachus > Dysmachus trigonus. The sequence continues at coordinate 2,821,612 of OX454322.1, forward strand.
ACGATGTTGAGGATTTGTTGGTCGGGGTCCGCTGAATCGGCCGATTTTCCTGCTCGCGTTTCTGCTCTGGGGGCGGTTACACTTCCGGTTTCTTTTAATCTTCTGAAAGTCCTTGAAAATACCCTTCTGTTGGGTACCCGCCGATTCGGGAATCTCCTTTGGTATTCTCGTACGGCCTCACTATCATTTCCTTCTACTAAACCGTACACGCAAATTATATCGGCATACTCGTCAACACTGAATTCTGCCATTTTATCTTAATTTTTTCTATTAAACACCCGTCCTTTTCGCTTGCTTATTCAACTGTGGTCAATGTCCTTTCAAACTTACCCATTTTTATACCATAATTCGTAGGAGGTATTAGAAACGGAGCGTCAGGATACTTAAGAGTCAATACTGGATATAATATACTAATAACGCTATTTAACGAGATTACATTTATTATTTTATTACTGTTTTGCTGAAATAATAAAAATGTACTACCTCTGTTTCCTAAACAAATATTTCCGAACTTGCTGTCATAAAAATTGTTTACTTAACGATTTTTTTCATTATGGTGCAATAAAGTAATTAGGTACCTGTGAGGATGTTTTAATTTCAGGACTTTTGCAACCCTTTTCTACCTGGGCATGTTGCACCTTTTTGGAAAGGTAATTAGATGGGCAACTTAAAAAAAATAAAAAGTAGGTATATTAATAACATGAATTTCGGAGAAAAGTGGGGCGAGAGGTGAAAAATCGTGAAATAAAAGTTAATTTTTTCAACTTCCAGGTGGGATTGAGGCCAAGGGGTTAGGGATAGGGGGGTGGTGTAAACTTTTTTGGAAAGGGCTTCCATATAGTGATTTTTTGAAATCAGTTTGGGGCCGCTGCGATGCGTAGAAAAAAAGATAAAAATACAAGAGCGGTTCCCATATAAGGAAAAATCCTGATTTACGAATCACCCTGTAACTGCCAAACGGTGCGAGATGCCCCCCCCCCCCCCCCCCCCCCCCCCCCCCCCCCACCCATACGATTTTTTGCTTGTCTCGGTCTGACCTTTCACCCCCTGCAGTATTGACCTCTTACCTCTGAACACCCTGTATATTCGAAATGTAAATGCTGTCTTTTAAGAAGTAATTGTTCCAATAATGGGAATATGCATTCCACTTTTTCCTGTTCGTCAAGGACCAAGGATTATGTATCAAATTACCTATATGATAATTACTCTTTCATGTTTTGTCCCAAAAGTATTTCATTTACAAACTAATAGTACCCTTCTCCAAAAACTCCAATAAAGTGGCAACGGCAATGGGATAGCACTTATGGGTTCCATTACCTTCTACCCTTAAAGCACTACCCTTTCTATTTCTAATTCGACCCTCTTTTATTAAAAATGTAATGATATTCAGGGTTATTATTAACATAAACAACTTTCAGGCGGTGATTTACGCAATTACTGCCATGCATGCATATACAATATGTAGGTCCATTCCTACTGCCGGTCCTTGAAAGCCACCTTATTCAAATACTTTCCGACTTTCGTTCATTCATATACATAAACCCCTGGAATGAGGTCTCTTAGAAGTTAACACTGCATAATTACATTAGATTAGTTGGCCGTATTATCACAACACACAGAATGACATTGCCGTAGAGATGACCATTCACACGGGCAGAAGTCGGGCAGTTTTCTCTCTTCACATTCGGAGCAGAAGGAACAACTTCACTAGCAGGAGGAAGTGTTAATTATTCAAAACAATTTCTGCCCAAACTGTGCAACATATAGCACGGAATTGGACCTTAATTGCAGCAAACGGATTAAATCTCCTGAGCTACCAGTCCTAAAAGGTCATTGTACGGGGGAGGAAACACGTTCATATCATAAAACTGGTGCTAAAAAATACACTTTTGGATAAATGAGAATCAGAGAAGTAAGAAATGTTCTTACACTTCGAACGGATTATTATGTCTGTTGGATATCTCCTATATTTTTTAAAGAACATCCTATAGAAATTGCAATTTTCTCATGTTGCCGAGTTCAGTGAACGTTTTACGTTTAAGAAAGGCAATAAATCGACTGAGAGATTTTCATCATGGAAAACATTTATTTTTTACATTCACAAGGAAACGTTCTCAGGTGTGTCTCACCGATTTTGATGAAATTGAAATATGTTATAGAGTATCGAAAAATAAGAGTCACGTATTTTTTTTTATCTGCGTATACGCACATTTAGGGGGTACTTTTATTTATTGTCTTTTTTTTATAAAAATTGGTGTATTTTTCAAAAGTTTGTCGGCCATGTTGGATCCGCCATTTTTAATTTTTTAAATTTAACGTCAGAATCGTAATCAGCGACTCCAAAAACCCCTTAATACTGATTTTCAGGAAAAAACTGATGTCTGAAAGAATATATACATATCATTTACGTATTAGTTTTAGGGGTTGTTTACCCCCTTGAGGAACTTTTTTTTACGAAAACACAAAAACAGGTCAACTTTATTTTTCAAAATCGTATGTAAAAAAATTTTCTTCAATTATTTTTAACTAAAACTGAGTCACTCGAACTGAGAGAAGGTAGGTGTACTAAAGTGTGTTTTTTAAGAGCGTCCGGATTTTGAATTTGAATAAAATATAAAAGTTAAGTATTTTGACCATAAATTTTATTTTATTCGAAAGACAACTTTCCAAACATTTAATATTTAAATTCAATTTCGGGCATATGAATACCACACGGTTGCCAATTATATAGTGTGTCCTATTCGTCCAATTGTTGACCTCTTTTTCGACCATCTGGGGTCGTATATTCGTAATGACACGTCTTATGTTGACTCTCAATGTGCCTCAACTGAAGCTGGTTTATCAGCATGGACCTTTCAATAAATCGATTGTTTCGGTCGCTGTATGGCACATAGTACTGTCCTGTTGGAACAACAAATCCCGGATTATTGCTTTGTACCGCTTACTATTGACTATTGGGGCTTCAATTCCTGCACTGATTGGATCTTGTAAGCCTTAAGGCAAAGATCTTATGCTAAATTCTCCAAATTGTGAACGAACAAACCACAAGTTGGACAAATTCCGATCTTCAACAACATTAGCTTCAACAATTGCGATATTTTCTTCGAAAAGCGCTGGTCTTGTTGATAGCATGTTGTCATGCAGCGTTAAGTTTACGCGGAGATTTTCAATAATACGACAAATAGCAAGTTAAGATTGACGATTATTCGGTTCATAAAATTCATAAAATGGTGACATTGACACTTACAAACAATGACAGCTCATTTGGCAACGCTTTTGTTAATAGCCATCTTTAGTGCATTTTTGTGTGCAATGGTTTTCAGAAACACAAATTGTTTTTTGAAGAAGAGTAAGTTATATTTCAGAAAGTATCAATTTTAATTCAATTTAATAAATAATATTTCCGCAGGTATCAACTCTAATTCAGTTACGTAAATTGTATTTCATAAAGTATCAAATATCAACTCTAATTCAGTTTATGGAGTTCTATTTCAGAAAATGTAAGTTATATTTCAGAATACCTACCAAGAAAATATATTTTAGAAAGCATCGTTTTGCTATTTAAAAATTGTAATCCAGAAGTATTTGCGATTCAGATTATAGGATAATAATAATAAAAACCCAGCTTTTAATAGTTTCTGTATTATACGTACAATGGGCCTTTATTTGTACTGCAATAATCTCGTTTTTCTCACACATTATTTTTAAAACTCAAAAAATAATAGGATTTTTAAAGTTTTTATTCAAAACAAATGCCAGATCCTGAAAGCATCCTGAAAAATCTCCTATATACGATTTTGGAAGAAATTCGCCCCAATTTTCTATTCGATTCGTATAATTGAACTTTAACAAAATTTTTTAATGAGTTAATTCTTTTGTAAAACTTTGATCAATCGGTCCAGAAAAACGGTTTTAAATATCGATTTGAAAATTGGTTAATGGGTTAATTTTTCCATCAATATTTGTAAATAAGTGGTAGGTTTTCTAAAAAACCGCAAAAAGACTTTTTTTTACTTCAAAAACCATGCGAGGTCATTGTAGAGAATTTATTCAAATTTTCAAAACCATCTTTGAATTTACAGACAAAAGGATTCTTTTTCATAAAAAGTTGGGCATCTTCGCGAAAAATTGACACGGAGAGAATTAAAACAAAAAACAAAATTAATTAATTAACTGACCTTTGGATAAGTTTAAGTAAAAAAAAGTTGTCCAATCGAACATGCGCTATTTCTTATGATTGCGTGAAACCCGTAGCTCAAAACAATTTTTAGCCAAAAGATATTAAAACTAGAGACTTCAAGCATCAAAATACTTTTTGTTTCATCTCGATACGACAATTTATCACTAAGAAATTTGCTCCCTTAATTTTTTGGAGTAGTGTATATTTGATTAAACTGAAATACAACTGATACTTTCGAAAATGAAATTCACTCATTTGAATCATAATTCATAATGTCTGCTCAGGTGTGATGGATAGTAAATTTTATTAGAAAAGGTAAACGAAATGGTCTGGTATATTTATATTCTCTAAGAAGTGCAATTTTGTTAAACATTCAAAGGGAAAACCAAATTTTAAGAGGTGCTAACGTGATACCGCACAGAGTTCTCAACCTGATTAATCTGATATCAGTTCTATTAGCTGTATTCTGGAATAAACTTAATATAAACTAGCTGGGTTACCCGGTTTCATCCGGCGTTGGGTAAATACTTCCTAATTAAACACTTCTCAAATGTTCTAGTTTGTTATATCCTAGAAATTGTTTCAACCCGAAAACCCATTGAATTTCCAAATCTTAATAATATTCAAAATCAGTAGCCTTAAAATAATCATTATACCAATTTTCATTAAAATCCGTTGAAATCGAAAAGTTTTGGTGGCCATCTTGGATTTGGAAATATTGATAATATTCGAAATTAGTGGCCTAAGAATAATCATTGTACCAATTTTCACTAAAATCCGTTGAAATCGAGATATCTTTGCCGCCATATTGTGTCCGCCATCTTGGATTTATAAATTTTGATAACATTCAAAATAAGTGACCTCAAGATAATCATTGTACTAATTTCCATTAAAATCCGTTGAAATCGAGAAATATTGGTGGCCATCTTGGATTCGTAAATTTTGATAATATTCAAAATCAGTGACCTCAGGATAACCATTTTACTAATTTTCATTAAAATCCGTTGAAATCGAGAAATCTTGGTCGCCATATTGGATCCGCCATCTTGAATTTCTAAATTTGGACAGCGGATTTGAAATTAGCATGCCGCGAAACCCCTATATACCAATTTTCATGAAGATCGCCTCAAATTAAAAAATTTCAGCCGAAAAACTTTAGCCTATATGTTAAGTTGAAATATGTTCTACAGTCGTTTAGGCGTGATTGTGCAACAAACAAATAAACAAACAAACAAACTTAAATTTTTATATATATACAGGGTGTCCCAGAACTCAACGTCAAGCTGAAACGGGGTGATAGGATGGATTGTTACCATCATGAGAAAAATCAGAAAAAAAATCTATCCCATGCAGTTTGAAAATTATGGGTATTTAAGAAAAACCTAGAAATTTGGTAAAACTGTAACCATTTTTCGGTTATTGTGGTTAATTTTTATTATTTTTGTTATTTTAAACTTTGGAACCGTATCCCTAAATATTATTTCTAGAATCACAGTCAAAAATAATGACAGAATTGCCCCAATTTTCCTAGAATTAAGACTATTTGCTAAACTATGAATTTAACATTTTCAAAATTTGTCGACTTTGAATGGCCCTCCTTTAAAAAAAATGTACTAGAGCGCCTTGGCAAGTGCCATTGAAAGTTGGCCCATTTAATCAGGATTGTAAAAAGGTACAATACTTGTTAGTTTCATACTAAAAAAAACGAGTGAAAAAATAAAAACCACAAGTAACCCGATTTTTGCTAACCCGTTTTACTCAGTTAAAATGTTTTTTATTTGCACAAGCTCTTGGTAGGTTCTTAATTTTACGGCAAAATGATAAGAGAGATGGATAGTGGACATGTTTGCCATGAGTGAGCGAGACAGATAGTGACGCCACGCAGTGAGACGAAGATGCGTCGTTTAAACCAGTGCGAATGAAACAGATACAGACGCCATACCAAGCAAATGGCTACGCTACCAGTCTGACACCAGTTAGTACGTTTCGCTCATTCGTCTACTGCGCACCTTTCCGTATTCGCTTGTGTTGATTTAGTACTGACAACTTTGGCTTCTCTCTTTATTTTAAATAATAGTTGTTGGCTTCTCTCTTTTGGAATTGAACTTTTGTGTTGGCATCCTTGTTATCTGCCATGCCTACGCGCTACACTTCACAAGAATATGCGAACATGCACCTCATTTATGGGGAATGCAGATGCAACGCAAGTGCCGCCGCTAGACTTTATCGTGAAAGATATCCAAATTTAGAGCGCTATCCGGATCACCGCGTGTTTGTTAATGTGCACCGTTCACTCACGGAGGGCGGTCATTTCTCGAATCAAATACAGGCTGGAGGTAGACCTCGCTTTCCTTACGAGGAAGAAGTGTTAGAAGAGGTCGCCGATGACCCAAGTATTTCCGTTCGTGGAATTGAAGAAAGAATGGGAATACCCAAAAGCACAGCACATCGTATTTTACAAAGAGCCGAAATGCATCCGTTTCACGTACAACGAGTTCAAAGGCTTCTCCCTCGAGATTATCCTGAAAGGATTTCATTTTGTAGAACAATGCTACAGAGGCATAATGAAAATCCCCAATTCATCGGAAAAATTCTCTGGTCAGATGAATCTACATTTAAAAAAGATGGTTACATAAACTTACACAATTTTCACGAGTGGCATGTGGAGAATCCACATTTAATGCGAGAAGACAGATCCCAGTATCGCTTTAAAGTAAACCTGTGGACCGGAATTTTAAACGGCAAAATTGTTGGGCCTTTTGAGCTGCCTGAGAACTTGAATGGCACGAATTATCTACATTTTTTACGAGAAAATTTACCAACTTTGTTAGAGGACGTACCACTAACAGATCGTCGCCACATGTGGTATCAACAAGATGGCTGCCCAGCGCATTACGCAGTGCAAGTAAGAGACTTCCTTGACCAGGAATATCCGGGAAGGTGGATTGGACGTTCAGGCACTATCTCGTGGCCAGCCCGTTCCCCAGATTTAAATCCCCTGGATTTTTTTTATTGGGGCGTTCTCAAAGAAAGAGTTTATTCAAAGCCCATTGAGAGCGTAGCCGAGCTGCGAGAACGAATTTCTCAAGCTGCTGAGGACATCAACTCTCGAGGATATGCCCGGCTAATAACTAGATCTTTTTTAAGAAGATGTAGGGCGTGTATTGAGGCTGATGGTAAACAATTTGAACATTTGTTGTAATAAAAAATGTTATTTCCCTATCTGACTTTTATTCTAATAACCTAAACTAAACTAGGTCAAGACTTTTCATTATTTTATTAATTTTACTTTTGTTGACTTTTTTACTTTTGTTGACTGTCTCGCTCATGGCAAACATGTCCACTATCCATCTCTCTCATCGTTTTGCCGTAAAATTAAGAACTTACCAAGAGTTTGTGCGATGAAAAACATTTTAACTGAGTAAAATGGGTTAGCAAAAATCGGGTTACTTGTGGTTTTTATTTTTTCACTCGTTTTTTTTAGTATGAAACTAACAAGTATTGTACCTTTTTACAATCCTGATTAAATGGGCCAACTTTCAATGGCACTTGCCAAGGCGCTCTAGTACATTTTTTTTAAAGAAGGGCCTTTCAAAGTCGACAAATTTTGAAAATGTTAATTTCATAGTTTAACAAATAGTCTTCATTCTAGGAAACTTGGGGCAATTGTGTCATTGTTTTTGACTGTGTTTCTAGAAATGTTATTTAGGGTTACGGTTCCTAAGTTTAAATGAACAAAAATAATAAAAATTAACCACAATAACCGAAAAATGGTTACAGTTTTACCAAATTTCTAGGTTTTTTCTTAAATGCCCATAATTTTCAAACTGCATGGGATAGATTTTTGTTCTGATTTTTCTCATGATGGTTACAATCAATCCTGTCACCCAGTTTCGGCTTGACGTTGAGTTCTGGGACACCCTGTATAGGGATTTGAATTTTTTGAATTATTGGAAATTTACAATAATTAAAAACAAAATATACTTTTTAAATTACATTTATGTTCAGGAAATCTATTTTTATATGAAAATCTTCGTAAGCTCTTTAAAGTGCTGATAGCCACTGTAGCTATACAAAACAATTTCCCTTATCAATAACCACTGTATTAATATTTTTTAGTGAAGTGGCTGTATTTTTTAACGACTACTGCCTGTCGTAGTTATTTCTGAAATTAGTAAAATAGGCTCCATTATCACTGATTAATGAATTCATTTATTTTGATCCTATTCCCTCAGTAAGTCAATTATAAAGCAAATTGTAAATACGTTTTCAGTGAAGCTGGTTTCAGCATTAGCCCATGGTAGTGAAATTAAAATTCCTCCTAAAATCAGGTATATTGGAATTAATTTCCATTATCACTGAGTTTGTAATAGTCAAATTGAATTTGCACTGTCGCTAATTGTTCAGTTCGAGTGGAATTGAATTTGAACTGCCACTTAATGTTTCCGGTTTGGTAACACTTGTTTTGTGTAATTATATTACAAAGTAGGATTCGCTTATTATAAATAAAACGAATTTAAACAGCTCATGAAATATGTTTAGGACTATTACAATAATATCGAAAGAGGCAAACACTGCACAGCAGATAAAACGAAGGCCATTTTAAAGTATGAAAAGAAATGGACAAAACAATTCTGCAAATGCAAGGTTACTGAATTGTTCCTGGAAGCTTCCACAAAACAAACATGTTAAAGCAGAGAGGATAACAAATACCAAAATTCGGAATCCGCCAACAAGAAAAACGACTGTCTACATGGCTCGAAGGATTGTTCGCTTCTGCAAGTCTGATCTTTTTATATCTTACCGCGTACAATGGAGCCTTATAGTGGATAATTCCGGCCAATTACATGAAAGTACCGGAGGCATACTTCACGGTTAGTGAAGCAATGGCTTACGGAAAAGAAAATAAATGTTTTAGGATGGCCTCCTCAAAATCCTATCGAGAACTTCTGGAATGATATAGGGAACAAGATTCGGGACGATAAACCATCAAATTTGAATCTTTTACAAGAAAGCGTAAAGAGGGTTTCATTCAACATGACAACGCCTAGTGGAAAATATGCCATCTGGATTTAAGTCGGTGTTAAGAGACAATGGTTATCGAACTAAATATTGAGGTTTGATAAATAATCTCACTTTCTTGTTTACAATTTTCTTAGATTTTATAGACATGAACTATTTCTTTTAACATTTATCCCGTTAATAAAATTGTACTATATTTGCTTAATGTTTATCTGTGAAAAATGTTAATTTGAAAAAAATATTATCAAATTCAACCAAAAACAATTCAACTGACATTAAAATTATCTTAATAAAAGTAATTTTGTCAGTTTAATATTATCTTATCAAATTGATAGTTACATTTTCATATCAAATATAGTGGAGATTTAAAATGAAACGTGAAACTTTTTATACACATTAAAAATTACCATCGATCAGAAATTCGAAAAATTTACTTATAATGTTTAATATCAATCTAATATCTAATATATTGTTATCAATATAATATGAGGTTATTTCTCAACTGGGACATTTTCATAATTTCAATTTAACCATGAGAGGTATCAAAATTATATGTATGTAAGTTGAAAAGTAAAGTTCAAAATATTGATCCGAGAGTTATATTGATAATATCCTATTTCAATTTTATGTTAACTATTATGAGAATGATAGATGGTAAAAGGATTGATAATACTCATGTTGTCAAAATAACCTATTTCTCTATGGCTGAAAATTATAAAGGAAAAACGTCAATTTTACCATAAACTTTTCTCTTTAGGTATTATTAAAATAACAATAGTAGTAAGTTAAAACGTGTAAAAAATATTGACTTGTTATAAATTTATTACCAACTTTGCTATTTCTGCGTACATGACCCATAAAAATAAGATTTTCTACTGCAACCTGACGACGAAACCCTTTTTTAACCCATTAACGCCGAGGTGATCAGAATTTTTACTAACTTTTCAACGTGGTTATTTATTATGGTATCGGACCAAAAAAATAATGCAAATCCTCTATTCCTACGCGAAATTTGATGCTCTTTCAGAATCTGAGCTCAAAATTTCGATTAGATACCGAGAAAAAAAAATATGGTCGATTGAAACGTGAAAAACGTGAAAATTTTCGAAAAAAAAATTTTTTCGCATTTTTTTTCACAATGATACCGCAAAGGTATCAACTTTTTACTATAATCAGAGGTGATCATGGCACTCGAACATTAAGAGGAATTTTTTTCAGAAAATTTCATCGACGTTTTTTTTCAAAATGGCGGCGTGAATGAAAAAATTTCTTAGAACAAAAATGTCTTAAAATTAGTCAAAGAACACTCTCAAATTTTTCCAGAATTTTTGGATACGATTTTTGATTTTTGAAAATTTCAAAAAATCCAATTTTGCAAAAATACCTCAACAATTTTTGAAAAAATGTTCTTTGACTACTTCTTGGCTGATTCTGTGCATATACATTGTTTTTTTCTACTCTTAGCATTACCCAGAGACAACGGCGTGGAGATCTGAACGCCACACATTTATTTTATTTATTTAAACCTATAGACTTTAGGAAAAAAATTTTAAGAACAAAAAAGTCTTAAAATTAGTCAAGGAACACTCTCAAATTTTTTCAAAAAATTTTCAGGTATTTTTGAAAAATTGGATTTTTTGAAATTTTCAAAAATCAAAAATTGTATCCAAAAATTCTGGAATACTTTGAGAGTATTCTTTGACTAATTTTAAGACATTTTTGTTCTTAGAAATTTTTTTCTAAAGTTTATAGTTTTTAAGAAAACGATAAATTAAGATTTTTATAAAATTTTTTCATTCTCGCCGCCATTTTGAAAAAACACGTCGATGAAATTTTCTGAAAAAAATTCTTCTTAATGTTCGAGTGCCATGATCACCTCTGATCATAGTAAAAAGTTGATACCTTTGCGGTATCATTGCGAAAAAAAATGCGAAAAATTTTTGTTTTTGAAAATTTTCACGTTTTTCACGTTTCAATCGACCATATTTTTTTTTCTCGGTATCGAATCGAAATTTTGAGCTCAGATTCTGAAAGAGCATCAAATTTCGCGTAGGAATAGAGGATTTGCATTATTTTTTTGGTCCGATACCATAATAAATAACCACGTTGAAAAGTTAGTAAAAATTCTGATCACCTCGGCGTTAATGGGTTAACACAAGTTTCGGACATTTGGACTTAATGAGCGTTTTTCTTTCATATAAATTGAAATAATATTTTTATAATTTTTTCTTCTAATGAAGTTGCCAAGAGATAGTACGGTTAATATATTTATGCAGAAAGATTAGGTAAAGGAACTGCGAAAAATTATTTTAGCACATATAAAATGATTTTTTGCCTTTTTTTAGCGCATTTTTCGAAAATTCGCCAAAAATTTATTTTGCCGTCAAATAAGGTCTGAAAACTCGTACCCAATCTTTCAAATAAATTTTAGATTGATTAATTCCCTTAATTAGGAAAAATGGTACGAGACCTAGCGTAAAGAGCTTGTTTTTAATAAAGTGCTTTTTGGACAAAAAATAATAATTAAAGCTGTATTAAATCATGTTTATATAATTTCATGATGGATAGTTATTATACTACAGTTTTGTTATTTTTGATATTTGAAAATGTGCGCGCCTTTATTTTAGAGATAAGAAAAAAAAAAAGAAACGATTACGAGTTTGCAGACTTTATTTTATTTGAATTTTCGAAAAATGCGCTAAAACTGTTAAAAAGGGCAAAAAAATCTACTTTAAATACGCTAAAATAGTTTTTCGCAGATTATTTACCTGATCTTTCTGCATAAATATATTATTTGTACTATTTCTCAGAAACTTCATTAGAAGAAAAAATTATAAAAATTTTATTTCAATTTATATGAAAGAAAAACGTTCATTAAGTCCAAATTTCCGAAAAATCTGTTAAAAAAGGTTTTCGTCGTCAGGTTATGCAGATCTTATTCGAAGTGCTTCGAAAAAAGCAGATTCGAAGCGCTTCACCCACATTTCATAGTATACTTCGAAAAAGTGCTTCTCAAGGAGCTTAAAAAAGTGCTTACTTCTGCGGACATCATATGTTAAAAATTTTGTGCTTCAGTAGGATCACTTGGGAATATCTTTTAAAGCGATTCTTTTTCCGTAGGGCATGTACTATATGTGCACACAGCTTGTGTTTCCATTCACATGTATCGAAAACGAAGGATCAGGTCCAAACGATATACATGTACTAAATTTGCACTTTTCTAGGACTTTACCTATTGTACATATTTTGGTTTGGTTTTGCTTTTAACTATCAGTATAACGTCATAATATATTGTAAAAGTATTTTTACGTTGTTGTTTTTTCCAAAACGTATCAAATATTTAAAAAAATCGCCTGATTTCATTCAAAAACTGATGTTGCGTTTTCGAAACATCCCAAGGCTTTAGTTGGATCAAAAGTAGCTCAGGGTTAAATTTTCATGATCCTAGTGTCATTCCAAATGCCTAATTTTATGTTTACAATAGTTTTCTACATTTTGATAAGCTAAGGTACTAAGAACCATAAACTGATATTATATTCGTCCTGTTGAGCTTAGTGCTGCAGGATTCCTCCCAATACGATTCTTGAACTAGACATTTTAAACATTTTACAAAGTTACAGAAGTACATCATATATATGATTTTCAGTTTGTGAACATATGCTTACTTCATTTTTGGTTAGTTACCTTTATGCAGTCACATTTTTTATTATTTCGCCAAATTTATTTCACAAGTCAAAGGGATTTTGTAATTTAATTTTATTTGTTTGCGAAATTTTTATAATACAAACAAGATTAAAATTTGCAATTTTCGCTGTTGCAAAAGGAAAATTGCAGCATCAATATTAGGCTGACAGTAAAGCAAACAGAACTCTTTCATTTCGAGCATGTTTGCAATTAATCACTTTCAGTATCACACGTACGTTTATTTACCCTTTTCTACAGGAGTTCGTCATGGGCAGCGAACTTGGGCCTGTTAAAGAATCAACGTTTCAAAAAAAAAAAAAAAAAATGATAATGCAATCCGGGGTATATTCGCAGTTTTTAAAAAGTATCAAACATTAAAAATATGATAAACAGATATTTAGAATCTAGCAATTGACAAAACTCATTATGTAAATTTTTTTCGAAACATTATGCAAACGATTTGCCTAGAATAGCAACGACGCCCTTGTTCGCAACTCATTTATTTACAGGACATTGCTGTTGACTTCGCTTTTTATTATGTCCTATTCTCAAGTGTCTTCGTGCTGAGGTGTTCTCGAAGCTCAATTTATTTTCAGAGGCTTAAGTGAACCCTTGGGATTTTCCATCATATTAATTAACCAATACATTTGGAAACGCAAACGGACAAGCTAGACGTACACGCAGTATTTTTTTTTATCGCAGAAATTAAAAAGTCGCATATTTTATTGCGATTGTTAAGAAAAACATTGATTTTCAATAAAATATAGACCTATAAGTTAATCAAAGTTATAAAAAAATGAAATTTCTCTGAATTAATTCGATTATACATACACACATATATTGCACTTCCACAAACTGGATTTATTATTGAAAGCACCTTCTTAATAGCGCATTAATCGCAGACGTTAAATAGAATAAGAACATGTGTAAATAAGGGATTTTTCATTAAGAGCGACACATTTTTTTTCTTATAAAAAGATTTGTGTATAAGACACTGAGCTGATCATTATTTGATATGAAAGTACAATCGATACCATTAATTATGGAGTATAACATCATTCAAATGACTCCCACGGAGACGATTACACAATTAAATGCGCTGAAGCCAATTTTCCATTACTACTTTCCATAAATCGACAGATATTCCAACATTAGATGTTGGCTTTAAGAGCTTCTAAAGTCTGTAACTTATTGGAATAGAAATTGACTATTGACTTAACATAGAATAGTCTAAAGGCATGAACGAAGCGACCAATTGACTGGTCCATTTCTGCATATAACGCGTTCACCGAACTTCTTTATCACTAAATCGATTGTTTGACCAGCTGTGTGACATGTTGCGCCGTCTTGCTGAAATTGTAGTTACGTCGTAATTGAGCCGTTTATTTTGAAAGTGGCTTAAGTCCAAATGATCATAAAGACTATTTTTCTATATTCTTGTAAAGTAAAATAGTCTTTATGATCATTTGGACGAAAAAATTTTTAAGAACAAAAAAGTCTTAAAATTAGTCAAGGAACACTCTCAAATTTTTTTAAAAATTTTTTAGGTATTTTTGAAAAATTGGATTTTTTGAAATTTTCAAAAATCAAAAATTGTATCCAAAAATTCTGGAAAAATTTTAGAGTGTTCTTTGACTAATTTTAAGACATTTTTGTTCTTAGAAATTTTTTTCTAAAGTTTATAGTTTTTAAGAAAACAATAGATTAAGATTTTTATAAAATTTTTTCATTCTCGCCGCCATTTTGAAAAAACGCGTAGATGAAATTTTCTGAAAAAAATTCCTCTTAATGTTCGAGTGCCATGATCACCTCTGATCATAGTAAAAAGTTGATACCTTTGCGGTTTCATTGTGAAAAAAAAATGCGAAAAAATTTTTTTTCGAAAATGTTCACGTTTTTCACGTTTCAATCGACCATATTTTTTTTTCTCGGTGTCTAATCGAAATTTTGAGCTCAGATTTTGAAAGAGCATCAAATTTCGCATAGGAATAGAGGTATTGCATTTTTTTTTTTGTTCCGATAACATGATAAATAAACACGTTGAAAAGTTAGTAAAAATTCTGATCACCTCGGCGTTAATGGGTTAAGCCACTTCCCTATATATTTTTTTGTCCCTATATATTTTTTTGTCTTATAAACACAGCAACATTATGAAGTGAACATTTTGATTCGAATTTTTCCACAAGATGATCAATGGATCGTTTAGTTGGACTATTATACCGATTGAAAATTTGAACTAATGCATGTCAAATTGTTTCAAACTATCTCGAATTTGAATAAAACATTTCGAAAATTTGTAGACGTTGTTGAACCGTGTATTGTTCCATGATTAAATGGTAGATATTGACGAATTAAATTGCCAAAACAAACCGGAGTAAACTTTAGGACCATCAAAGTAAATGATTATGTTTTTAGTGAACCCCAATACAGATGTCGAAAAGTCTGTTTTTATACATTTGCAAGTGTAATAAGGCGAAAGGATTCTGCTTTGGGCGGCATTTGGACCAAAATTCATACAACAAAAAGAGTCATTTTTAATGTTTTTAAAACTTCGTTTGATAACATTTTATTATATATATATTATAGCTCAATTGGGGCATATTTTGTATACATATTTTTATTTTTAAGGTTTTTTGTTTATTGTAGAACATTTCTTATTAATATTTATTTGTATTGAATTTTAAGTATGTAGAATTTAAATAGTATGTAGCGTAAAAAATGTAAGTCTTTGAATATTTTATATGAATACTAGAGTTTCACTTGCTAGACTTAATATTCTACTAAATTTACACGATTATTATTAACATATCTATGACTTTTCTTTATATCCTTTGCTTTGATTTACACGGTCTACAGCTTATTTGAACCTATCCTGCTTTTTCACGGTTTTACACGGTTTCTATTAACTTCTATTCTATTCTGTTTTTCTTGGAACACATCTACCGTGTAAATTGAGGAATTTGATGTCTGTACACCATACATTAAAATTGGAAAGTTTGGGTGAAAATTTCATATAAATAAAACATATAAAACTAATTTTAAAAATTAATATTCCCTATTTTAAAATCTCATTCATCTCCACTTCCGCTTGTAGCATTTTGGGTCTAACTTGACTCGATTTGTAGGTCAAACGCAGCTGTTGCATTTGTTTGTAAAATTTCGCTCAGGTGTTTTAACTACGTCTGGAGGCAACGCATATCAAAGTGTTGAAAAGGGCACTTCTCTACTAAATGCTAATTAAGTTGCCTATTCTCTGTTCTTTTTTATAATTTAATTGCACAATTTGTTTCTCAGACTTTCTTTGCGACATTTCTCTTTTATTTCCTCCTGCTTCCGTTTTGTGAGTACAAACTTCTACGTTAATATTGAATGGCGTTGAAGTTGGGGGTGTTTTAAAGACTCTCTAAAATTCTTCTGTTCTTTTCTTAAAAGTCACATGGATTTGTAGTTTGAAAGAATTTCTTCTATGTGTAATATTATAATGAATCTAATTCTTTTTTCAATGATTTCTGGTTACTCTATTCAACTATTAAAATTTCATAAGAAATGTAATTTCATAATAAAATAGTAAAATAAGGGTCCAAAGTACTTTTTCTAAAAAAGCAAAATATCGAACTGACAGAAAGAAAATGAATATACTTTTTTTAAAAATGGGTCCTGTTTTTTGAATGTCATCAAAAGAATACAATCACAAAGAGCATTTCACAGACATTTTGTTTAAAAAAGCAAAATCAGAACTTGTCTACTTTGCAATGAAATAAGTATACCATTGCAAACAACACAAAAATATGTATTTTATTTAAAAAATATATATAATGTGCGCTCCCATTGAGACTCTCCTTACAAATTGCAGAAAGAAGTGGGATTGAAATTCGAATAGATGTAGTCCACAATACATTCATACAAATATTTCTATTCCCATTTATAAGAAGTTGAACCGCTCGTCTTTTGATGTGATTTTTGCAATGTAGAGAATCTTTCGAGGAACTAAATAAAGCCGAGAGGGGTCGAAAAAATTTATGAGGAATGGTCTTTCCTGCAAAAGAAGCCACGGGCAAGGGCTAGTATTCGATACAAAAAACATTACCGAGATGGATATCAAGCCCGAGGCTCATGACGTAGAAGGCATATGTATTACTACTTATTAATATCAGTGCTAACCATCAAAGTAAATGATGATTTTTTTAGGAAACCCCAGGAAATACTTCGAAAAGTATGTTTTTAGATGTGAGAGTGAGAGAATCATAATGCAAAGGGATTTTATTTTTGGCGGTATTCTAACCAAAAGTCATAGTGACTTTGAATTCGAGACAAGTCAAAGTAGTAGGACACAATGCTCAGAAATAGTTGAGAAAAATGGCTTGAAAGTTCCTTCATTACTTTATGTATAAGGTATATATACCCCCGGTCGTGGTGCGCCGTAGTGTAAGTGGTAACGCGCTAGCCCCGTGATCCCATTTATATTCATATGGTTTTGAATCCCGCCAAGTGAACTTGTTTTTTTTTTTTTAATTCTAACATTTATAATTTATTAAAAGAAATAAATAATTAATTAAGGGGTTTTTCTATCTTGAAGTTAAAAACAAAATTTTCTTATAAAAAATTATTTTTTACAGAGGGAAACAAGATATCGTTTTGAAATTTTGTAGATATATTTATTCACACTTTAGGAGTATAAAAAAAAAATTTTTTTTTTTATTTTTACATGGTTTTTTTTTGCCACACAAATTTTTCAAAAAAAATCCAAAAATTACAGTTAACATAATTTCGGCCGTTTCGAAGATCCAAACAAAATGGCAAATTATTATGTGTTAAAGTTGCTATGGCCCGGACCAAAATCAAAAAGATAGGTAACGATTTTTCAGATTTTTAGCCGATTTTTCGACCTCAAAAATGGGTTTTTTTCGTTATTTTTCAGTTAAAAAAAGTTGCTTTTGGTTCAGGATATAGCAACTTTAACGCTTAATAATTTGCCTTTTTTTTAAGATGTTCTAAAAGGCCGAAATTATGTTAATCGTCATTTTCTGATGTCTTTTGGAAATAACTTGTATGACCGAAAAAACCTGTGTACAAATCCAGAAAAATATATTTTTGTACTCTTAAAGTGTAAATAAGTACCTGAAAGTTTTCAAAATAATATTGTGATTCCTTCTGTAAAAAAACATTGTTTCAAATTTTCTTTTTTTCAATTTCCAGGTAGAAAAGACCCCTTAATTCATTCATCCATTTATTTTATTATTTATCGAGTTTTGTTATGAATTAATACTACTAATTCTCCTAATAATAGTTATTTTTATGTTTATAAATAATTGCTGAAATTATTTTTAAATTGAATAACGTGAAACTATGAATTTTAATAACAACAATCAAAATTTTAAACATATTTTGTCCTACAACATGATTTTAAATATATTATATAACATGGGTCAAGATTTTTTCTTATTTGCTCTTATGACAACCATTGATGATTTTTATTATCACAATTCATAGTTGTACAAGAGATTCTCAATTCTACTGTATTTTTTTTTTTGTATGTTACACGATGTCTTTGCCAATTGTGAACCGATTTTAATGATTTTTATTTTATTGAATAGGCTATATCTTGAGGGTGGTCCTATTTAAATTTGAAGAAAATACCCCAGCTCTAAGGGTGGAAAATTAGGGAATATGTCCCGTTTATTGAATTTCATCCACTTCCAGTTAACTAAAAATTGAAAAATAAAGTACACTTTTATAAACAAAAGTAAAAACCGAATTTAAAATTTTGCCTATATGTACAAATTTAAACTAAAAAGTTAAAAATAATATTTCTTATTACTTTAAAGTAAATGGCATTAAAAAACAATATACAAAATTATTGAATTTAATTGATTATTGAAAAAAAAATATAGAGTCGGTAGCAAACAAGGCAAGTTTATAAACTTAAATTATTATAGATATTGTAAATATTTAAGTATCAATAATTTTGTATATTATCCTTGAATGATATTTTCTTTAAAGTAGTAAGAAATATTATTTTTTAATTTAGATACATATAGACAAAGTTTTGAAATCAACCTGTTTTTCTCGACTATTTCTGAGTATTGGGTGCTCCTACTTTGCAGATAGTATACTCACATAGTATACTACCACCTCGCCAAAGATCTTTAAAATCCCTTTCCCCAAATCCGTGCTGTTAGAAGGACATTAAATTCAATTTCTTTCAATTTTAGTATCTAAACCCCATTAAAAGACAATTAATTTGATGGGTCCTTAAGAAACCCCAATTACTTCATAAGAACTGAATTCAGTAATTTGTAATTTAAAGCTCATTTAAAGACCAATACTCGGCAAATTGACAAAAAAACCCTATATATTTTGCTCTGTTGATGTCACTTAGAAGTTAATTTTCCCTATTGGCGCCTTCTGAGTAAAATTTCTCACACACACTTTTGAGGTTTATTATCCTGTTGAGGAAATCGAAAATAAAAGAGCACACCCAAAGTTGACATGTTTACTAGGCCTCTGATACGTCGTCGGCCATGGGAGTGTGGCTCGATTTTACTACATATTAAGGGAATGATCAATGAATGGGCGTTTAATCTTTAAAAGGACTCCTCCGCACACTAAATCAATCCGAAAGAGGATTCTGAGCCGTGAGTAAGCACATCAAATTTAAGTTGTCTTGACTTGTAAACATTCTGTAACCCTGCCCTAAAGTGGAGGCAAGAGGGATATAAGATTTCTTTTATTACTTTCTTAGAATTTGGTTACAAAGGTTAAATTTTATATAAATCGTTGTTAGAAGCTTTTGTGTTTAGGTTTACTCATATGAAGTAGGTAAAAGCAATTGCAAAAAAAATAGAAAGAAAGAAATGTAGAATAATAGAGAAGACCTCTTTAAAATTCTTATTTAATCTTCGTATAGAATAAAAGGTTTCTTCATCTTTGGGGAAAATATGTTAGCTTTGTAGAAATGAAAAAAAGAGGTATTCATTCAATCTATGGTTTTCTGTTCAAGGAAATTACATTCTTTTCACTTTGAAGTATTCGCAACGAAATTCTGATAGATCAAAGAATTTTATTATATTTTCTAGGGTTATAATATACATACATATGTTGAAACTCCTGTTTGAAAGCATACGTTTGTGCCTATGTACAGTACAGTATATACCCACATAATGTATTTTCCTATATTTTCTTTGTGTGGTATCAAAGAAAAAATATTCATTACGCATAACTAAATATATTTCAATACTTTTTTCGATGAAATAAAAAAATAATTTAATAGTAGGGTAGGAAAAATGTATTGTACTTTCAAGTAAATGTCCAACCCATAATAAATACCTAACATTCATAAGTAAATTAAAGAAAAAAATAATAATAATATAATGTTCGAGAATACATATATAGTAATATCATCAGAATTTGTATTGTATTGTATCAATTCTATTTTTTTGTTTTTTTTTCAGAAAGTGCATAACACTAAGGAAGATTTGGTAAGATATAGCTGCATTACTTGAGCGATTGCATCAAGTATTTAAAAATGCTACCTATTACAAATTCATTTAATAACTTTGCGTTACTATCATAATAATTTTGTTTAGAAGGTTTATACTCGAGATGAGATTGTCTTAGCTTCGACTCGATATAAGAATTGCTTTATACATATCTTGGAAATGACCGAGATTTGTAAGAGGTATGTTATTATTTCATTACTAGCTGGGTTACCCGGTTTCACCCGGTGTTGGGTAAATACTTACTAATTAAACACTTCTCAAATGTTCTAGTTTGTTATGTCCTAGAAATTGTTTCAACCCGAAAACCCTTTTATGGATCCTCCATCTTGAATTTCCAAAACTTAATAATATTCAAAATTGTGGCCTCATTGTACCAATTTTCATTAAAATCCGTTGAAATTGAGACATTTTCGTCGTCATGTTGAATCCGCCATCTTGGATTTGGAAACTGTGCTAATATTCCAAATTAGTGACGTCAGAATAATCATTGTACTAATTTTCATCAAAAACCGTCGAAATCGAGAAATTTGGTCGCCATCTTGGATTTGGAAATTTTGGTAATATTCGAAATTAGTGGCCTCAGAATAATCATTGTACCAATTTTCATTAAAATTCGGTGAAATCGAGAAATCTTGGTCGCCATATCGTATCCGCCATTTAAATTTGGACAGCGGATTTGAAATCAGCATTACGGAAAACCCCTATGTAACAATTTTCATGATAATCGCTTGAAATTTAAAATTTTCAGCCACCATCTTAGATCCGCCATTTTGAAACCCTATATATTATACGAAAAAAAATTAGCCTATATGTTAAGTTGGAATATGTACCCGAAGGTAGTAAAATAAAAAATATCGATACAAGCGCTTAGGCGTGATTGAGCAACAAACAAACTTTCATTTTTATATATACCAATTGGATTACCAATTGAAAATATCAAAATTACCCATTATATTCAAATACCAAGTCAAAAAATAAGTAGTAAAAATGCAGAACTCTAATATATACTAAAAAATAAGTTATAATCATGGCTCAGATTCGTTATATCATATACTGTTTAATAATAATATATATTAAATCAATTTTTTCTTATAGTAGATGATATTTTTAACTTTGTTTTATTCAATTTTTAAATTAACGAGATGTAATCGTTTGTTTTGTTCGATCAGATAATTATATGTTAGGTTAAGTTATATATACATTATTCGTTTCCTATGTTGCAATTGTTGTAGATTTTACAAAATAATTTCGATCTATAAAAACTAGATCATCGTCTTCTATTTTATGATCTTCTACCAAGTTATTAGAATTACTATGACCCTAATGTGATGAAGCAGCTCTGAAAATATTTTTCTTGCTTTCAGATCAGAAGTAGGTACTGCCACGTTGATCGTCTATCATTTGAAGTTGGTTGGCATTACCAAAATATTGTCAGGAGTTTTGAAAGGAAGAAGAAACTCAAGATGCATGTGATGCTTAAAGAGCTACACTTCCTCGGAGAAGTTAAAATATTTTACCAATTGGGAAAAATTAATTTGTTTTTGCATTTTTCAAAAATGTTCTCTGAAAATTCTAGAATGATCCGAACATTCTAACTATATCTGTCGATAACTTAAACATGAGTATCTGAGCGCGCTCTATTACTCCGGCCGCAGCTAAGCCGCTTACTTGCCAAACTTTAAGGGGGCTATTAGGTTACAAATTTTCAAAAAATCGATTTTTTTAAATTGATTTCACTACTAAATACCTTTAAGAACACGATTCAAAAAGTTTTAGAGTGATATTAATGTATGGCGCAGGCATGGCAGACTAGAGGTTCGTAGCATTTTCTTCAAAAAATTAATTAAAAACACTTTAAACGCTATTATCTCGAAATCACATTTTTCGAGTTGGCGGGCACGATTAAAAAAAAAACTATTTGACCGATCACTCTGATTTTTTAATATATCATTATTGACATGTATGGCTATCGTATGAACTAGAATCGTGTTGATTGGTAAAAAATTTACCGATTTTCTAACCTCAAAAATCGTTTTTTTTTCAAATGGCCGCCATTTTGTTATTTTTGGGTAGAAAAAAATTATCCTAGTTCACACGATAGCCATTTGAACAAGGATTAATTTGGGGGTTTTTTTTTTCAGACTGTCCAGACGCCTGAAATTATGCCCGCCATCAATTTTTGGTGTTTATTTTTCAAAAAATCATAAAAATTCAAAAAAAGGTCTCAAAAATCTGAAAAAAATATTTGTCTATATCTAAAGTGTAAGTAAATATCTGTTTCAAAACGATATCTATTTTCTTTCTGTAAAAAAATGTTTTTTTTTTCGAAACAACGTTTTTTGGCTTTACGTTGTCTAAAGGTACGGACACACCAAAAGCGAAGCGAGCGAAGCGGCGCGAATAATTTAAAATTTGGGAACATTCTGTCGCAGTAGACGCTTCGCTCATGTCGCGTTCTATTCGGACATTTCAATTGATTTGTACGGCACCCAAATTTTTTAAATTGTTCGCTTCGCTCGCTTCGCTTTTGGTGTGTCCGTACCTTAAGTCTCGGAAACTATTCAACCGATTTTCTTGAAATTTTAACCACATTATTCCACATATGGGTTCATTCAGAACTACGATCATATCAACATTTTAATTTTTACTATATTTTTTATTTCAAAAATCACATTTTTTTTTTCTCTTTCTTTTTCGAAAAAAGTCTGGCATTTTGTTAATTATACATAAAAATTAATAATTGTAGTTCGGAACGAACTCAGAGTTATTTTTTTATCTAATAACATTGGACTTTCATGTTTAAAATGACTTGTTGTAGCGAACTCGTCAACGTAAGTTACCTGCCTAATTTTTGAAGAGTTACTTTTGTTTGCCATTTTTTCATATAAATATTGAGTAAAATGAATAAACAAATTTTTGTTCATATATTTTAAGAGTGTATGTATTGAGCACAATAAATTTTATATTAATATCTATCATATAAAAAAAAATCATAATAAGCGTCTAAATTAGACTAGCCCCTTAAAATGATCCTAAATAAAGAATTGATCACTTTTGAAACAGCCCAAACACCACAATACCTAAAGGACAACAACTACTCAATCCTGCAAAAAAGTCGCCAAAGCGGCAGATCCTACACAAAATTTATAAAATCCTATGTATGCTAGTAACACTTTACTTTTTATTTAATCGTTCCTAAACTACATATTTTAAATTGCCAGACCAAAATATATTAGTAAAGTAGTTAAGACCATGCATACTATATTTCATAATCTTTGAATGCTAAAATTCGACCGAATAATGATTTCGACTGGTTAAAATGAAAATAAAATAAAAAATAATATGTGGTTTTATTTAAATGGAACTTAAAAGATTCTTTCTGCTATTATAAAATTAAAAATTCCATATGTCCTCATTAACAATCGTTCTCTGCATTTTTACAGCATTTAATGTAACACGAACGCTGTTCCAATTTCACTCTCGTGACTACTTGATATTTTTTATAAACGACCTGCATAATCTCTTTTGAAGGAAATTTTTTACATTTTTGAAGTTAATATTTATTCCTTATGAAAAAATATGTTTAAACACTACTTGTACAACACCATTTCACCTATGGAAGCAAGTGTTTCATTGGTGAGGTTTGCCTGAATAGAAAAACAAATAAAATCGAGTCTTAAGCAGCTTAAATTCAATGTTTTATTACTGATGCTATCATAAATCGTAAACTTTCGCGTATTCATTCTTCTTACAATATCATGTGTCATGTTTCTCGTTTTTGTCTACATCTTACGATGTCAGAAGAGTCTTAGGAATTTCAATGTGTTGGCTCATCGTGAGTGAGTACGGGGAAGTTTGGTATTAGAGAAAGTTTTATGAAAACTTTGAAATATCTTGCCTAGTAAATATCTTGCGTCAATTTAAACAAGATTACATAGCCTAAAATTTTGAAATATTTCATAACATTTACTTTATTACATTACTATGTATGACGACATATACGAGATTATAATTTCGCGTTTATTAAAATATATTTGTGATAGATATTACTGCATTTAAATTCTAACAAAAATTACTTTCTATTGTTATAGTTAAGAATAATGATTGAGAATTCAAAACTAGAAATGTTAAATGGTATTGCGAGGTTATTAAATTCGCCATATTTGGAATTATAGTTATATATTTCTTGTAATAAATATGATGAAGTAATTCGGAATAGAATATGTTTTAGTATAAAAATGATTTATAATGCGTTTAATAAATTTAAAACAATATATGATGTTTTATTATACATTTTCACCTTATTTGACACATTTATTCCAAGATTGCTCACCTACATGGTTTACTTTATATAGGGTTTTTCGGAAAGTAATTTCGTTTTTTCTCAACAGAGGAATTAATTGTATTTTTTCGCAGCATTTATCAAATTCGACCCTTCATGATCACGTGAAACGCCTTGGTTTAATTTCAAAATTCAACATATGACTTCCACATGTTCTTACAGAAAGAAATTTGCTCCGTCGCATTGACGTCTGTGATTCGCTTTTCAAACGTAAAAAAAAAAAAAAATCATCCATTTTTGAAGCAAATCATCACCGGGGACGAGAAATGGGTTGTCTACATTCTACAACAATGTAAAACGCAAGAGATCATTGAGTAAAAGAGATGAACCGCCTCAAAGCACTCCGAAAACAGATATTCAGATGCTGCCGTCTGTTTGGTGAAATTTCAAAGAAAGCGTTTTTTTTTTAGCTTCTACCGGACAATATCACGATCCGTTCTGAAGTGTACTGTCATCAACTGGATAAATTGAATGATTCACTCAAAAAGAAAAGGTCAGAATTGATCAATAGAAAAGGTATAGCATTCCACCAAGCTAATGCGAGACCTCATACAAGTTTGGTAAGCTCGCCAAAAGCTTTTACAGTTTGGATGGGATGTACTACCACACCCACCATATTCCCCGGATTTGATACCTTCTGATTATTATTTGTTCTGGTCTCTACACAAAAACCTTTAATTCAAATGTAGACGTCAAAAATGACTTGGGTCAGTTTTTTGCGAGCTAAGATCAGAAGTTTTATGGCATCGTGATACTGCCAGAAAGGTAGCAAAAAGTATTTGACCAAAATGAGGAATATATAATTGAATAAAATATTTATACACTATAAGAAAATCTTCTTTCATTGTCACAAAAAAAAAAAAAAAATTACTTTCAAAACAACCCAATACATGTGTATATTGTACAGAGTCCAGGTATACATATACGGTTTTGATTTTGAATTCTTTCTTCCATTTGGTTCTATTAAAGCGTTTAATATCGTTGATTAACAACTTATAACTCTTTACACGCAAGGAGTTTTCTATTCAAAATTTTTTGGAAGTTTCAGTCAAACAGGAAACCAAAATTTAAATCTAGTATTTCAAATTATTGGGTGTACAAATTAGTTCGGTCCGTTTTCAAAAGTTGGTTCTGGCTGTTATGAATGTTTCACAGTGACAGCTGATCTCGGTGGTTTCAGAGAGGTTAGACATCTGTCAATAACATTCAGTTTCTATCACTTTGAATTTCATAAAAAACCTTGTTTTTTTATTTTGTCGAATATGTCAAATTTTGTGTTAACTAAGCTTCATGTGCGGGAGGTTTTAATTTTTTGCTTTAATTGGAAGAAAAGTGCAGCGGAAGCGCATCGAATGCTTGTGGAAGTTTATGGTGATAATGCTCCAACTGATAAATCATGTAGGGAATGGTTCCGATGTTTTAAGAATCGTGGTTTCAGCGTTGAAGATAAGCCTCGCCCTGGACAACCCAAAAAATTCGAAGACAAAGA
This sequence comes from Dysmachus trigonus, assembly GCA_949715965.1. Lineage (NCBI taxonomy): Eukaryota > Metazoa > Arthropoda > Insecta > Diptera > Asilidae > Dysmachus > Dysmachus trigonus. Next base: position 2,847,828 of record OX454322.1, read on the forward strand.
ATTGGAGGCATTACTCGATGAAGATCCGTGTCTAACGCAAAAGGAGCTTGCAGATACATTGGGATTGACTCAACAAGCAGTTTGTGTACGATTAAAGTCCATAGGAATGATTCAAAAGCAAGGAAACTGGATTCCTCATGAATTGAAACTGAGAGAAGTTGAAAGACGATTTTTCACTTGCGAACAGTTGATTCAAAGGCAAAAAAGAAAGGGTTTTTTACATCGGATTGTTACTGGAGATGAGAAATGGTTATCTACGATAATCCCAAGAAGAAAAAATATTACGCTAAGCCTGGTGAATCGTTACCATCGACCTCAACATCAACACCAAAGCAAAATTTAAGTTCAAAAGTCTTGCTGTGTATTTGGTGGGACCAAAAGGGTGTTGTGTATTATAAGTTGCTACAACCTGGTGAATCTATCACGGGCGATCGGTATAGGCTTCAATTGACTCGTTTGAGCTGTGCATTACGAGAAAAACGGCCGGAATATGAACGAAGACATGATAAAGTTATTCTTTTGCACGATAACGCTCGACCTCATGTCGCAAAAGTCACCAAAAAATATTTAGAAGCACTCAAGTGGGATATTCTACCGCACCTGCCGTATTCTCCGGACCTTCGTCCTTCTGACTACTGGTTATTCCGACGGATGCAGCACGACTTGGCAGGTTACCGGCTCACTTCTTTCGCAGAAATAGAAAATTGGATCGGAAGTTGGATTGCCTCAAAAGACAAAACATTTATTCAATATAGAATTCGAGAATTGCCTGAGAGGTGGGAAAAAGTAATAATCAACGATGTACAATACTTTGATTAATCTGTTAATTCAAAATAAATATATTTTTTACAACAAAAAAACGGACCGAATTAATTTGTACACCCAATATATTTACGAAAAAGGCACATATCGCGCAAATTGTTCAATTTTATATATTTGGCGTTCCCACAGAAATCTTGCCCCTATCTTGCAAATCGATTGTATTGTATAGATAGAATAAAAAAATATTTAAAAACATTATTTACTATTTTAAAATACTAAAATTGTTAAATACGAATTATTTGTGTATACCGGCTATGATAGATATTTTTGTTTCAGTCTATATCTAGAGATCCTAAAGGTAATTTAGTAATTTTGTAATTTAGTGATCTTTAGGATATAAAATATCTAGATGGCACAGCTTAAAATCGGGAAGTAGTATATTTAATAACATATAGTAAGTTTTCTACTCCATGCAAAATAAGAGACGCAATTTTTGCTTGTATATTTTGCAGTTAATAAGACGATGAATTCAAATAAGTCGTGCTTTCGTCCTATTTATTTTCATTTTTTTCTTCTCACTCACATAAATATGTATGTCAACAAAAATAACAAGTAAAATTAAAGCGAATTCATTTCGGTTTCGTCTGCAAAGTAACTAGTTTGTAAAAATTAATTTCCTCAGGGTTTTTTTACCACATGAAACCCCTACGATTGTACTTATGAAAACAATTAATCCAAAAATACTCTTTCCTGAAACAGAAAAAAACCACCTCTTTCCTCAGGAAGCATTTCCCTTCGTCCTTGAGCATATAACATAACATACATATAATATGATTTCATTCAAACTAACATAGGAAGAGCCGTGCGCTCTGGAGGGTGTTACGTAAATGAGTTATTGGTTTCCTCGTCGACGCTTTGTGATTCCATCTGGAGGCAAAACATCAGAAAAAACCCCTTCCCACCCGCTGTGGCGAATTATAACTTTACTCGAGGAACGCAATAATGCTTCTAGATTAACTTAGAAATATGAATAGAAGAAGAAAAGCTGAGGAAAGAATGATAATATATTATTATTTATGGTATATCTACGGCTTAAGGAGATTACCTAAAATACATGTTTGTCATGGTGGAAATATCTTCTATATATATATTATATATAGAATAGTACGTACAACGTTTAAGAATCAGCCGGGAATATCGAAATAGCAGGCGATACCATTTCCAATAAAATGTCTGTTCGACTTTCTTCAAGTGAAAAGTTTCAAAGTTGCGACGAATTTTTTAACAAACTATTCTTTGAACAATTTCTTGCAATCTCGGGTTTAATCTCAATGGGAAGGAGAAACTTTTGAGCTCTTGGAAAAAGGAAAGTTAAATCAAGCCAATTGGCCCGGAGCCAAGCAAATATTGTTCAAATCCATCATGTAGCAAGTTTTTATGAGATATAGACCGATGAATGACCGATGCGAATATGATCAATGCAGTTGTTTTAAAAGCAATTCATTAATTTGTAAGACAATGCAAAAGTGATATAACAAGGCGAAAGCAATGATATCTGAAAGATGCAAGTCTAAATTTAATTTCTGTAATATAATTTAAATTATTTCGACCCCAGGGATGATATGATTTTAATTATGAAAAAAAAATACAAAAATCAAGCAAAAACATAATCAAAATTAAGGGGTAACATCACTATAGTGGTCGGAAGAAAGAATTTATTTTGGGAGTATAGAAAAAGAAATAGGGTTCTTTTCTAGACAGTTTATTAAACATTTATTGAAATATGAAAACTTTAAAAAAAAATTTTTTATTTTTTTTTATACGAAATGGCAGCGATACAGTCAATCTTTGAAATCGCCTTTTTTTAAAACTCCTTTACGGGAGGACGGGTTTCTTTTAAAGTTTAAAAACTTTAAACAAAAAACCAAAAAATTTATTATTGCACAAACTATTGGATACAGAACGTAGGGGTTTTTTTTAACCCATTAATGCGCAAAACGAGGATTTTGTGCACGCAAGTTCAATTATACAATTCGAATAGAAAATTGGGGCGAATTTCCTCCAAATTCGTGCATAAGGGGTTTTTGGGGGTGCTCTTTCAGAATCTGGCATTTGTTTTGCATAAAAACTTAAAAAACCTTATTATTTTTTGGGTTTCTTCAAAAAAGTGCCGATTTTTTTGGGTCATTTTACTTCTCAACGTCGATTATCTTGTCGTTGCTGCTATTGAATGATCACATAACTACCAGAAATCGCGGTCCGAATGTCTACACTTTCTCAAACCATAGTTTTGAATTTTGTTTTCGCTTTGGTTTTTGCAAAATGGCCATTTTGTACAGCAATGTAATAAAAAATTGATCCTTTTTGAGTAAAAACATCACCAAATTTTTGTATGATGAAATTTGGAGATATTTTTACTCAAAAAGGACGAATTATACGAATAAATTTTATGTGACAAAAAGTGATTATAATTAGCCTAGGAACACGTGTGAATTTTTTCAGAATATTTCGGGACATTTTTGGATTTTTCAAAAATTGGCGAAATCCAAAAAACCAAAAATAGTCCAAACAATTCTGAAAAAATTTACATGTTTTCCCTGGCTAATTATAAGCACTTTTTGTTATATAATTTTTTTTTGTAAAAGTGATCCTTTTCGTGTAAAAAAATCGCGAAGATTTTTATTACATTGCCATTAAATGGCCATTTTGCAAAAACCACAGCAAAAAAAAAAATCCAAAACTATGGTTTAAGAAAGTGTAGACATTCGGACCGCGATTTCTGGTAGTTATGTGATCATTCAATAGCAGCAACGACAAGATAATCGACGTTGATACGAAAAATGACCAAAAAAAATTGGCACTTTTTTGAAAAAACCCAAAAAATAATAGGGTTTTTGAAGTTTTTGTGCAAAACAAATGCCAGATTCTGAAAAAGCACCCCCAAAAACCCCTTATATACGAATTTGGAGGAAATTTGCCCCAATTTTCTATTCGAATCGTACAATTGAACTTGCGTGCACAAAATCCTCGTTTTGCGCATTAATAGGTTAAATCGATTTTTGTAGAAATGATCCACTTATGAAAATAAAATTGATTTTCGGCCAAAAAATCAGCAGTAAATTGTTTTAGAGCGAATAAAAAACTTACTCCGATAGGGATAGGGATAGATTATTAAAGAAATAAGAGCCAAAGGAACATTTCTTTATTTTAAGGAGATTTGACACACCCAAAACGATTGGATCAATCGGTCTGAAATTTTGATATGTTATTTGATATATGATTTTCCAAGGATAGAACCAAGCACAAAAAAAATTTTCTGATTTTCATCAAATTTTTCAAAAATGTACAAAATTTGCCAAAAATGTGCTTTTTTTTTTTTAAATGCCGCCATTTTGTTATTTTTCAATGAACATTTTTCCTTCGGGTTCACTTCCTAGAGATTTTCATATCAATTAAAAACCTCTTCTTTGTCAGACGTTCCAGAGACTCAAAATTTTGCACACCGTGATTTTGTGAGGTTTTCTTGAAAAAATTCCATCTGCCAAAAAACAGTGTTAAAAAATTTAGAAACAAAAATGTTGTATTCTTGGAAGACTATGAAATAAATATATTTGATATATTTCATTAATATGTCTCTTTTCTTTCCCTTCAATTTTCCAATTTTCCACAAAAAAAAAAAAAAAAATATTTCAACTTTTAGGTGTGTCAAATCCCCTTAAGTTTGTCGATGGAATAGATTAAGTAAAATAGGCTTTAATTTTAAAAAATACTATAAGATTCAAGAAAATCTTTCTTTAAAAATAGGAAATTTGGTTTTTTCCTTGGTTCCTTTTTTAAGAACATGTTTACTCTGAATATAAAAAGTTCATTTTTATGAGTGTATGGCAACACATTTTATATTTATTAAAAATAGTTTTAAAAGTACAAAGAACCATCTTTTGGGCAATTTTGAAAAATAAATAAAACACAATTGAAATGAAGGCTTCAATCCTTATTTAGATATAATATATTAAGACCGTTTTCAAATTCTCATGTAATTGCAATTTTCACTAGCTCTTTGGATCGCACTTGCTTCTGATACTTTTTTTTCTCGCTCCTAGGCTCTTCGAATTGAACTGCTCTACATTTTTTTTCAAGTATGTTATCTGTCAAGATTTTTACACATTTGTTCACTATATCATAAACAGTAGTTGGAGGAAGTCCTATAGCACTTTCTTACTGAAACAGGACAATCGCAGTATCAAATTGTACAATCCATCCATATCTTTTTGTTCCAATAAGCTCGGCCAAATCAGGGTGATCTCAACGATCAAAAAGTGATACCACAATATCTAAGAAATGCCTTTTTAATGTACTTTGCTAGTGCAAAGCAACCTACGTATATTTTCGAACACCCTACGTACTTTTCTGAGTTTTTCGGAGAACATTTAGTGGGTAAAGTAGATTTATAATAATTACAATTACATGTGAATTCAAAAACGACCTAAATACCTGTTTTTTTATATCATTTATGAAACATCATGATGAATGAATTTTTCGTTGTTGTGATCGTTATTTCACTATATATTATTTAAAGCCTCTCGTATTTTGGTATAATAGCTAAGGGTATAAGCTTTTATTTGAACCACGTGATAACCTCCTATGATAATCTGTTATTTTTTAATGAAGTTCAAATTTTAAAATTTACTCTTTATAACCTCAAGAACTTGACCAGATGAAATATCTTCGTTTATGAATTCGTAATCTACGGAAAATATCCTTTAGAACTTTTTCGGTCATAGAATTAATGTTGACCTGTGATTAAATTAAATTGTATCAAAAGCATCTGTTCCTTTGAGAAAAATGCATAATTTCAGTAAATTTATTCGAATGAATGAGCTGAAATTTATTTGAGTTATTCTATATATAGTACATGCTATTTTACTTCTACAAAATAATGGATCGATTAAAAAGAAATAAAGTAGATGATTTTTGAGCTTTACGTTCCCCATTCATCGTATGAAAATACGTTAAAATTACAAAAAAACATCGAAAGTCATTACGAATTAAGTTCTGTTTTTATGAACAATGAGATCTGACAATCTCAATTCTCTATTTTCTTTTCGACAGTATCGATTTTATACCTTTTCCAAAATTAATTCAATTTCCTTCAGTACAAATCTCATTGCTCTCTGAATCAAAGAAAATAATAGGTAGATAATATCGTTGGGGCAGAAAACGTAATCAATACATAAATTATGCAATGCTTCTCTGTTTGTATCCGAATCGATAAAGGCATCACTGAAATCCCCCAATTGAGTTTATCCACCTACTATAGCAGCCAATTACTTATAAAAATAATTTGATAACTGAAGCAATCGAATAACAATTCGTATTGTCTTTTTCAAACCAAGGGCGGGGTCGATGAAAATCCGTATATATCTACATACACATAATTTATAAATCGTATAATTTTATCAGATGGTTAAGGTGTAGTAAGGGAATAAGATATTATGCTACCTAGCGAGATTTGTTCCCCCTTGGTAGACTATAAAAAGTTATTTCGATTTCATTATAATGTCGGTTTAATTTATTTATACGAATATTATTCCAGTATATTTTAAAGCTTCTTTAACACTTAACGGACGGGCCCCGTAGATTTACGTTTTTCCATTCTGACTTCCTAGGACGGGCCACGTAGATAGCATGTTACATTTGGGGTTTTCTTTTATGCACACTGTTTTATTGTAGTTACAACGCTTTAAATCCATACATTCATGTTTATTTAATTCCCCTGAAAAATTCCCGGAAACTAGGAAAGACAGAGCAGATTCGACCCGTCCGTTAAGTGTTAAGATGTTTTTCTTCAAGATTACCTCTTAGATTAGACATTTTTCGGTCGATTATTATGACTTTTACACCTATTGTGAAAAATCGATTGTACAGGAATTTTAATTAAACCAATCAAATTTCACAGAAATTGAGATTTGTTAACTATATGACATATATTGATTTATTGAGCATTGATTGTGAGTACTAGGTCTTACGTATGCATTTAAAATTTGAATCTGTATCGATTTCGTGAAAAAAAAGTTTTCTTAAGAAAACCCATAAATAATTAAAATAGGGACAAAAATACTTTGGATTTATAAAGGGTGTTTTTTTTTTAGATAAGATAGCACTACTATTTATGTCAAATATAATCAATATATAGTAAGTATAGTAATTCTTAGTAGACTCAACCTTGAGAATTGAATTAGGTTAATGGAATTTCACACGCTGGTGGCATAATTGGTCCTTATTTCTTTAAAAGTGAGGAACTAGCTCGAGTTACAGTCAATAGAGATCATTACCGGACTATGATCAATGAATTTTTCGTCAAAAATATGGATGACGTTGATCTTAGCGAAATGTGATTTCAACAGGATGGCGCTACGTGCCATACAGCGACAAAAACCATCGATTTATTAAAATCAAGATTTGGCAATAAAGTGATTTCCAGAAATGGTCGTGTGATCTGACACCTCTCGATTATTTTCTATGGGGTTACGTGAAGTCACGGATTTATGATTATAAACCAGCAAGAGTTAACAACTTGGAAGGTAGCCATCTGTCGGAAGCCGTTTTTATTAAAAGCTTTTATTTAACTTGCAATGTATGTATGTATGTATGTTTGTTCGGGTGGAATCTTGCTACTCAATTTTGAAGCAGATATCTTCAACCGATTTAGCTGAAATTTTGTATACACGTTTAGTTTGGGGGACAATACACGATAAGCTATGTGACGTCATTCTAAATCCAATATGGCGGACCATCCAAGATGGCGGAATAGTTATTTTTAATGCATTTCTACAATATGGGTATCAAATGAAAGGGCTTGTTGAGAGTAACTCGAAATATAATGTGACGTCATTCTAAATCCAATATGGCGGAACATCCAAGATGGCGGAATAGTTATTTTTTATACACTTCTGCAATGTGGGTATCAAATGAAAGGGTTCGCTGAGAATAAAAATGCAGGTTAAAAAAAAGATGGTGATTATAAGCTCCGTTGCTCTAATCCACCTGAAATTTGGTGTAGAGACCTCGATTATTCTTAAGGTAGAATTTTTTGAGCCTGTAACATCGGTTGATTAACTTTGACTTGTGTGATTTAGCGTGATGGGCGTCATCAGCATTGGTCTGCAACCTGTCTAGAAGAAGAACAACTCCAAAATCAAACCCGGAACTGTGTTTCGTCAGGCACAAGTATGCTCCAAGCTGAAATAAGTGGCGCATTCTTCCAAACACCCAAGTCAAGGTAAGTAGACATTTCATGTATCGTTTCAATGCCCTTATGAAATTTATGTTATTGAAGAGCTAGACTGTTCGAAATTAACTGGCAAACAACCTTGCAACAATGATGCGTTGAATGAGATGAACAGACTCAGAAACCTAGCCAGCGATAACTAAAAAGTAAAAAAATAAATTAAAAGCAAAAAACCTTTTTTAAAAAAAGCTTTTATTTAAATGCTCTAAAAAGAAGAAAATAAAATGTTCCTTTAAAATTTTAACTATCAACTTATAGCCTCATTATACACAATTTATATGATCATAAAAGCTTGTCGCGCGATTTACTTGTGTAAATAAACTAGTACCTATTTAATTGAGTAACTTAATCAGCTAATTTTAATTTTTTTAAAATTTCAGTTTAATTAAATACTTATAGGTACTTACGAAAACCTCGCGACAAGCTTTCATGATCATATAAATTATGTATAATGAGTCTATAAGTTGATAGTTTAAATTTTAAAGGAAAAAAACATATAAAAATATTTCCAGAATATTTACATCAAAAATAATGTCTGGAAAATTAATACTAATAATTTTTAATAGGAAAAAATAAAAATAATATTTTTAATGCGAGTTTAAAGAATTTTCAAATTACATATAATGAAGACTCTGAGACATTACCATTGAAAAATTCAATGCAAATGAATTAAAATTCAGTTAATTAATTAAAATGTTATTCCACGATGATTAATTCATTTAATACCAATTTTCGTTGCAAACAGCCCAATTTTATAATGTTTATCTTGACTTAATACCAAATTGCCTTTGCAAAAATACAAAAATGTATGGGTATTTTTTTTCCAAGACAAATCAACATGATTTTGCTTTATTAATTGTTATTTCTCATTTATGAGTCGTAATATATTGTACTATATTAAGGGTTAGGCCAAAAAAAGGGCATATTACGTGATATTTTTCCAGCGAAACCATAAAATAAATCGGATTTACAAAAAAGGTGTTTTATTATACATATAATTGGCAATACAAAATTATTTTTTCACGGCGATATATGTCAATAATGCAATTGTGCAGCGTTTTCTCGATGATGCCTCTATTTTTAAATAACAACTCCTATAATTTTTAAGTTATGATGAGACACCAACGTTTTTTTGATTATATATAAGAATAGCTACAGAAGTACATACATTTTTTTTATATATTGTTTTTTATAAAAATGTCGCATCTCTAAATCAAAAAGTATAAAATACCATGAGAAAATCATCAGGAAATTGTTTAAAAACAAGGAACTATGTAATTTATTGGAAAACTAAATTCATAGTGCCTTAGAAAACATAATTCTAAATGTATAGTTAGTGCCACTGCATTCTATATTCCATACGTTCAAACGAAAGACAACATAAAAATATGTTGCGGATATATTCTGAGTTTCTCGTTAACATTACAGAACACTTTCGCTGATAATTTCAAAACAGAAAAATTCATTACTCCTGTTTATCGCTGCTGGGATGCATCCATCGAGGCACCCAATAGGGATTTATGGTAATGGAATACGTGAGCTCCGCTGAAGTCCATAAACAAATCGAACACAATCGTTCAATGCTGCGCTAAGCTTCTCGTACAGTGAAAATTCATGCACGGAAAGACGAGGCAAATAGAGGAATAATGGGATAAAATAAGGGTCTTCGCCAATTTCGGACTTAATTACACACGAAAAGTTCGACTGATAACCAGACCTAATCTACCATAATATTTTCTTAAAGATTCCTATTCTCGGTCGCAACAGCCCTTGGAAACTTTCAGCATTATGGCCAAATTGTTGACTTTTTCTACCCAAAGCACACAAAAATTCCGCCACGTCCATTTGAGCAATCAAGGAGCAAGACTTGATTAGATTTGGCGGATCACTTAGAAACCTGAAACGCAATCAATACAATCATCATCATTGTACCTAGCAGATTTGAACATCTAATTCGTTTGTGTTAAGGAGTGTTGGATCAATTTTCTCCTTCATTTAAACTATATTTGCTTATGATTTTAATTTAAAGGTTACTGAGAAATCTACAATACTTAAAAATTCTAAATCAATATTTTGTTCTTATTAATTTTACATTTTTTACGAAAAATATCAAAATAATATGTATTGGAATTAATCCCATACTTTACTTATGATTTCCATACAAAACATGTAAAATTAATAATAAAAATATCAATTAAATAAGTAAAACAAATTTACTATCTAATCAATAAAATTTATCAATTACTAGCTGACCCGGCAAACGTTGTTTTGCCATATTAATTATTTCTAGTGAATATTTTGGTAGTGAAAAAAAAAAATAACTAAATAAATAACTAAAATTGAGGGTGAAAATTTAGGGTTGTAAGTATTTTTTGATGCCAAATCATAAAAAAAAAAATTGTTGTCCAGAAAAGAAAAAACAAAATTCTGGAGAAGGCCACCCTTATCACCTAGGGGTATAAAAAATAGTCTACGACCTATTGTCAGACCTACCAAATATACACAACAAATTTCATAAAAATCGGTGAAGCTGTTTCGGAGGAGTTCGATAACAAACATTGACACGAGATTTTTATATGTATATAGATTTTCGTATTGTTTTGAAACGTTTTTAATATGAGAAATATATGTATGCCAAAAATATCAATTTTAGAAGTCAAAACGGAAAGTATAGTATTTTTATGAAATATTATACATTTTTTTAAAAATGTAGGAGCATTTATAAATTTGATACGAAAAAATATCAATTTCATATATTTAAGCAGTATTCGTATGTGAACTGAGAAACGTGATTATTCGAGTGAATGTCAGTTGTGAAGTTAGAGTTTTTTTGACTGGTGTATTAATTTTCTGAGCATTTCCAATTTTTTTATTTAGGAAAAATTTTAAAATTATATTAAAATTTGTATACAAAGTATTAACAGGGGCTCTTAATAAGAAATAAGATTTTTTAATGCTTGAAGTAAACATGCAAATGTTAAAAAAAAATTAAGTACACTAACACTGTATTTTTAATATGTTTTCGTTGTTAAGGAAATCATTTAAATATATAATACGTAAATCGTATGATTTCGATAAAACTTCTTATCAATAAAATATAAATTTAATAAGAGTCGTTTGATTTTAATATACCTCCTTATCAAGAGTCGTTTACTTTCAATACTTTTTCTTATAAAAATTAAACGCTGTCAAAAAGTAAGTTTCCATATCAAAATAATACTCCATTCAATACATCATATCAATTTTACAAGTCATTTCCATATCTTTTCTTTCGGTGTAATTGAAACGATATGAGAGAATTAGTTCAGAAAACGAGGCCCATTGTTAACCAATAACCAGGCTGTCAAATTGACAGGTTTCACTCTTATTAAATAATTTATCCTAACGTATATTATACCTCTTTTTTATTTTATGACATTATGTTGATTCCCATATCTGTGCACTTAATTCTTTAGAAGTAATTGTAAAACATAGAAGAAAACAATTATATATCGTATTAGTATATTTTATAAAAATTAATCTTGCGTTCAACATTTTATGCCATGGTTGTTCTAGTGTTGAACTAACTTTTATGCATCGAATTCCAACTACCATACATACTTGTTGGAACAAACATCGATCAATGAAACAACAACGATCTTACCCATTAAACGTGGACTTGACAACATTTAAAATGTTGAATTGAAATGATTTAAAAATTAAAAAATGTATTCTAGTAAATTTAACATGAATTCTCTTTATTTTAACTATTCTTTAGTAAAATTGGCATTCAAATAGTTAAATGATTGAAACAGCAAATTCGTACCAAATGAATTAAGAACCCCTAATTGTTGAATCAACTACAAATTTTCTTAGTATACAATCAGAAATGAGTGTTTTTTTTTAAACTTTTATACTTTCTATCTATTTCTATCTATTATCGATAGTAATAAATAGATAGATAGTAAAAAGACTGAGTTTTATTCTAGTATTTTTATTAACCTAACGATATTTTGAAAAATTGGATATCATTGTAAAGCTCCTGTTTTTTAAGTGCTTTGGTGTGATCACTGTAGCTAGGAATTTTTAACGATATTTTATTTAGCAATGTATTTTTTGTTAATAAAAAACAAAACTACTAAAGGAATAATAAAATCTTCGTTCAGTGTCCGCATAAGTATGTTAAAAATAAAATACCAAGATTTCAAGACAATCGTTTCAATCTTTATATATTATATAAAAATCTCGTGTCACGATGTTTTTCCGGGATAAAATCCGAAACTACTCAACCGATCTTGATAAAATTGGGCTAATTGTGTGCAGTTTGGTTCAACAACAAAGATAGCATATTTTTAATCTCGATTATTGTCCTCAATATTTCTTTTATTGCACATTAAATGTAATATTTGTAAGTAGTCCTTTGTATATAATTTTTTTCGTTGATTTTCACAACATTCAAGAAAACGTTACGATAAATTCTCAAACGTGTAAGTATTTTTTGCGTGCTTTCCACTTTTTATTTGTATTTTATTCCAATAATTTAATCTGTTAATTGTTAATCAATTAATTAAATAATTAACGGTTAGTTGTTTTATTATGTATTATTTAATTTATTTATTAATTGTTATTTAATTTATTTATTTATTGTTTTTATTTTAATTTTAGTAAAATACCGCGAAAAAAGTCTGACCTCAAAAAAACAAAAAATGTAAATTATTATTAAACATAGTTATAAATTAATGTTATCTACCTCATTTATAAAATTCAATTTTTATATGTTATTTTATATGTTTTTATATGTAGTAAGTACTTAATGAATGAATCATTAATACATACTATAGTCAAATATGAGATATATAAAATAAAAATTTTAACTCTCCTAAATTCTTTACCGAACACTTTTAAATTTGGCGTAACATTCCATTCTCAATCCCATAGGTTTTTAGATCAGCTAAAACATTCTTACCTTTAAAATAAATTCTTATTTACTCCCGAAAATTAAGTCGTAAATCAATTACTTCCGGACAAAATTTAACTCATTCACATAAGAAGAATAACATTCGTTTTACAAGGTAAAGTTCTCAGGTGTGTTTCACCGATTTTGATGAAATTGAAATATGTTATAGAGTATCAAAAAATAAGAGACACGTATTTTTTCCTTATCTGCGGATACGCACATTCATGGGGTACTTTTATTTATTGTTCGTTTTAATAAATGTTGGTGTATTTTTCAAAAGTTTGTCCGCCTTGTTGGATCCGCCATTTTGAATTTTTTAAATTTAACATCAGATTCGTAATCAGCGACTCCAAAAATCCCTTAATTTTGGTTTTCACGAAAAAACTGATGTCTGAAAGAATATACATCATTTACGTATTATTGCTAGGGGTTGTTTACCCCCTTGAGGAGTTTTTTTTTACGAAAACCCAAAAACAGGTCAACTTTATTTTTCAAAATCATATGTAAAAAAATATTTTTCAATGTGTCTTAACTAAAACTGTTATTTTTGTGATGCAAAAATATAAAAACAAAAAAAAATCGTTTTTCTGCAATAAAAAATAAGGGTTGCCACCCCCGGGAACCGGATTACTTACAAAAGGTTAGTATATTTATGAAACATCATTTCCATTTTGTTTCATTCGAAAAAGTTCATTAGTTCATATTTAAGAAAAACTGTTTTTGGGGGTAAATTTTAGTGGTGGTTTTCACCCCCTAAATGTGCGTATCCGCAGATAAAAAAAACATATGCGTCTCTTATTTTTCGGTACTCCACTGAAGCTACTGCGTAGTGAGTTTTGTTGCGCACCGGCTTGTACTCTACATTAAAACAAACGCAAAACCCAATCTTTCTCTGTCTAAAGGCGGCTACACACGTTCCGGTATACCTGTCAGGTATGCCTGGCAGGCACGCCTGTTCAGGTCAACCGGAGCGTGTAGATGATAAAACTGTTCAGTTATTTTGACCTGTTCAGGCGGCCGGAACAAATATGAATAATCATTCGATATGCCTGAACCGGATAACCTGTGCAGGCAAACCGGAACGTGTGTATGTCCTGGCAGGCGCCGGGCTCAGTTCAATCACTATATCGCCGTTGAAAATATTAATGGATTGCAAACAAATTATGTCCCGCAGCCATGAAGAATGCGTAGTAGATTTTATTGAAATCTACAAGAGCGAGGCTTAAATATGGCAAATAAAGTGCAAGGAATATCACGATCGTGGTAAGAAAGAAGCAGGATATTTAAAGATGCTGGAAAAATTGAAGGAGATTGAGGCTTCTGCAAGTAAAGAAAGCGTTAAAAAAAAAAAAAATAACATTAGAAGTAACTATAGGAAAGAATTAAAAAAAAGTAAAACCGTCGTCGAAGTCAGGATCGAGTACAGACGACATCTATGAACTAAAATTGTGGTATTTTAAACTTTTAAGTTTCTTGCTGATCAAGACATTTCTCGAAACTCCCGGTGTAATATTGAAAGCGATGACAATGAGACCAGGATAGAGGTTAAATCAAATAATTTAATGTGTATGCATATTTCAATAGAGTGCTAAACTTTAGGTGCAACTTTTAGTTTATTTAACACTAGATTGCCGGAACGAGTAAATTTGACTCATTTAATACTTTATTGCTATATGTATAGAAAAAATAATTGTTTTTAAAACAAACTGAGCTTATATTTAAGTTGCTTGGTAGACGCAACTTTGAAACTATTGAGTGTAGCGTGAATTCCTTTGGGTTACTCACTTACTCAAATGTAACAACATATATAAAAATCATTGAAATCGGAGGCGAACAATCTTGACGGTCTCCTTGTTCAATAAAAATTGCAATTATAGTAAAAATACGAAGAGAACTTGAATTGCAACAAAAATTTACCCAAATAAGAGAAAACCAATAAGATATCGAAGATATGATCATGATGCCAAAAATATTTTCACGCTTCTTTCTAATGTACAGAATATAGAAACAGTTGAATTGTCAAGTTGAAGAAGTTGAAGCAAAAGAAATAGGAGCAAGGGCATCTGTGCTAAATGTAATAAAAAATTCTGCTGAAAATGTATTTTAAAAACAGAATATATCTGTAAATATTATTTTGAATAAAGTTTCTTTAAAATAATATTTTTTTTTTTTTAAAAACTTCGATTTTGAAGTTTTCAGTTATTTTAGGCAAAACATCCGGCAATCTAGTGTTAACAAGTTTACATGTGAATAAATAATTTCTTTAGCCATTCTTTACACCACGTATCACTTTTTATTTTCCTTTTAACACAGTTTTTTTAGCTAATAATAAGCCAACCACCGCTAAAACGTCGTCTGTCGATGCCATGATATCAATGGGACTGTGAAAACTGAAAAGTTTATCGAAACGTGTGTGTGCCCTATGGGCATCCGGTAGACCTGAACAGGCATGCCTGCCAGGCATACCTGACAGGTATACCGGAGCGTGTGTAGCCGCCTTAACTAATTCGTAATACTCAAGGGACATATCATTTTCCAGAAAATACTTTCCATACATTCATAAAGTCCTCGCCATATTTCGTATAAAGTGAACAATTTTTCGATGCGTATTTTTTCTGCGTATAATCAGATTACTTTAAAAACCTTCACTTTTATTCGAAATTAACGAACCCTCGTAAAATTGTTTACTGGAAAGATTCGTGAAATCCCTACATACTATATACTACATAAATTAGATACCTATAAAAATTATTTTAATATAAAATGTTAAACACTATAGTCTATGAAAATAAACGATAAAAAAAAATTATGATTATAAAAACGAGTCCTAAACATCAAAACTTTATAGTCGAAGATTGGAAAATATAATCCTGAAAGAGTAACGAAATTGACAACTCAATATTCAAATGTGGCAATTGCTACATAAATTCCCTGCTTCAACCCCTCAATTTTTATACCGGATTATCAAAAACGTAAAAAGGTGTCTGGCAACCAAATCATTTCTCCTACTGTCATTGTCTGATTATGATTTCCTACATAGGGTATCATAAAAATTGATTACAAAAAAAAAACGAGGGTCAAAAAGGCAGATTTTTATTACCATATTGATAGAACACTTAACTGTGGCCTCTATGACTCAGTTTTATCTTGGATTCGAGTTGTACATACCCATGAATATGAAATTCGGTGAAGGTCGGCTGTTTTTAGCAAATTTCCAGCACAAAAAAATCCTTGAAGGGATCTAATTATTAAGTTAATAACCAGGCATCATACATTATGCATATGTATACAAATTTCATGATATTGTAATGCAAATAAAATGTATTATAAAGTGCGTTTCATATTTATAACGCCACAAAAAAAATTATGATTTCTGGAAAACTATTCACTCCAGCAGAATAAAATAAATAACGAAAATGATGAATTTGATAAAAAGGAAACAATCACTCATAATTTATAAACCTAACACTTCAATGGCGGAAATACGGGAGGAAAAAGTGATTTTAGCTTGTTTCATAATTATAACGCCACGTACATTTTCGACAAAAATAACGATTTTATTTCAGCAAAAATAATATTAAAACATAGTAACGTAAAATTCATTAAATTAATTAAATTCTAGGGCACAGTAACGTAAAGTAAATTAATCAAGAGTTGCTCCTTGCTTAAAAATGGTATTAAAAATTCTGGTATTCATGCTATCGATGAGACTTTGAATTAAATCTAAATCAATAGCAATCCATTCTTCCACGATTGCGCGTTTTAAGTCCTCAACGGACTTGTATTGGCGATTATCCCTATATACCCGGCGAACTAAAACTCCCCAGAGATTCTCAATTGGATTGAGGTCAGGAGAGCATGGTGGCCACTTCAAAACCTCAATCGAATTAGAAGAGAACCAGGACCTGGTTTCGCGGCTAACGTGGATACGAGCATTATCCTGCTGAAAAATCCACTGTGTTGCAGGATTTTGTCGAATAAAAGGTACCAAACTCATCTGGAGCACATCCGTGTAATCCTTGCTTTTCATTCTTGATGAAGTGAATTGCAATTCTAAACAGCCGGACACAGAAATTGCACCCCAAACCATCACGCTTCCGCCGCCAAAATTTCTTTTGGAAAAATATAGCGGTTCTTTTCTCAAGTCACGCCAATATCCTCGAAAACCATCCGGTCCATCCAAATTCCATTTTTTTTTCATCGGAGAATATCACCTAAATTCTAATTTCTGTGTCCGGCTGTTTACAACTGCAATTCACTTCATCAAGAAGGAAAAGCAAGGATTACACGGATGTGCTCCAGATGAGTTTGGTACCTTTTATTCGACAAAATCCTGCAACACAGTGGATTTTTCAGCAGGATAATGCTCGTATCCACGTTAGCCGCGAAACCAGGTCCTGGTTCTCTTCTAATTCGATTGAGGTTTTGAAGTGGCCACCATGCTCTCCTGACCTCAATCCAATTGAGAATCTCTGGGGAGTTTTAGTTCGCCGGGTATATAGGGATAATCGCCAATACAAGTCCGTTGAGGACTTAAAACGCGCAATCGTGGAAGAATGGATTGCTATTGATTTAGATTTAATTCAAAGTCTCATCGATAGCATGAATACCAGAATTTTTAATACCATTTTTAAGCAAGGAGCAACTCTTGATTAATTTACTTTACGTTACTGTGCCCTAGAATTTAATTAATTTAATGAATTTTACGTTACTATGTTTTAATATTATTTTTGCTGAAATAAAATCGTTATTTTTGTCGAAAATGTACGTGGCGTTATAATTATGAAACAAGCTAAAATCACTTTTTCCTCCCGTATTTCCGCCATTGAAGTGTTAGGTTTATAAATTATGAGTGATTGTTTCCTTTTTATCAAATTCATCATTTTCGTTATTTATTGTATTCTGCTGGAGTGAATAGTTTTCCAGAAATCATAATTTTTTTTGTGGCGTTATAAATATGAAACGCACTTTATATCAAAGGGATTTTATTTTAACATTTAACATATTTGTTTAAACAATTATTTAACAATGCTGTTACAGGCGTTTTTTTTTAATTGCTTATATTTGTAAATCATTATATTGATTTTACTTTGAACCAAAAACACTTTATATTCTAATAAAAGTGAAAATCAAATAAACATTTCATGAGCACATACCGCTTCAAAAGAAGATCGCTAAATTAAAAATAATCTTCTATCTAGCGCCTCATAATTGGGCGTCTTGAATGAAAAGCACTTACCTAAACTTTAATAAACAAAATGAGAATTGGTCCAAAAAACCACACTAAGCTTTTGCAAACGATGAGAGAACGATGTCTCAAAAATGCAACATTGTGTGGCTGCATTTTAATCGGAAATAAACCGAAAATGAAACGAGCCAACAAACCAACAAACCAACAAGCAGATTTAGTGGCGCTTGCATCCGTAGCGAATGGTTTGGTATTAAAAATTCAAAGAAAAATAAATTCTCCTTGAAAAATTAATTTCGATTTTGGAGTAGGCAAAACTTGGCAGTGAAAGTTAAATACAAAAAAATCCTTTTCCCCCATTGCTAATGATGGATTTTCGTATCTCTACTTCTCTATATATTATTAAAAAAAAAAAAAAAAAAAAAAAATTCGATTTCCGATCTATTTATACAAAATTTTGGCATTGTTCATGCGGTGTGCCTTTTGTAATCGTTTCGGTGTCTGCGTACGGAGGCTAGAATAAAATTTGTAAATAACTAAGAATCCGTGACATACTTTCCTTAATATAAAAGTCCTAATTAAGTTTTACATGAGCAGCGTTTTAGAGGGCTATTTAAGAAAAGAAAAAAAAAAGCTTCAGCGTTAAGTAGGCGATCAATCTGTTAATTTAGCTTAACTTCTTATACGCACAAAAAAAAAAATAAATAATAAAAAAAACGTGTCACACGCAAACACTTGTAACACGTAAATTTAAAAAAAGGAAAATAAACAAGAATGATATCCTTATTTTTTCGTATATATAAACAAAACACGAAAACTTGATCCAGAGTTGGAGATCAATATTTTATTTTTTTTTATTTTTTTGTGAGATTGTTAAGAATTAAAATTAATCTAAAATAGTCACTTGATAAAAACGATACTTGCACATTTGATTAAGTCCAACCAAATATATATAGTATGACATTTATAGTAGAAACCGCAAAATGAATCAGCCAAAAAAAAAGAAATGTGAACAAAGCGATTGTCTACGGAGACCTTGCGTGTGTAAGGTTCTATTATATCGATTTTTCCTTACAGGGTTTATATTCAACTACCCTCTTTTTTTAGTAATCCCTATTTGCCACTATTTCACCTGGATAGAGAGAGAGTTCACTGAGAACCGCACAAATTCAATGAAAATAAAGAATCATAAATGATTAATAGAACTAAAACTTCCTGAAATTATGAACTAGTTAATTATATAAGAACATGAAACCCAACATACCCTTTAATGGTTGAGCATTGCTCATATAAACCTTAGTTGAAGGTAGAATCAAAGGTAGATTCGAAAAACGCAATAGTATGACAGAAAATGCAAGTAATTGCAATGTTGAGAGAATACAAAACGTAACCAAAAAAAGTTATATATATCCTAAATATAAAATTATTAAATATTATATGATACTAACCTCACAGCGAATCCTTGAAACCGCAGATTATAAGGAATAACGAGTTTATTTACTTAATCATCAATCATATCCACTAGTTAATAAAGGAGCAAAATTTACAACCGATTTATATAAAAACTTCGGAGACTGAGAGAGCGTTAAATGTTGCTTTTGTGTGGAAATAGGGATGCACTTGATTCGAGGAGAACCGACGAAGCTTTCACTACCACATAAATTATTTACCTAGGGAAAAAAATTTCTAAAAGCATGCACATGTAAAAATTACTTTTACTATTTATTTTATGCACAGGTATAATTTATTTATAACTTTTCAAAAACTAGGAGCACATAAAGTCTTTAAAATAAATACAATAATTTTCCCTCCCTCCCCGGTGTTAAATAGGTTCAATTAATTAATTAAAAATAAGGGAGGCGTTTATTTTATTTTATTTTTCAGTGCACTGGGTAATTTTTTTTATTATATATAAATCACTAATTTAAAACATCAATCAATCACACCGAATAATTTTCTATGCCATAGCAAAATTTGACAATAGAGAGGCGAGCAACAAAAATATCTTTTTCGATGCTATCACATTCGCACCACAAAGCTCTCCTAAATACCCTTCTCTAACTTATAAAACCGCGAAAGCGGATCAACTGTATTTTATTTGAAAATCCGCAGCGAACTAAATTTACATTTTTGTGCAATGAACGAGGAAAGGCTATATACACAAAATGTGAAATTGGAGCGCTACAATCGTCAAGGAGAATGACATGCGCACCCTGCAAATATGCTACAGCAAACTTTGGGGTTTCTTCGGGGAATTTCATCTCTTATCGCAGAGCTTTTAATTGCCAAAAGAAGCCCCAGCTGCCCACCTGATGTCTAAGAGTTTTCAGCAATGTCAATACTCCTGAGTTTCTATAAAGCAAAAGCGTCATTTTTAAAATCAATCATATCCCTGCAGAGAACCATTCTGTAGGGATTTTTAATATATCTATAAATCTAATAATAATAATGAACAAACAAAAAAAAACCACAAACAGTACAACACGTTTTGACGCTAAAAAAACCTCAAAACTAATTATAACTTCGTCAAAAAATGTGTAAACATGAAAAATAAATTATTTCTCATTTTATCTGACACATATCTATTCGAGTAATGGCCTAATAAATGAAGACTGTCGTTCTGGCACGAAAAATCATCTTTAAAAAAACGACATTCATCAAATAAATGGTACTTTTTAAATTAATTTATTACTCATATAAAGTTTTATAATTTTAATTAAAAAATCGTTTTTATATACATATGAAAGGAACCAAAAAAAGTAGAAGAAAATTAAGTAACCATAAGTTCTCTTATAATTTCGAAGCTTTTTTTAAATATCTTAATTTTTTGGAAATTTGGTGAAACATATTTATTTATTTATTTATTTATTCAACCAGTATTTACATAATTTATAATGTAATATGCAATGAAAATCCCACAGAGGGAAACAAATCCCTGTTCACAGGCTGGCGTAACTTAAAAACTAGCTTATCAACTAAAATATATAAGAAATAAAAATTATCAAAATTTATATAAATATTAATAAAGATCAGATCTAGTTATAAATCCATAACCCAGTCGCGCAATTTTCTTTTTTTTTGTTTTTATACTACAAGTCAAATTTTTTAAGTTATTTGGTAATAAATTAAATGTTTTTATTGCTTTAAGGGGGTATTCTAGTCTAGAGGCATGAATTTCAGGTAATTTTTGAAGTGTCGTAAAAAAAAGTCAATTAATATTTTTATTATCCATTTTTTTATAAGTTATTTATTAACATTATAAGAATAGAGAAAAACATTAAAAAATAAAAAAATTAAAAAATTCCACAAATTAGCAGCTGATGAAGTGGGGGGTCTCAAAAAATTGGCACGTGACCATACCCACGATTTCAACCCTCCTAGCAATCTGAAACCAAGCAAAAAAAATAAATTATTAATCTAGAATAATGTCGCAATGGCTGGAACTACGGAAAAGTTGGAAAAAATTTTTTTCACGAAATGGCGACTGCCTGAAAAAAAAAACACTTTTTGGACCACTTTTTCGGATTGTTTCGAATGAAATTTGGGAATGTAGTTCCAGCCATAGACAAGTCTATAAAGAAGGCTCTCTAAAAATTTCAAGTAAATCGGTCCAGTAGAACCTGAGAAATAGTGGGTATCGTTTTGAAAAAGACAGTTTCGAGAAAAACGCGTTTAAAGTTTCGCGTAAAGTTTTTCGCAGTCTAAGTCATGAGATGCCGGGTCAGCAAAATACCTATAACTCCGAAAATAATTTGATTTTTGAAAAATCCTCTTGTAGCCATATTCTTGAATAGTTAAACTTTGAAAATAGCAAAAAAAAATTCGATTTTTTTTAATTTCTAGACTAGAATACCCCCTTAATATAGCTATCTTTTTTAGTTACTTCTTTACTAATTTTTGGTAGTAGAATTAATTTATAACTGGTCTGAATTGGGTGGGTTTCTACCGGTAAAAGAATTATTTTTATTAATTATTTTAATGATCTTATTTTGAGCAGCTTGTAAAAGTTTTAAAACATTATTGTAAGCTCCACCCCATGCTAATATACCATAACTAATTATACTATGAAAAAAAGCATAGTAAATTATTCTTAGTGTAGAAGTATTCATATAAAATTGTAGTCTATGAAAAACGTATGATAAATATTTTGTTTTGTTTACAATATAATTAATGTGACTCTCCCAAGTAACTCTATAATCAAAAATTATACCATGATATTTATGCTCATATACTCCTTTAATAGCCTTATTATTAATATTAATATCAATGTTACTGCTATCAGGTACGCTGTCACAGTAATTGCCAAAAGTCATATATACCGTTTTACTAATATTGAGAGACAGTCTATTTAGAGCAAGCCACTCTGATATTTCAGAGAGGTGTTTATTCATATTATTCTCAGCTGTGATCCAGTCTTTTTCGATTGAAAGAACTGCAGTATCATCAGCAAAAGAAAATAATGAGTTTTTGGGCATTCGAATCAGCAAATCGTTGACATTGAGTAAAAAGAAATAATGGTCCCAATACAGTTCCTTGAGGGACTCCCGTAGTTATCAATTTAAAGTCACTAAAAACTTCACCCATTTTGACTCTTTGCATTCTTTTGCTCAGATAACTTCGTATTAAATCTAATGGTTTACCTCTGAATCCTATGAAGTATAATTTTTGTATCAATATGTCATGATCGACTGTGTCAAATGCCTTCGCTTATTTTATTTGGTGAAATATATGTACATATATACATATTTACTTTAGCATTTTTCATCTATTAATTCAAAACACCTATTAACTTTTTATTTGTGACTATTTTATACATCTCTACTGTTTTATTCAATTTATTAATAACACTAGTTTACAAGATTTTTGTTCACTTAAAAAATTTACTAACAAGTCAACGTTCTCATTTTTTTTTTATCTGCAGATACGCACATCTAGGAGGTGAAAACCACCCCTAAAGTTTACCCCCAAAAACAATGTTTCCTAAATATTTCAAGTTCTAATGAATTTTTTTCGAATGAAACAAAATGGAAATGCTGTCTTATAAATATACTAATCTTTTGTAAGTAATCCGGTTCCCGGGGGTGACAACCCTTATTTTTTATTGCAGAAAAACGATTTTTTTCTTATATTTTTGCATCACAAAAATTACAGTTTTAGTTAAAAATCATTGAAAAATATTTTTTTACATACGATTTTGAAAAATAAAGTTGACCTGTTTTTGCCTATTCGTAAAAAAAGCTCCTCAAGGGGGTAACAACCCCTAGCACTAATACGAAAATGATGTATATTCTTTCAGACATCAGTTTTTTCGTGAAAACCAGTATTAAGGGGTTTTTGGAGTCGCTGATTACGAATTTGATGTTAAATTTAAAAAATTCAAAATGGCGGTTCCAACATGGCGGACAAACTTTTGAAAAATACACCAATTTTTATTTTAAAAAACAATAAATATAAGTACCCCCTAAATGTGCGTATCCGATTAAAAAAAAAAAATAGTTGTCTCTTATTTTTCGATACTCTATAACATATTTCAATTTCTCATCAAAATCGGTGAGACACACCTGAGAACATTTCGTTGTAAGTATATTATTATAAATAATTCTCTGATTACAAAATAAAAAAAGTTATAAAAACACTTCCATCACGTCACATTTTCAAGAAAAATTGGGTTAATAAAAATTTAAAAAATCCGTATTTTAGCCATTTTTAGAATTATTTTTTAAAAATAAAGGAATGTCGTAGTGGTCCTAAACGTAGTTCAAATGAATGTTTAAATTCTATACTGTAGTTATAAAATATCAGTTAATTAAATCCTTTTTCAAGGTTAGTTGCGGACACAAGATTTTCGTTAGATTCATTTAATTTATATGGCAGAGAGTGAAAAACTCGTTTCCTGAATAAATCTTAATAAAATTTACTAATAGCATATCATAAAGCTATAGTTTAAAATTAATATTTTGATTTTAGTTACATTTCGAGTTGCTACAAAATTACATTGTTTTTAAAAAACTTTCCAAACAAATATTGTTATTTTCATTTTTTAACCCTATTTTTCTCGAAAACTTAACGTGATGGAGAAAACCCGATTTTACATTACTGATTAGTTTCCATTAAAGGAAGGAAAAAATTACATTTCGTATGAAGGACAAGAAATAAGTTAAAATTTGTAAACTAGTGTAATATACATATGTACACCTATGAATAAGTAATACAATCCAAGAAATTTCAATCGATAGAATTAAGTAGGGTAAATCGTGAAATTCGAATTCTGTCAGCATTATAATCCACACGAACCGAAAACATTTTCGTGCGAATATTTCCACGCCACAAGGTTCAAAGGGAAACCAGAGGGTGGGTAGTTTTTTCCCTGTAAGGCTTGTTAGGAAATAAGAGATTATTAAATAAAAATAATTATGAAATAATGCCCACAAAATATTAAGGGGGTGACCTACTGTTAAAATGCAAAAAATTGACTTGTTTTTTAAACTGCTATATAAAGAAAACTACAAAAGGTATCGATTTAAAATTTTACAAGATTATTTATTGAGGTTTGAAATTAATATCGATTAAATTAATATCCTTAAAAAATGCTGAATGGTAGATGTTAATAGTAACGCGCCTAAGCTTAATAACTTCGTGAGATTAAGAGATGATAGGGTGTACCTCGATGTTGGTCCCATTTAAATAATTTGAAAAAAAAATTCCACCTCTAAGAGTAGAAAAAAATTGGGAATATTTGAGTTTTCATTCACCTGTGAACCGATTCTGTTGAAACTTGGCACACATCTGTAGTTCTGATGACACCACAACATAATGTAATCCTGGAATTAATATGATGATTGAAACGGAAGAATTAGTAGATTTTAACCACAAAAAATTAAAAAGGTTAAACTTTTTAACAAAAAATTAAACCGACGAAAAAAGAAATTGAAAAGCGAAAAATAAAATAAACCTTTTTAGTATTAATAATTAAGCTCCTAAACTAATGTATGTAAATAATAATAAGACCATTAAATTACTTTAAGGGGACCTTTACTTTCAAAATCGGGAAAAAACACACTTTTTAAAAGTTTTTTTTTTAAAAGACTATTATATTTATGATCCTGAAACTTTTTGTACATTATTGGTAAGATTATGAATAATATAAAAAGAATTTTTAAATGCAACTTTAGTTTATTTTAATGCCTGCAGATGGCGTTAACCAAAAGGCACTTTTAAAACGGCCCCATTTCTCCAGGACTTCCTGTAACAGATAGATTAAAAATTTTTAGTGGATTATTTTCATAAGACACAAAACTAGTACCTAAACCTAAAAAACCTTTTATTTTTAATAAATATATCATTTTATACACATTTTTCTAAAAAAGTTAAAAAAACGACTATAAGTTAGGGGTAAACTACCCTCCGCATCAAAAAGTGGGGTGGGGGTAAAGTAATATTTTTAAAGGTTCAGTTTCTAGTATATTTGATAACGAATTGAATGGCGTTTGGTTTGTTAAAATCGGTTGAATAGTTTTTGACATACAGATGCGGCCATTTTCAAAAATGTGATTTCGAGAAAAACGCGTTCAAAGTTTTTGCTATATAATTTTTGCATATAAAATGCGTAGAAGTAGCGTAACAAATATAGGTATAACTTTTTTTCTTTTACGAATTTCTTAAAACCGTTTTAGGAGAAGGTTTGTGTATTGTTAAGAAGCATTTTTATGAAAAAAAAAAAAATATTGATTTTTTTCCGATTTTGAAAGTAAAGGTCCCCTTAAAGAAATAATCAAAACAAAAGCGATAAGTAATAACATTTCGCGATTTGTTTGACGTCGAGTCAAAATTAGTTAGGTACCAGCCCTTCTAAAATCATGTATACCTTTTGTAGCAGAACCTTTCATCTTCATATTTAATTTATCTCTTAGTAGTGAACAATTTATCAATACCTGGAAGATTTTTACTATCGATCCAATTTATAAGAGTGGTGCTAAACATCTGATTAAAAATTATAGAGCTATTTCTTTCAAGATAGTCCTGACTTTATTCTTTCTTTCATATGCAAGCAAATTATAATTTGTCCACAGTAGCAAGGATTTATGAAAGGGAAATGCGCTACAACCAATCTGGCAATTATTACAAATTTTTGTTTAAATTCAATTATCAAAAAGATGCCATATACACCATTTTCTCCAAAGCATTTGTTAAGGTCATCGTATCTAGGCTTCTAAATAAACAATTTTTAATTTCTTTAGTGGATTTCCTCGTACATATCGGATAGAAAACTGACTGTTAAAATGCTCTCATGTTATAAACGCCTGTTCTGGAGTGCCGCAGGAAAGCATCCGTGGTCCTATTCTATTTAAATTGTTAAATATTTTCTGCATGCTAATTGTAACATACTATATATATGGTAAATGCAACGTAATATTGTTTTAACGATCTATTTAACCACACTTTAAAAACTGAATGTAAACTTATTACTTATTACTTCAAGCTGACATAAATCACTTTGTGAAGATATTCCTTAAATTAAAAAAAAAAAATCCTTAAAGTTCAAAAGTATGCAGGCATTTAGTCAGTAATCAGTGACCCTAAAAACTCCGAATACCCACTTTTTTTCGAAGTAATTGAAAATTTTGCAAAAAATTGTTCGCCATCTTGGAACCGCCATTTTGAATTATGAAAATCTGATAGCAAATTCGTAATCAGTGACCCTTAAAACTAGTGTATATACATTTTTGGGAATACTCGAACATAATGAGATAAAAAAGTGTTCTAAAGTGACGCAAATATGCATCATTTACAATGTTACAATATTTTTAACGAAAAAAAATGCCTGCATAATGTAGTCTTGGATACATTGATCATTTAGTATTTAAGGTCCAAAATGGTTTGGATTACACTGTGTAATGAATAATTTAATGCTCTCGTGAAAGAAGCATAGTGTGATTCATTCATTCGTTAGAGAATTAAAAGCTAAAATTCTCCTAAAAATATTCTTTTAAAGAATGAATGAATTTCAATCATTCTTCTCACACTGGCGAAGATACAGAAGCTTCAATATTTCAATGTTTTTATAAAACTCAAACTTTACATTACATAGAAACGACTCAAAAAACTTCGTAGTGTATTTGTAATTTTGCTGTTGTTTTGTTTATTTTTGTTGTAAGAGAATTTTATATGATTTCCGATTTGTGCTAGATATTTTTTTTAAATTCAAAAACAAAACCTCTTTTGATCTGATTATTATTAATTCTTGGTACCATATTCAACGAATACACATTTTGATCTCGACTCGACTTTCTCGCTTTCATGTCCCTGGCTTTCCTTTCATATATTTTTATGTATCTATCTCCCTATCATTACATAAATAGTAAGCTGCAATTAAAGAGATTAGACCCTTTTATAAAATCTAAGCATTAAGTTCCATAAATGTCGTTAATATTAACAATATAACAAATTAATCATTAATAATTCAATTTATATACTATACCACATAAACGTTTAAGCCTATCGTTAAGTACTTTTATTTACTATATATCTATCAGACAATAAACAGCCTTAAGTGTGTTTTATAACGACTGCCAAAAGGTTATTATTTTGCAATGATTGCTGTGCAGTCAGTCGTTTTTCCAAAGTGCTCGTTATTTTCCCTGAATGAAGCTCAGCCATTAAACGTCTGCAGCAAACCACCTGCTAAAAGCTTTGGCGCTATCTATAGAATGGCAAGATTGCTTTGGTTCCGCAGTTCACGTTGTGCGG
Source organism: Dysmachus trigonus (assembly GCA_949715965.1). Lineage (NCBI taxonomy): Eukaryota > Metazoa > Arthropoda > Insecta > Diptera > Asilidae > Dysmachus > Dysmachus trigonus. The sequence goes on from OX454322.1 coordinate 2,875,749, forward strand.
CTATTGGTTAATTTCGCCACTTAAACTTGATTTCAGTCTTTCGTAGGTCCTCAATGAATGACGGATAAATATTTCTTTGTGAATAAAAATCTTTTTGGTATTGATTACCTTTTTACATTAAAAGATATCACAACACATTTTTTTTCTCATAAGTATTATTGTCAAGGTAGCAAAGTGAAAAGATTAATTGTACAGTATATAGTGTGATGACTATTTGTCATAACAAATGTTTGCAAAATGACAGGCAGTCTGGTTTAATAATTCATTAGCAGGTCCTAAAATTGGAGTTTCTAGATTTTTATTCACATGGTGTGATTTGACTCATCTATTTGTATAATTAAAGTATTGGGTGTACAAATTAATTTGGTCCATTTTTTTGTTGTTAAAAATATATTTATTTTGAAACAAAATGAATTAACAGATTAATCAAAGTATTGTCCATCGTTGATTACTACTTTTTCCCACCTCTCAGGCAATTGTCGAATTCCATCTTGAAAAAGTGCGGTAGAATATCCCACTTGAGTGTTTCTAAATATTTTTTGACGACTTTTGCGGCATGAGGTCGAGCGTTATCGTGCAAAAGAATAACTTTATCATGTCTTCGTTCATATTCCGGCCGTTTTTCTCGTAATGCACAGCTCAAACGAGTTGTAGCCTATACCGATCGCCTGTAATAGATTCACCAGGTTGTAGCAGCTCATAATACACAACACCCTTTTGGTCCCACCAAATACATAGCAGGACTTTTGAACTTAAATTTTGCTTTGGTGTTGATATTGAGGTCGATGGTAACGATTCACCAGGCTTAGCGTAATATTTTTTCTTCTTGGGATTATCGTAGATAACCATTTCTCATCTACAGTAACAATCCGATGTAAAAAACCCTTCCTTTTTTGCCTTTGAATCGACTGCTCGCAAGTGAAAAATCGCCTTTCAACGGCTCTTGGTTTCAATTCATGAGGAATCCAGTTTCCCTGCTTTTGAATCATTCCTATGAACTTTAATCGTACAGAATCTGCTTGTTGAGTCACTCCCAATGTATTTGCAAGATCGTCTTGCGTTTGACACGGATCTTCATCGAGTAATGCCTCCAATTCTTCGTCTTCGAATTTTTTGGGTTGTCCAGGACCAGGCTTATCTTCAACGCTGAAATCACCATTCTTAAAACATCGGAAGCATTCCCTACATGATTTATCAGTTGGAGCATTATCACCATAAACTTCCACAAGCATTTGATGCACTTCCGCTGGACTTTTCTTCCAATTAAAGCAAAAAATTAAAACCTCCCGCACATGAAGCTTAGTTAACACAAAATTTGACATATTCGACAAAATAAAAACCAAGGTTTTTTATGAAATTCAATGTGATAGAAACTGAATGTTATTGAAAGACAGCCTTCAACCTCTCTGAAACCACCGAGATCAGCTGTCACTGTGAAACATTCATAACAGCCATAACCATCTTTTGAAAACGGACCGAACTAATTTGTACACCCAATATATGTATATAGACAAAAAGATTCCTTGCCAGATGAAATAGTTTTTAATAGACCCAAATTTCAAGATATTGAAAGCAATGAATGCATGTTAACAATACCCTTTTCACCAATCTTCACCACTTAAGAAACCACTTTCTTAACCACAATTACATAAATAAATAATACATATGTATTATATATACTACATTTTAGTGAGGGATACTTTTTGAAATCTAGAAGCCATAGCATGAATTTTGGTATAATTCATTTTTCGAAATTGCGTCATGTTTTTAGGATTCTTTACAAAAACTATCTAAAAGTCAGGATCAAGAAGATAGTTTTTACATTAAAAATCTAATATCTCGACAATGAAAGGAGAGAAACAAGTTTGTCTTATCTCATTTTAAAGCTTAGATAACGTAGAATATCAGTGACATAAAAAAATACACCCCTTAGACAGGGTAAAACTACCCCCATTGCATGAAAAATTGCAATAAATTATAAAATATCTGGAAAAAAATGTGTGTATATGTTATAATTTAAACTGATCATTAAATAGCAATTGCCATATATTTATGGTTTATGTTCATTGACATTTACCCTTGCAAGAGGGTGAAAACAACCCCTAACAGTCAAAAATTCCAAAAATTAAAATATCGGAAAAAATTATTTCTGCCCCATATAAATTACAAGAAATATGAAAAAAGATATTTGCATCAGATCCAATACAAATACACGCCTTAGACAGGGTAAAACTAGCCCCACGCATGAGATATGGCAATAAATAATAAAGATTCACAAAAAAATTCTGTGTATGAGTCATAATTCAAACTGATCATTAAATAGCAATTGCCATAGATCTATGGTTCGTGTTCATTGGCATTTACCCCTCTTAAGGCAAGATCCAGCCACTCTCAAGGCAAGATCAATCAGAAATCAAGTTCACTTCATTTCAATGGTTATAGTAATTCAGTATCTGCAATCAACGTGTATCCATTATTTCATGACGAAAGTTAAAGACTTTTAAATATAGTTTTACTATCTCCATGGGTTGTATTTTTATTGGATAATAATAATATAATAATTATCATAATAAAAAAATCAAAACAACAATCATAATGAACTATGTATTGAATTTAAAGTAAAAAATAAAAAAAAAATATTTTTCTTCTTCTCGTGGAAGTTTCCGTTTATTAAAAAAATAGTTTCAATTCATTTGAAAATTAAATAAACTTATAAACAGGGTATCCCGATTCAACGTAGGAAACGCTATACAAATATATTATTTGGAGTGTTCTGAGCAAGCCTTTTTTTCTTGACCTCACCCCTTAAAACGTCTCCTTTCATCTCAAAATGACCGTTGAATGTTTTTTAGAGGTTTGCTCACTTAAGTTCTTAGAGGTTATTGAAAGGACAATGCAAGTCATTGAGAAAGAATTCATTCAAAAGCAGAGAAGAGTACCATTTCAACGATATCCCACTTGCTAGGATACGTTCAAACATGTAAATGGCAGAGGGTTCATAATAAAAAAAAAGTAATCCTTTCCATAGAAAGTTTTTATGAAAACATAATAAAATCAAAACCTGTTTATGAAAATTTCGATAAATTTTAAGCTTGGGACCCTCTGCCTTTTACATGTTTGGACATATTCTAATAAGTGGAGTATCGCCAGAAAGGTGGCCTTCTTCTCTCTTGAATTAGTCCTTGCTTGATATCCTGCGATATCATTACAAGAACCTATAAGAACTTAAGTGGGCGAACCTCTAAAAAACTTCGACGTCCATTTTCAGGGGGAAGAAGGCATTTTAAGGGTAAATAACAAAAGTTTGCTCAGAATACTCCAAGGAATCATTTGGTATAGCGTTTCCTACGTTGAATCGGGACACCCTGTATATAGTAGAAGAAATTTTTAATTAATTATATCGATCTTGTAAATTTGAATGTTTGTATTTATAAAATGTTTAGGATAGACTAGAAAACAATTTTTTAACACAATATTGTAACGAACAACGAGAATTCATTTGAGTGATTTCAGTGACTACAATACAGATACAGAGATTTAATCAAATTTATATAATGTTTACCTTACCTAGTAATATGGGCCATGGGGTATATAATACATCTTTTCCCTGAAATCTCTTGAATCTCCCTTTGATTTTGTCTTTTCATTTTATTTTTAAGAATTGAATTGTGAGCAAACTTTCGATTTAAGTCGTCCAAACTGAAAGTAAGTATCATCGACCCACTAAGAGGATTAGAACTGATTGTTTTTTGCACTAGAGAGCAACAAGTGGATTGTTTAAGCTCATTGTGCGGTTTGATCCATAAGTAGAGAGAATTTCAACTTTCAGTGAGTTTTAAATGATTTAATATCTTTCTATAAAGTATAAAAAAGAAATATTACCTAATAGTCCACGCCAATTATATAACAAAAAGGTCGAATAAAAGAAAACATTTATAAACGCTTGATTTGTTTGATTAGAAATTAAAGGCGAAAAAATTCTAAACAAAATTGTACCCGCAACATCCACTTTTGGGCCAAAAATCGTCCTTCCAGTGGTCTCGTTAGGAATTTTTTTCCCCATTTAGACCCCATGCAGACCGTTGAGACTGGGACAAACATACCTATGTAAAATTATTCTCTGTAAAATGTTGCATAATAAAGGCCTATGTAATCATCATAAAGCATATTCCCATAGAATTCTCACAATTAGGATTTAAAATTAAGGAAAGGAAAGGAAGAAATCTTAATTTATGTTGTCGGGAATAGTATGAAGTCATTAGGAACTTCTTTTATCAAATGGTTGTATTTACATACATAAAGATATGCTTTTCGAGGTATTGAGACTTAAAGGTTATTGGGTAATTGGGAAAAATTAAAAACTCGTTCCATATTTCATAAAAGAGTTTATTCAATAAAATAATCTCCATCCAAATCAAAAACCTTCTGCCAACGATCTGGCAGACTCTTAATCCCATCGCTCGGTAGTTCGGTGACAGTGAGTTAAAGTAGTCATCTCATCCTGATTATTAAAAATTTTATTCTGAGGAACATTGTTTAGGGCCCGAAAAAGGTGAAAATCGGTCGGTAAAATTTCTGGGATGTAACAAAATATCTCAGCCCAGTTCTAATAATTTTTGTCTTATTATAATTGCAACATGTGGGCTTGCATTATCATGCAGAAAACTGACTTTATGATTTTGAGGTCATACTACTGGTAATCTGTCAGCAAGTTTTTGTAATTGACTGCAGTAAAATACAATGGCTCCCTGCCTTTTATATACCTTACTAAAAGGTTTCTAGAAACTCCCTGGCTATTCTTTCTAGATAAATATACACAACGGCAAATGCAAACTACTTTCCGATCTACCGAACATTAACCATAATAATGAATGAAATTAGACAATTCAAAAAATGTGAGAGCAAGTATCTGTTTCAAATAGAGAAATTCAAGAAACATTAATTAGAAAACTCCAAGATTTTGAAATAGATTTCTTAGTTTAAATAATAAAATATAAGATTTTTAGTATAGCTGCATGTATTGTAAAATGCAGCCAATAAATTCAATAATGATAGACTATAGAAAAAGTGCAATACTGGTGGAATATTTGAAGAGTGACATTGGAAGTCCAAATTACATATTTTTAAAGTTGAATTTTCAAAATCTATATATTTATATATATTTTATTGTCACACATATGCTTCACTAGTATAGCGATATAAACTATAGAACTTCATCCTGATGTGATTACAAAAATTCGTCTCAAAATACATTGATTCTTCTAAATAATTCAAGGGTAACCAACTTGAGTAAGGCTAATGACACATTGTCTGATATCATTAGTGATAATGGATGCTCATTAATACCTCCCGGACGGCTGAGTGGTTTCCTCCCAGAGGACCCTTATGGTAAAAATAAAATAAATGGTTACTTAAGCTGGATACTCATTATTATCTAATGCATGTCCGATTTTCTAGTGAACTAAAATAGACCTAACACGCCATTGTTCTGCGTATCATTAGATAAAAACTTACTTGTCCAGAATTAATTTTGTTTAAAACTACTGATTGTGAATAGCGATAAATAAAAACCATTAGATACTACCATAACTTTTATTGTTTATAACATCAAATTTAAGTATAACCTTACTTCGTCTTTCTGATTTAGCAGGTGAAAAAATAGGATATATTTTGAAATATTTTATTATTTATTTTTTAATGTGAATCTGAGTAAAAACGTACTGGGTTTACGCTTTGGCCGCACCACGGCCACACAATTTCTAGTGTTCTTCAAAAATATGAAACGGTCGCACGGAGTAGAAATAATTTGTGAAAAATTGTAGCAGGTACGAACTTGAGTACAAACTACAATGGCCGTATCTCAGCTGCACCACGGCCGAACCAATTTATATAGATATATATTTATTAATTTGTTCAGCCGATGGTGCGGCCGTGGTAGCGTTTAAGTCTTACTAACCTGATTTTTGTGCGGCCGAATTCGTCTAACAAATGGATTTCGTTCGGCCGAATAAAACATTCAAAGTGCAGACGTTGTGTGACCGTGTTGTGGTCAATTTAAAAATTTTAGATACTTTTACTCGGGCAAGAAATAATAAATGATCTACCTATAACTTCTTTATTATTAAATTTATAAATAATGTAAAACAATTGTTTAAACAAAAATTGTTGTCTGCTTTTTTTTCCAAAGTTGTTGAAGTTGAAACTTCTAGGAAGTCTTATCTTGGTGCCGGAAATGATAATTCAGCCTAGAACAGTCAAAAATTAAAAAAATAAAGATGATTATTAATCAGGAAGACAAATGGAAAGTTGCCTAAAGTATACCTATGTCTTTTCCCCTCTAATATCTCGTAGAAGGTTGGGCCCCAAAAGTTATAGACTAGAGTATTGTCAGTTTCTGTCGAGATGTCACAAAGAGAAATATGTGTACTTTAAAGTGAGAACGAAGAAAAGTCGATTGCTTTTATTCCAGTGGTAAGACTTTCCTACAAAGTTCGGAAGTAACAATGTAGCCAGCTAAAACACTCTCAGAAGGTAAGAATTAAAAACAATTATCTGATTTCAGGACCGCATTTTTTAATAATTGTTTCAAGCAAACATTTATCCCTTAACCAAATTTCTTTTAATTTTTTTAAATTTCATCTAATTGACATCTTTATACGCATTTTTATTTTTTTTCCCATTAACTCATTTTAAAATTATGAATGATTAGTTTAGGCAACTTTCCATTTGTCCCCCTGTATAAGCCATTAAATACTTTGTTTGCAAACAATTTACTAAATGGTCTCCAATTGAAATTAATGTATTGAATCCGTGTGTCATACCATAGTGTACAGAATATCGTGTAAATATTTCAGCTTGCTCAGATAGTTAGATTTTTTTATATCGCCCGCGCAAGTTCAAAAATTACATTTCGAGAAAAATACGTTTAAAGTTTGAAGCTGTAACTCGCAATATATCAGAAATTTTGAAATCAAATTTAACCCTTCGCCCGTAATCTGGGTCATTTTTGGAACAATTTCAATTTTCAAGTTAAATATCTCCGAAGCTAGAAATGGGTGGGACAATTTTGTTTATTACAAATCGCTTAATAAAAATTTTGGAATATAAAGTGGGATATACATGTATTACAGAATTGGATATAAACAACGACTGGCCATTCATTAATTACCCAGATTACGGACGGTGACAGTAAAATTAAACATTACGGGTGAAGGATTAACTTCAGAACTACCGGAATGAAAGGCTGTAATTTTAACAATTTTTCTGGAATAGAAGGGTTTTTTGAATATGTCATAATTTTTAACCTTAATGAGTGCTGGCATAAATCTAAAGAAATAACTTTGAAAAATATATTTAATTCAAAAAGGAAATTACAATACCCGTCAATCTGACAGACTTTGGTAGTTCTACGGTTAAATAGCATATTCTTGGAGGTACCCATTTTTTGGAAAGGAAAAAAAATCAATCTTTTCAAAATTTCTGACGAGAATGATGGCCCGAGGGGAGGGGGGAGAGGGGGAAGGGTGGTATGGTTAATTCGCTATAAAAAGAGCATATTTTCAATAATTTTTTCTGACGACATAGTTAGTATTTATTTTTATTATTTAATAAGTGTATAATAAAATGACATGTGATATTTATAAAGAAATGAGCTATTGACAGCAAATCTTCGCAGACGCCTGAAAAAAAAGTTGGATTGCGGTGAAGCGCATAACTCATGACTGAATCATCTGAAATCAAAAAACTAAAAAGATTTCATTAGTTGATAAGTTTTTTTTTAAAGTTTGGTAACACTTAAAAGCCAAAAAAATGATTTTTCATCAAAAAAATCTAAGTTTCGTTATTTTAAAATAAGTTAAAATAAAAACAACAAAAGATAATTATAAATTTAATATATAATAATAAATTTTAATTTAGGTGAAGAAAGAATGTATAAAATTTCAAAAGGATAGGAGCAGTCGATTTTGAGCTAGAGACTTTGAAAATGCTAAGTGTCAGAAAAACGCGTTTATAATCTAAACACTGAATTTATAACACAGGAATAACTCCAAGTGACTTCAAATTTTAACACAATAATCTTGAGATGTTGTACATTTATATAAGAAAATAAAAAAAACTATACCCGGTTTAAAAAACTCATTAATTTTTCTGAAGTACATAATGCTTTGTACCTAATTTTTATGAAATCGTACAAGACATTATTTAGAAAATCCTTTATATCAATTTCTAAGATTCAGTGCAATAATAGGAATCATCATTAAAAATTCCAGGTATTAAATTTCATGAAAACCAGGGTCTTGAATCGATCTCACATGTTTTAAAAAACTGAGCAAAACCTCGATTTGTGTATAAATAAACCGAATTTTATCTCTTTCAAATTGAGATTGTACTCAGTTTTTTTATGTAAAAAAAATTAAGACTGAACATTACCTGTTTTTTTAGCAGATGAGCCAATATCGTAGTTGTTTTGTAATTTTAGTTTTCCGCATATCTCTGTCAACATTTCTTTCGATTAAGATTTGTTAATATACTGCGATTGATTTAAACAAAATTGTCCTAAGATTAAATTAAAAAGACACTTACTGCATTTGCATTAGTTCCGTCAGTGGTTCCAGTAAAAAGTCTCAAGCCAGTTAAATTTTAGGTTTAGGAAATCCCTATATATAAAAATGAAAGTTTGTTTATTTGTTTGTTGCTCACTCACGCCTAAACGCTTCCATGGATATTTTTCATTTTTTGTCCAACTTAACATAAAGGCTAATTTTTTTTTTCAGACAATAGGTATATAGGGTTTCAAAATGGCGAATCCAAGATGGCAGTTAAAAATTTTAAATTTGAAGCGATTTTCATGAAAATTGGTACTTAGGGGCTTTGCGGGATGCTGATTTCAAATCCACCGTCCAAATTTAGAAATTCAAGATGACGAAGATTTCCCGATTTCAACAGATTTTAATGAAAATTAGTACAATGATTGTTTTGAGGTCATTGACTTTGAATGTTGTTAAAATTCCCAAATCCAAGATGGCGGATCCAACATGGCGACTAAAATGTCTCGATTATAGTGGATTTTAATGAAAATTAGTACTATAATTATTCTGAGGCCACTAATTTTGAATATTATTAAAATTTGGATATTCAAGATGGATGATCCATAAAGGGGCTTTCGTGTTGAAACAATTTCTAGGATATAATAAACTAGAATATTTGAGAAGTGTTTAATTAGGAAGTATTTACGAAATGCCGGGTGAAACCGGGTAACCCAGCTAGTGTTATAATAAATATGAAAACTGAAAATGAGTGTACCTTGTAACAAATAAACTGAATGTACAAATAAAATAAAAAACATATTAATTTACTAATTTATTATTTTTTTGATTATTTAATAAATATTTTGAACACCAAAGATTATATATCTAAAAATAGAAATAAAAAAGTAAGATATAAAAAGGGCCGGGATGGAATTAATATAGTAGAATGAAAAAAACTACAATTATCTATACACGCAGTTTTATTAACTTTAATATAACAACATAATACACCAGATTCTTCCACTTTTTAAATACGTGTAATTAGATATATTTTATTGTACTAAAGATATTTCAAAAGTGTGAATAAGAAAATGAATGTAAAAAGTTATTGTAAAATTTTTTTCCTTTTTTTTTTTTTTTGTTTGTATGTAAATACGATTATTAATTGATTCATTAATTGTCGGTGCATAATGTTAAGAGTGTTTAGATACTGTTTCCTTGATTTTAAAGATTTTTATTGGTATATAAACGAATTCCTTAACAGCGGTTACACCAAAATTAAATGAAAAACTATAGATGTTTTTAACGTTTTGAAATATCTGCTTATCTCATATGTGAATTGTGTTTTGAAATTTGATAAAAATGCGGTCAATATAAAAAGAAATGTTTTTTTTTGTCGACATTAAGAAAACGTTTATTAATTCATTACAGTAATTTGTTCTAAATTTTATTTTTTTTTCCACCTGTATGTGTGTATTTGTTGTGCAGACGTTTTCACTACAATGTGAATAAATTTAAGATAATAATGTCGAAATTGTCTGAATTTTTTTTTCGTGACAAGTATACTTTTCTTATGGTACTTCTTCTCTAGGAGTAGTCTAAAACTAAATTAAAATACACGTTCAAAACACCACATACGTTAAATCTGGAAAATACCATCATATTTGTAAATACCTTTTGTAAATTTCATAAATATTTACTGTGAAATATTGTTTTACACAAATAACAAATACTTGTTGGCGTCATCATAAGATCATATTTGGCACCGTTTTTTTCCTAATTGTTTACAAATATTACTTTATTAATAGTGTTGTTTTTTTTTCTTTTCTTTTTAGTTAAATTCTTCTTATTTATTCAGAAAAAGTTAACTTGACTCACTTAAGAATTCTAAAGTTCTCAATGCGACTGTCTCAATGAATTTATTTATTTTTTTTCTGAATTTAATTAAACTAATCTGTTCGAATTAAAGCATTGAAGCGTTCGGAAAATATTTCTTACCTATGTATATATATATACAACATATTGCTTTTTTTTTCTTTTTTCTTTTTTTTTAAACCTATCACCGAAAAACGATTGGTTCTCTGTCAGTGTACATGTATAGGTAATGTGATTAAGGTGGCAAATGCAACTGTGTGGGAACGTAACACGACACCGTGTGAGTGCAAATTGATCCCTAGAACTAACAATAATAATTAATTGCTTTTTTTTCTTTTTTAACTCCTTCAAATGATTGAATTTATTTATTTAAACGTGTAGTTCTTCATCCTTAAAATTGTTTTGCTTTCTCGCAAATGAACCAAAGTGCGAATGACCCTGTATATTAAAAGGCTAACTTATCTCTGTGTGGCGGCGTGCTCATACAGAATGATGCTCACACATGAAATGTGTAATTATGCTATTAATACCTTATAATTACTTATAATTTTTTTATCTTTTTTTTTTTTTTTGGTACCTATGCTTGGCGGGATTTTATTGATGTTTTACAATAACAGTGATATTAATAAAAATAAAAAAAAACAAAAATATTCAAATCCAAATTACTAGAAGCCATTTTTAGAAGTTTGGACAGTAATTTAGGTTGAAAATAACACAGGTCAACATTTTATCTAGGCTTGTGCACGGGAATCGAAGATGGTATCCTAGGATTTTTGGGGTCGCTGATTACAATGAGTGGGTCGGTTAGGCTCCATCACGTCAAGTTCAAGGTCATTTGAAGGTCAAACGATCAAAAAACCTTCCAATCCAAATGAAAAAATTTAACAATTTCAATCTGTGAAATGCACAATTGTGCCACAGAACCAGAATACCAGTCTTAAGATGACCTTGAATGACCTCGAGAATGCATGCAAAGTAAAAATGAACACTGGATTCGGATTCAGCGACCTCAAAAACACGTCTATGAATTTTTTTCAGATTTTTAGAAGGTTTTTTGACCGTTTGACCTTCAAATGACCTGGAAATGAGGTCGACTGACCTCAGATTCAGATTCAGGGCCCTCGAAAACATACGTATGAATTTTTTCAGATTTTTCGAATGGTACTTAGCATTTTTCTCAAAACCCCTTCAAATGGTCTTGAATGACCTCGAGAATGCATGCAAAGTAAAAATGAACACCGGATTCGGATTCAGCGACCTCAAAAACACGTCTATGAATTTTTTTCAGATTTTTAGAAGGTTTTTTGACCGTTTGACCTTCAAATGACTTTGAACTTGACGTGATGGAGCCTAACCGACCCGCTCATCGTAATCAGCGACCCCAAAAACCCTAGGATACCATCTTCGATTCCCGTGCACAAGCCTAGATAAAATGTTGACCTGTGTAATTAAATGTATTACTATTACATGCTACTTCCTGCAGCCAAATGGGAGTTTTTTTGAATTAACATCTTAAGTTAATTCGATTATAGAAAATTTTTTTATTATTTTCGATTCGGTATAATGTATTTATATTTTCAATGTTTTGATGTAAAAATCCACCCTTTGAACGTTCATCAGTAGGTTTTGGCACAAGTATTTCTCATCGTAATTATAAACATTTGAAAAGTCCTAGCACTGATTTTTACCCGGCTGACACAGTTCATGGACATGTCACATTTTGTTACAATTACAATAATAATCACAGCTCTAAGAAACCATAGCAACATACTAATACCAGTAATTAGCCATCGAAATAATAAGAATAATAATAATAATAATAAATGAAACGAGGCGAACGAAACGAAACTCTCCAATAGACAATTCTAATGATCAACGCTTTACTAAACGGCAAGACATTGCTTATGTGAAATTTTTTTTTTAATTGGTATATATATTGGTTAATGAAACGTGATTCAAGTTGCAAATTTTTTTTTTTTTTTTAATAGATGTCTCGTAACAGCTAGATATACAATTCATAAAATAATTCCTATATAAATACTTATACCTTTATTTTTTAATTTATAATATTCTAAGTTTATATTGAAATTTATATTCTTTGTCAAGCTCTATTTTCATGATTGCCTTGCATTTCTTTAATGATCTAACAATGTTTATTTTTTTATCTTTGGAAAATATTAGTACGAATATTGTGTGTGTAGTACGATCGTTTCAGTATTTTTCAACTGGTTTTTATATTTTTGTGTGTCCAAAGAAAGGAGGGTCGTCTACACTCGATGTATCAAATCGGGATACATTTCGGTGGATTTTCGAAATTTTGAAGTTGAAAAGCTGGAATATACGAACTATGAAAATATCAATACAATTTTTTCAAATGCCTCGAATAGCAAGTTCCTTGACCCTATTTTATTACATATTTACTACTGTTTTGGGTATGTGGATAAATAGTTTAGAATAAAAGTATACATACATCCGAATTCCATTTTCTTAAGGAAAGGGAATTTTGTGGATTTAAAGCCGACCTAATTAATTAAATTTTATTTTGAGAGTTAACTTGAAAAGAAGCACTAAACTATTTTGTCTCCGAAGTCCGACGGATTGCTAATTTAGCTCTGAAGCAATATATTATTGGATATCTATCATAACTTGCGTGATATGTGATAGTGATCTTATTATTGTAAAGGATACTCAAGGATAATTCAAATCTATTTTCACTTTTTGGCGACCCCATCCTAAGCTGTACTTTAAAAGGCTTCGTATACCAAGATTATCATTGCAGGATCCGTAGTAGGCATTTCTAAAACTAGAGATCGGAGCAGATCCTTATAGAATATGTAATAATTAATATTTATTTGTTATAGTCATTGTCGAATATCGAATATCTCTCTCAATATAAGAAAAATTGTCTATAATCAGTTGTAGTTTTTGCCGTGTGCTTTTATATTATTGTAGTGGAGAAAACCATATTCCATATTTATTTTATAAACAATTGGAGTTCTTGATTGAATGAGTGAAACACTCATTTTTACACAGAGACATAACGTGTTGGGTCAAATTGAGCTCATGTAGAATATTCTAACATGCAACCGGTATCTTAATACTGAATAGTTTTGGAAATGCATCTCAAAACAAAAAAAAATTGTCTCTTTTAACTGCCACCTTCAAAGTGTATTTAATTTAAAAAAATTCTTGGCTTATTCTATTGTACTTTATTAAATATCTATATAGGTACTTTTTTTTAAAAAAATTTGCCAGCCCCTAAAATAATCATTCTATTAAAATACTAATCCAATTTATAATTTGAGTACAATCATAGTATGCATTGATTGTATTTGTACTTGTATATATTTTTTTCTTCTATATAGCAGAATTCGACAGACTAAATTACAAAAAAAAATTTTAATTGAGAAAATATGATAACACTGGTCAACACCAAATTTTAACAAGTGGCAAATAATTTATACACGATTTTTTTTTCCGTAGATTATGAATTCGTAAATGAAAATTCTCAATCAAAATCCGTTTTGAAGGAATAGGAGAGTGAAAAAGTCAAAAGATCTTATTTTGACCATATTTGAAAAATCATTAAAATACAAGGGGTTATTATAGAAACTTGTAACGTGGCTAACACAAAAGTTAGAACCTTGAGGTATTATCTCAAAATATTAAAGGTCTTAAAAATGTTCGAAAAATACTTTGAAAATCAAATTTTCGACCAAACCGATTATTTCATATAACAGATGCTTAATGAAGACTATAAATAAATCCACGCTCATGAAAAACTTTTTTTGCGAGAATGTTTAAAAAAATTATAGAAATTAGTGGTATTTGACATTTTTTAGAATAAGTTCCAGTGACCTTTTATTTTTTGATGAATTTTCAAAAATGAGAAAAATATGATATTTTGAATATTCTACTCTATTTTTTTTCGAAAATGGGAGCTGATTGAGAATTTTCATTTAAGAATTCGTAATATACGGAAAAAATCCTATAGAAATGATCTGGTACTCGTTCAGAAAAAGAAAGAAACATTGAATTTGTTGATCAGTGTAATTTATGGTTATAAAACAATTTTTTACACTAAATTAAAAATTTACTATAAGGATATATGATAGGGATCTTTATCCTTTTTCCAGTTGGTAAAAGTACCCATCTATCATTTTTCAGAAATCATAATTACATTAAAAAATTCAATCAAATACTATACAAGGGTCTAGCGATGCTAATATACTCTATGATTAAATTTTATTAAAAAATTCTCGAACAAATCCTGGAAGATTCTAAATTCTGTGCGGATTGATTTTTAATTTTTATTTTTTAAGGATTTATTGGCGGTTTTATATTTTTGAGACTGCGACTTCAGAATCACGAGCTTTGAAATTGCATACTTTTAGTTTGAAGCCCAACAAGCAAATTTTTAGCGATTTTAATTCACATTGTATGGGAACATAATTATAATCTGTGAGAGGGAGTATTATTTTAATACTCCTGGAATAAAAAAGAACAAAAATATTTCAGTTTTCAAAATATATAAATATATGGCATTTTCAGAAACTGGAAAACGATTTTCGAAATTGGCTGTCAACCAGTTGAAATCATGTCCAAATTTATTTTGATTCTGAATTTCACTTATTAAAATTGATACTCGCATTTTTATTACTCAACATTTTAATTCAGCTGTTCGTTTCAACTTTAAAAACTCGATGACAATAATTTTACTAAATGCCCTTTCGAGAGGACAAGCAACTAAAGGCTTTAGATCAACACAATGTTTTCGTATTAAATTCCCAAATTGGACTCGGAATTCGAAAAATTTTTAGATTAATTTTACATTTCAAAGTGTGTGCGATCAAGACCTTTGCAAAATAGTTTAAGATTGGTTACAATATGATCTCTTTGTTGGAATATTTCAATCAACGTTTTTAGAAGCGGTCAACGAAGTCAAGGAAGACCCTATTAACCCATTAATGCCTGAATAACAAAAAATTGTACGGCAACTTCGAGGCGCTAACTTTTATCGAAGGGGTGGTCAATTCTCATCGAGACCAACTTTTCTAGACGTATTTTGAGTCGCCCGACACGATCCAACCAAAAAAAAAAGTGAAAAAAAATTATTATTATGGTTTTTGTGCAATATTATATAAATAAATACCTTTTCAACGTAATTTTTTTTCGAAAAAAGACTGATTTAGTCGGGAAAAAGCACCTTTTTACTGCAATAAAGTGCATAAAACGTGTTATTAGGACTTAAACTTCAAAAATATGCAGGCATTTAATCAGTAATCAGTGACCCCAAAAACTCCGAATACCCACTTTTTTTTCGAAGAAATTGAGAATTTTGCCAAAAATTGTCCGCCATCTTGGATCCGCCATTTTGAATTGCGAAAATCTGATAGCAAATTCGTAATCAGTGACCATTAAAACTAGTGTATATACATTTTTGGGAATAGTAGAACATATTGAGATAAAAAAAGTGATCGAAAGTAATGCAAATATGCGTAGAAGATAGTTTACAATGTTGCAATTTTTATGCAACCTAATATTTTTAACGAAAAAAATGCCTGCATATTTTTGAAGTTTAAGTACTAATAACACGTTTTATGCACTTTATTGCAGTAAAAAGGTGCTTTTTCCCGACTAAATTTGTCGTTTTTTCGAAAAAGATGACGTGAAAAAGGTATTTATTTACGTAATATTGCAAAAAAACAATAATAATAATTTTTTTTTCATTTTTTTTTTGTTGGATCGTGTCGGGCGACTCAAAATACGTCTAGAAAAGTTGGTCTCGATGAGAATTGACCACCCCTTCGATAAAAGTTAGGGCCTCAAAGTTGCGGTAAAATTTTTTGTTATTCAGGCATTAATGGGTTAAGGAAGTCTATTTCAACTCAACTTGACTAGCGAAGACACTAATTTTCTTAGTATCCTCATCTTCGAAAAAGTGTCTAATATGATATTTGGATAATGTGTCTTGTATAAAATTTTGAACAATAAAAATTTTTAAAACATTTTTTTTTGGATACAAGGAAACAAAATATCGTTATGAAAATATATAGGGATGTTTACTAACATTATAAAAATACCGAATCTTTTTATTTTTTTGTTGCTCTATCAGGGCCATATAATATTTTGAAAAAAAAACACCAAAAATCGACGGTAGCCATGATTTCATCCGATTTTTCCAATACTCACACGACTTTCTGAGCACAATAATCGTTTTTATTTTAAATGTCCGCCATTTTTTTTATAAAAAAAAATTCATCCTAGTTCACGCGATAGCGGCTTCAATACAGAATAATATCCCGTTTTTTTCAGATGATCCAGACGGATGAAATACTTTTTTCAAAAAATTATATCGTCATTAGCCAAAAAATTTAAAAAAAAAACTTTTTTTCGTATTTAATAATGTTAATAAGCATCCCTATAAATTTATCATAACGATATCTTGCTTCTCTGTATCCGAAACAAAATGTTTTAAACATTTTTTTCAAAATTTCAAAATCAACGTTGAGTGCCACGTCAGTCACCCGTGACTGACACGCAATAGCTGAATGTGAAGCTGAATAAAAACGTGGCACTCAACGTGTTAAATTCAAATTTCCCGAAGTCATCAGATGCACAATGATATTGATAACGAACCGATTAAGTTGAGAAATAAGTTAATGAACGAATTGTGGAATTTAAAGAAATGTAAAAAGCAGTTGTCTGAAAAAGTTTTGTAATGAATGTTAAATCTACACAATTCTAGAATATCGATTTATGGTTACTAATAGAAAAATCGATTTCTGATTAATTTGCATCTTCTCTTAGAGAAAACTGCACGTAATCGACGAATTCACCTATAAAATCGGCTGACTCTGTTTTCGACAGCATGTCATCATCGGCCTTATAGCTTAGAAAAATTAAATATATTATATTAAAATAAAATAAAACTTCAATGTATGCATACAAACAAAATTAAGAAGAAATACTGACATAAGTTTTTAGATCGGTTAATAAAAAAAAATCAGTCTCTTTATGCAACATACCCTTGTGAGCAAAGAAATTGATTCATCTTATAAATAATTATATTACTTTTGTTATAGGCTTGACGGTTGCTGGAAATTCGAAATATGCCAGCTGGGAGGTAGTCATTTAATTCGTTTCAATTTTAACCCGTTCACGCCGGCGCGTACTACCGGTGGCCAGGAATAGCCTGTCTCATCGGGCGGCGCGTACCACCGATGGTTTACATCAGCTTTTCGTAACACATAATAAATAAAACTATTATGTCTTAATAAACGTATAGTAAAAGGAAACTGCACTTTTCAAGTTTTGCTAAACAACATTTTGTGCAAGGCGCCGCCAGGTAAAGCAAAACTACGAATTTGTTTCCCGCCCGATGAAGTGAAATATTAAAAATTGCGCCGGCGTCGTGTTAAATAGCTGAATTGCATATGAAATTCGTATAAGAACTCTATGCATGACATTCAGCTATTTAAAATCGTTTTGACTAATTACTTGACTACCGTCTATTTTAAAATTTCTTACATTTCAAACAGATATCAATAAGACAGACGTTTAGCTTTCAACAATTACCCTAAAGTATATGTCTATTGAAACCCGCGGTTATTGATTATTTGTACTTAAATTCAAATGTTTGTTGCTTCCTTTCTGCATTTGAGGGGGGGCAACAAACTTACCATGAATAATAAAATACAAACAGTATTGGGATATATCGCTGCACACATTCGAAACGAGTTAAAAGAAAACAAAATGTAAAATGAAACTAATTTTATTGATTGCAAAAACTCAAACATTGCGTAACATACATATTAAGGTATATATATAAAAATGAAACGATAAAATATGCGTACAGTGTAAATAGATTCGCACTTATAATAACGGATATATTATATAAAATATAAAACTACAACATTAACTTAGAACTTTTGAAGTATAACATGTATAACAAAAATTTCGAATCAAATCAGTCTCAAAAATTGTCTTTTGAACAAAACGTACATACTGATGAAATAAAAATCATACATAAAAATCATATTATAAAGTGTGGACTCGAAAAAAAAAACAGAAGGCGAAACATATTAATTATTAATAATTGTAAAAGCCGAAATGTTTTAAAAAGTCTGTGTGTGATGTTATATTATCACAAATACAATGTATATATATATATATATATATTGTAATTAAAAATGAAATAAATTTATAGAATTTCTCTAAAGTTTAATGTTTGGCACGAGACTAGCTAATATCCTACGGTCCTGCTCTGATTGCGTTTTGTATAAATATGTTTTGTGGATTTTTTTTGGGAAAAGAGGTTTTAAGTTCGTACTTTCAACTGTTTTTTTTTACAAAAGTTGTCAAAAGAACCTGCTTAAATTCGTATCGTCGATTATTTTTAACGTGGGCATATTTTATGAGCTATTATACTTTATGCATTGAAGTAGTCACAATTTTGGGGGTGATGACCAAAAAATCGTTATTTTAATAGATTTTTATCCTAAAACAGGGTGAATGAAATTCTGGCTGATTAAAAAAAAAAAAACGTATTATTATTTTGGAAATAACACAGATTTAAAGCGAACAAATTCCTCGAGTACATGTAGTGAATTTTCCCAAATTTCTATTCTTTTGTTTTCTTCAAGTTCCTTTAAATATAGTTCATCTTTGTTGTATATCACATTTTTCAAAAACAAAACTTCAATACACATTTCCTAATAAACTTTTGGCACTTCGTGCAAAGTAACAATATTTTTTATCTTATTTTTTATTTTTATTTTTTTTACTTTTCATTTTTTACCTAAATTTGTCCTTCACTGTAAAATAAAACGATCACTTAATTTTGCAAAACTTCCTTATAATATAACTAGACTCTCTCCCTAGTGTTTTTTTTTTTTTTAGTACAACAATTTTAGAAACTTAAAAATTGCTACGAAATCTTTGGCTTTGATCCCATTTGTCCAATTATTTCTCGTCTTAATTTAATGCCTAATAAATTCACTAAAGTTTCGTTGCATGCATATTTGGATATTGTTCTATTGAGCACAAGTGAATATTATTAGTTTTGCCGGTTTTTTTTTTTTAATGCCTACGCGCGGCACGAGACGCGAGCCATGAATTAATTTTTGTATAACGTCTTAAATTTTGATTGTCTCAACGTTCTTTTTTTAAAAAAACGAAACATAAATGACAAAAATATATTAAATTGTTTTTTATATCCACAGTCTTAACGGTTTTCTTTTTTATTTATTTATTCTTTTTTTTCCTTAATGATTATAGCCTGATTTTAATTCATGGCCCGCGAATCGGAGGTATGCAACGATGTCATCTATAAAGTTCAAAAATCGAACGGGCAGCTTTTTTCGGAGCTGCCATCAAGCTCCAAATTCAATTTACGCCTAAATTCTTACTACGTGGTTTTAAAGCACATATAAATCTATATTGCTTAAATTTTTCATTAAATCTAAAGTTTCTTCATTAAGATATTCTCATTTTTCTTTTTTTTTTTTTTAAATTATTACTGATAAATTTGCAACTTAAAGACACCAATCGAAATTATACGGGCAGGGTTTTAGGGATGGGGAACCAATCAATCAATCAATCGAAACATAGCGCACACGGGCGCATCAAAGTGATATCAAAAGTAGGGGCGTTGTTATAACAAAAAAACAAAATACACTGTTTAATTAAATTTATCGCTCTTTCGATGCTGTTTCCAAACACGCATGCCCGTCCACCTTACTTTTGAAACCACCTTGTTTGAATGTGTGAATTGTACATAAACTCCTCAAGTTTAAACCCGGAATTTAATGGAGTTATGCAATTTCCAAATTCATATCTTATATATTCGACATTTCTACGCTAGTTCTTTTGCACCTCTTTTTTTTTATTTTTTTTTTTATACATTACGTTACATTACGAACCGAATTAACAGATCAGCCAAAAAGCGTTACTTGTAAAAATCATAAGATTTTTAATATTTATTTTTTATTATTTTAAGTAATTATATAAGTTGATCCCAATTTTCAGTTTATCAATTTTTCTTTTTTTTTATATTTTTTTATTTAGTTCTCGCTATAATGAAGTTATTATTTCTCTAATTGCTGCTTCTAGCATAAAATTTTTTTACACATTTTAAATGAGATACCTCTTCTAACTTCGTTCAATTAATCTTTAATGTGTTATGAATATTTACAAACGATATTGTCTTTTGCTTCAAATACTCTTTATTTATTTCTTTTTTTTTTTTTTTTTGTATTTAAAAACCCGAGAGTTACGCCTACGAAAAATTCCTGTCTTTCTTTTAATTTCCGATATTACTGTTGCTGTGTGTGGCCATTTCAAATTAATCAAATACTTTCTCTATAAGCCAATATTTGATTGAATATAGAGAGTGAAATTTATACATATTATTCGTCTGTTTTTTTTTTTTTATATATCTTTTTTGTATTTTTTTATTTTGTTTTGTTTTGATGAAATCCAGATGAATTAGCTGAATTTGTTTTGAATTGTTTATAAAAATTAAAGTAAAAATGATAAACATTCTAACTTGTGTATATTTAGCTTAGTTAGATTAATTGCATAAATACTGTATTTTTACTTATAAATAATTTTATATCCTTGGATAATAAATAAGAATATCTAAAATACAACTTTACCTAAGTTACATCATATATCAGTTGTTCTTTGTTTTTTTTTCTTCTTTTTCATAAATTCAAAAACCTCTCTTACTTTTATTGTTAATGCATGTACATTTTTTATTTTTGTGTTTTATTCAGCGATGCCCTGCCCCCTTAGCAACTATGGAAAACATACTTCGAAACTTTAACAGAGCAAATTCTTAAAGCAGTTTGTATGTCTCTTGTGAAATTGTTTTTTTATTTATTTATTTTTATTTTTATTTAAAGAAACAAAACTATCGAACGAACAAACGAATGAACGAACAAATAAAATAAGGCACCCTATGTGAAAGCACTCGGATCTAATTTTGCCCTATGTAACTTTTATTTTTATAGCTCTCACTATGCATCGCAGTAAATAAAACACAAATTTTCTAATTGTAACTACATATTTATATAACACACATTTTGCAAAGCATAAACATGTGAATTATCCTAATTTTTTTTATATAAAAACGTTCTGAAATAAACCGAAATAAAGATGTATATTTTGAAAATATATCTTTATTATTAAAAATATAAGAGATCTGTTTCATATGGATGATTTTCCGAGAGAACGGTTCTCCGTAAATTCTGTGGATATGTTTTCCTCGAATTTCTCTCAATTGCTGCTCTTTGAATTTTTTTTTATTATTCTTTTTTGTCTCTATCGAATTGATACACAATAGATATGTTCTTATTAATGATATTAAATCTGATTATGTCTTTTACTGTCTTCTGATACTTCGCATACACAAATCTGTATATTTTCAAATATTTAAATAGTTATAGTGGTTAAAATGTCGTTACAGTCTGTTTAAAAATGACTAAGTCGTTACACAATCTGTTTAAATCTAATCTTGTTTAATTAATTGTTTTACTAATTTGCTACTTTTTTGTTTGTTTGTTTAAAAAAATCAGCTCTAACACTTTAAATTCAAATGACCAAAAATGAATAAACGTAACGAATAACGATTAAAGAAAAAAATAATAAAAATAAATGTATGATACTTGCGTTGATGATCCCTCCTCAAGCTTGTTTAGGAGGTGCATGATTTTTATCTAACCATATAATACACACACCATTATGTAAAAAAAAAAAAATAAAGTAACTTAAACACAACATGAAAATGATCCCAATCATAAAGAGTGAAAAAATCCAACACAAACGCCGAATGCGATACTTGTACTTCATAAATAACTAAAAAAAATTCTTTACGTCCAAATTTCGAAGGGGATACGTTTAGTGCTGTCATATATATAATAATAATAATTTACGTTCACGCTTAAGAGATGATCATTGGCTGCGGCGGTCTTTTAATGAATTGGAGCCTTCACAATGTGATTGGGAGCAATATAATGATATCCAGGGATTGGCAGTCCAGCTGTTTCCATTGAGATCCTGAAAGAAGTTCATAAACGTTAATCCTATTGAAATTATATTGCAACTGAATGAAATGAAGGTTCTAGATATCCTACAAAAAAATATATTAAACCACCATATATTCTTGTGCATACTCTCATAAGAAGAGATTTTTAGAATAAGGTTTTATCTCAGAAAACAAATTATTTGTAAAGTTTAAATTACAATAGTAAAGCTACAGCGAAATCAATAAGATTTCACTCCTCCTATTGGAACCATGCCATTGTAATTCACGCTGTAAATCCAAATATCTTTTTAATCTTGTATTATAGAAATTTATATTTATAAAATTCAAAGAATTCATATCTAGAACGTTCATTTCTTTAAACAAAATAAACTAGGTTAAGCACAATGAAAATTAATAGAGTATATTTCTCGAGTATTGAGGCTTAATGCTATGAGAATTTCATAAACAGGAGAATTATTAAAAGAAGGTTAAAATAAATAGCCTTACCGGAATGTGTGGGTTGGACGGTGGTAATTTGATATTCTTCAAAGGTTGGCTGGGTTGGTATTTTGAGATATTTGGTATATATATATTTTTTTTTTTTTTAGATCAGGTAATGCGTGGTTGGTCTCGGAGTCTGGGATATGACCTTAGTTTTTTGCAGCGAAGGGTTGTGGATCTTTCTTAGATATAGAGTTAATCATCAGCTTGGATATTTTACTTTTTTTTTTTTTTGTTACGTTTTAATCTCATTTTCGACGAGAACAATAAGCACGTCGTTCCAGGTCACTTAAAATATAGGACTATTACAATATTTTTCAAAAAACATTTTCTACGCACAAAACACACAAAATAATTCTTAATTTTAACTACAACAATTTAAAAAAAAAAAAAAACTAGATACGTTCAATGAGTATAGAATTTTAAAAATATGTGCCAGTGCAAGATAAAACAATATTCGAAAATGTGTCTATTTGTGCTTCGGTATAGTTTCACATCATTGAACATACCTGTAGAATATGACTACATTCATTATAATTAGTGTAAAATATTTAAAATCATACAAACTGATTCCATTAGTTCATATTTTAATTTTTAATTTAAAATCACTTCAATTTTCCATTATTTGTAGATCTTTAAAGATGATGGTTCTTTTCATAAAATGCTGCCAGAAGATACCTAGAAATCTTAACATCATATTGGTGCGCAAAAAAGGTGTGCTAGAATTTAGCTAATTGCCGGTAATCAATAGTATCATTAAATTTCTTAGAAAGTAAATCTTAACGCATAAGCTCGTATAACACAGATTAAATTAATGCCAGTCATAAGTATAATTAGAATTTGTTTCCATTCTACCTCTATAGGCAAGAGATGCTGCACATTTTCTACCAGGTTAATAGCAGATAGATTTTGATAGAAATACACAATTCCTGCACAACGTAAAATATCGATTGCATACACAAACGAACAGAAAGTTATAATGAATTATTCACTTGGAAGTCTGTAAGGCGTGTAAACAAAGTAAATGGTGTTGTTTTACACAAATATTGATGTAACCCTTCGTTTACTCGGTTAAGTAATTACTCCTAACATTTTGGAAAGGGTTCGCTGTCTCTCGAGTTATCAATTATTAATCTTACATTCTAGACAGACTATGAACGAAATTTAAAAATTTTGTGCTTACTCAATTTCAACCTATCTCCAAATTAGCACGTTGACTACCACGAAGTTTTTATATGGTGCGACTTAAGAAGATACAACAAAATTTCCATTATTCTTAGAATATACTCGTAGTGATGAAATATCAAACAATATGATAAAAGAAAAGCATATTCTTATCAATAGTGTGTTTATTTTGGTAGTGGCCACCCGTGACTACTTGCTAGACAATTTTGGAATTTTACCAATATCGGGTAAGTTTCATGTCTATCAAGAAAACCTACCAAAATAAAATTACGCCTAAAATTCAGAAGTGGGAAGGAATAGCTTGTCTAGTACGTATTGTAATATTTCTTACAAAAACATTTGCTATTGAAGATGCAAAACATTGCACAAAAAAAGAAAATACATACTGCAAGGATTGCGACGGTCAGGCCAATTTTTGTTTAGATTGCTTTAATATAATTAATTTAATTTTCGCCATTATGAGCTAATAGAAAAATGGAATTGTTACACAGCACATTTTTTATTCACTCACTGGTGATGCACACAAAATTCTACATTTCGATCATAGTCTGTTCAGAATATTCGATTATTAGTATTATTACATTTTTAATAAAACGAAACGGTCTTTAATTTGATGCCCCATTCGATGAGTTTTAACTTTTGAAATTCAAGGTTTGGCAATTTTTATATGCTGAATAGTTTACAGCACAGGTATTATTTAATTAATGTTTAAGATCGGTCGAACCTTGGACTTACATTTAATGAAAAAAACATGTCATAGCATAACTTACATGAATGCGTTTATAACATATATATAGCTAGCCCTTGATTTTATGGACCGATTGGTAGGATTTTTATTTTAAATCGTAGAATACTTTGCCTAAAATGTTCCTAAGTCCATGCATTTTTTTCACGAAACCATACTGAAACAACAAAAGTATCATTTGCATTTTAGCAAAGATTTGTAATTGTTATACATAGTTGTGGAACAACCAGCTAATCAAAAACTATATCAAAATTGTACCATTCGTATAGACTTCCTGCACAATGATACAACTTTAAAAATATTGGGGTCCAAAATAGACAACCCATTCGAAATATGGCTCCATATTTTTGTAATTTATGAAATTATATTTGGTATATCGACTAAATGTCGATATCGACAAATTCGCATTTGGTACCATGATATTGCAGTAGACTTCACAGGTAGAATTCTCAAGTATCAAATTAATCGTCGTAAAAAATCAAGATCAAGGCACTGATTTTAGTTTATCGAAAATATTAAAAAATCACCACTCATTGAGTGTTGAAATCGACCTAAAAATTTAATTTTATCAAAAAATCATCATTTAGCACAAAGATGTTTCTTATTAATTTATTTATATCAAATCAATCTAAAAAAATGCAATGTGATGGGTTTTCAACAAAGAAGGGTTAAAAATCCACTCAGAAAAATTTTTTTTGGAGTATTTCCATGTTTTAGGGATGATTTCACCTCTTTAGAGAACATTTGCACCCTGTTGAGGGTTGTTTTTTTTCGAAACACATAAGAACTGTCTTTACCATATTTCTCCTCACTCAAAACTCAGAATTTTCAAAAAAAATGTTACAGTATGTTTATGGGGTGATTTCACCCCCTTAGAGAGTAGCTGTATTAGGTTCACGGTCATTTTTCCTTCAAAACTGGTAAGAATTTCCAATCACGTGTTTTTCATGAGTCGAAACACAAAAAAAGTATCATACATTTAGAATTTTGAAAAATATTCCAGATTATTCTAATATTTGGGGGATGATGATGGTGGATTTTTGACCTTTCTTTGTGGAAAACACATCACATTGCATTTTTGAGATTGATTTGATATAAATAATCTAATAAGAAACATCTTGTACTAAAAGATAATTTTTTGAGTGGTGGGAATAGGTGAAGAAATGATTAAGGATACATTAAACCGAACAAAGGTTCTTTTTATTTACCAAACGAATGAAAATCAAATTTCGATCGTATGTCTAAAGCATTAAACGAAACATCGGAATGAAAAAGAAACATCTAAAGCTATATTAATTAAAACACTTCAATGAATGGATTGGTATAGTCGAAACACGACTTTTCATATTAGCATGTCCACATGATTTGAAAAATTGAGAAAGATCAATCAGAATTTTGAAACTTATGGATCGATTTGGCTCATCTACATCTACATCTGACAAGCCTAAACGCGAGTTATTCATCAAATTAATGAAGTAGTGATCTGTACAAGATTTTAGAAAAAAAAAAAAAAAACATGCAATCTGCAAACTTGTAATTCTCAAACTAAACTCTCTTCCTTAACACGTTCGTGACGGCGCTAACTGTTATACATACGTTTTGACACAGATTGTGTACCACCGGTGGTACACGCCATCGTCAACGTTTTAAATAAAACCTTTTTTAAATGCATTGTTTCTTTTTCTATGAGTATGTAGTTTCGTACTGATTTAAAAAAATGTTCAATAGAAGAAGGACTTCTTTGGATGAGGTTAATAAAATTCATTAATGTAGTTTTATTTTAAAAGTACCTCCAAAAATTAGAGAGTTAGGGGCAGGATCCATATTTTGAGTATTAAGTAGCTCAAGCCAACCATTCAATTCTAATGATTATGCTTGCAACCGTTGCTTTGGAACATTTAATAAAAATATTAAAAAATAAATTTGATTTGTAATTGTTTTAATAATCGAAATCTGTTCTAACAGTAAAATATATTTTGTTTTCACTGTATGGTTTTTGACAAAAATAAAATCCACAAAAACCTTGTGTTTTTTTTTTTCAGCAGATTTTATATATTAAAACTAATATTAAATAGAAAAAATAATATACCTTCATAATGCTAGTTTTCAGAACATGATCCACATCGATAAATTAATAAAAAATTAATAATAAACAATCAAATAAATTTCACACCGATATTTTTGCACACTGTCTGCTTTTAAGAGAATTGAATCCAAACAACAATATTAAAGACAAAAAACTGCAATGTTTATTGATAGATTACTTTGGTGATAACATTATAAATATAGTAGTGCTTTAAATAACATAATCAAGTACGATATCAAATATATTTAAAACTCCTACACATAAGAATTTTCACTGCGTAATTGAATGAAAGATTTCAAAATGTAAATTTATTAAGAAATAATACGCGCGCTCAACAAATGGGCGTTTTAAACACAATAATGTATTTTCGTTTAGGACACTGGAAAAGTGTCTCATATATTTGCAGCATTTACGTTTGACCGAAGAACTACGTGCTCAAATTAAAAGATAAAATTTCATGAACAGTTTTGAGCATTTCCCGATATCACTTAAAATTAAGATATATATCTTAGATCCTAAAAATACTTTTGAATGCTTTACCAGGGCCAGAAATTCGTCCGTGATGACACAATGATAATAAAGGAAATGGTAGAAAATAGAGAAAAAAAAATATGTATATATGTATATATATATATATATCTCAGCCCCTGAGAAAGCATTCATATATATCATGAAAATATGTGTTATATAAAAACCATTGATGAATAAAACTTGCAAATTTACTCCTCTACTGTGTTCTGGAGACAGTAAAATGAAAGAAAATGTGTCTGCGTCTTTTCTTCTTACATTAAAATTAGTACGGATTGAATTTGTTCCTATCGCTTTTCTTGTCATTGGCAGAGGTCGCATTGTCTGACCGCATACGCGGATAGGTCTTTGATCTGTGAACGCCAGTTGTCTGAACTGGTGGTCCAAGATTTGCAAGTCCACCCAATAAATCGGTTAGACCACCCAATGCAGTCAGACTGGACAAAGCGTTCAAAGCTCCCGGCTTAGTTAACAACTGGGCTAATGGAATAGCGGAGGCTAGGGGATTATTGGTGGTAGTGCTAGTATTATTATTGGAGGATGTTGTCGTTGCTGGTGATAAATTTGATGCTGATGTTTGATTTCCATTTGATGTGTTATTTGCTTCTTGAAGATTGGCCTTCTGGAGTTCAACGCTGCGGGATAAAAGAAAAGGACGGAATTGTTAGGTTTTGGTGGTTGGGATGGAGGGATTTTTGTATAAACAATACGAGATTGAACCACTTTTTTTTTTTCTCTTGTCTCATAGAAATTGTAAAATGATTTAAATATATTCGTGCCTTTATTTCCGACCGCCCTTTTACCTCCAAATTTTTTTCTTTTCTTATATATATGATGCGTCTAGTACTTCACACCTTTCTGCAAGTACATAACGAAAATAATACGGTCAGGAAAAATTCCGCATTTCATTACTTTTATTTATCTGTCAATAACGCCATCAATTTCAGTATTTTGTACAACTATTAAATTATTACAAACTTGTAATTTTTATTGAAAGAAGTTTGGTATCTAGTAAATACGGAAAACTTCCATACTCCAACTCCAACTACCATAACTCTGTTCTAAAGTTCTAAGATCTAAAGATTTCGGAATGTTTTTGATAAAGTCTCAAACAAGGCACCGCAGACTTATCAAATAGACACTTTAATACAAATCATAATATCTTAAGAATTACCGCTGATCTCTGAGTTATGGTACATAATTAAAAACAAACACTTACAAGGAGGGGGCACGACCTTGGGGAAACGGATTTGAATGAAATTTTCCCTAGTAGTAGTATTTCATGTCGGTATACTAGCCATAAAATATTTCCGTTCAATGCCCAGTAGTAGTGAAGAAATACGCACACAAAGTTCACCGTTTACTATAATATATATAGCGTGTCAATTAAGTACCGGCACGGCAAAGTAACTTGAAAAGTAGGCATCACAGAGAAAAATGACTTCAACAAAATTTGTAGGATTTTTCCCTCGCAATTAAACGGTGATCTTAGATTTGACCTTGACCTCGTTATTCAAGGTCATTTCAAGGTCAAGCCGATGTTTTGAGATAATTTTTTTTTTATGCATATTTTTTTATAAACAATAATCAATATGTTGATTTTCGCACTTTTTTTACACAAAATTTCGTTTTTTTGACTTCTAAGTGATGCCAAAAACTCAAAAATCGATAAAAAATTGAAAAGCTCGACGTCACTCCATCGAGAAACTCATAAACTAAGATAATCTTTTTGAATTTTTTTTTTCAGATTATCCAGTGACGAGTTCTGATGTCCACCGCAAATTCATTTT
Source organism: Dysmachus trigonus (assembly GCA_949715965.1). Taxonomy (NCBI): domain Eukaryota; kingdom Metazoa; phylum Arthropoda; class Insecta; order Diptera; family Asilidae; genus Dysmachus; species Dysmachus trigonus. The sequence goes on from OX454322.1 coordinate 2,905,015, forward strand.
TTTTTTTGGACGTGTCTGCGAAAAATGGCTACCGTTGTCACAATTCTTAATATTTTTACTTGAAAATTCATATAATCATTCTTTGAATTATACTTAAAAAGCCTATTTAATTTAAAAATAAAATAATGTAGCCATACTTCCAAAAAAAATTTACAAAAATTTGCTTAAAAAGTCATTTTCAAACTATACCCTCCCCTTAAGGCTACTATTAATTTTTCATTCAAATTACATTGACCGTAAAAAAAAAAAAAAACGCGCAAGACCTGGCTCCCAAAGGCAAAAATAAGTAATTTACTTGAAAATTCATAAATGTAAACCAACCTAATATTCAATCTAAGGATTAAATAAGAAAGCCTGCACAACTAACTACGAAAATGCTAAAGAGATAAAAGCAGAGCTGTACAACAATCCATTATTCTTAGAATGCACTACCATACTCAGTACTACTACAAGTATTGCAAGCAAGACAAATTACCAGTACCATTACTTCAAAAAACTTAATTACCATTACCAAGTAATTACCTAACATATTGCTAGGTAATGCTGAATATTTTTACGTAATGCCAGGTAATGCTAATCATAAGTAATATTTTTGAAGTAAGGTAATGGTGAAGTACCAATACCATTACTTGGTAGTGGTAATTAAATATACCAATACAGGTAATTGGCTTGCTTACATTACTTGTACTGGTAATTGTAATGGCAGACACTTTCTTAAAGATTATAACTGAGCCAAAGATCTACTTTTGCAACCCGCCTGAGGCGTGAAGACTTCTTATTTCGAAAGTTTATCGTTACAACTTACGCTTTTTCACAATTCTTCAGCTATAGTGATCTTCACAATTTTCGCTCTACAGAATATTTTGTTTTAGGACTTTCGATCCTGAATCGTAAAATATTGACTTTAATTATCAATCAATCGATGACAATTAAACCAAGCTAGGAGAAGAGCATAAACGTGAAAAATTCGAAAGTTGAGATTCGTTCCAAAATTGGTCATAGATGAATGCAGTGCTAATATCAGAATTGTTAGAAGGGAGTATAAGCAGTATATTTATTTTTTGTTGTTTTGTATAGACTAAGAATACTAAGAAACCATTTTTTCCACATATACTTTGTTTAACTATTAATCTTAATAGATTTATAAAATGCATCTAAATCATCTTTGTAGTTTTAAGAAGCAATTAAATTACATAGCTTGTAATTGAACTTATTTAGCTGAATTAGGAGCCTCGACCTATCCGTTTTTCTTACAAAACACAAGACACATTGCACTAAGATACCCAAGTTAGTAAATAAAAATATTAACACGTTCGCGGACAGTAAAAATCTAACTGCCGGAACAAAATTACTGATTTATTTTTAAACTAATTGTGATATTTAAATTCTTGTTAGTCACATTTTGCCCGAGTTTGAAATAATTAGTTAAAAAATTAAAAATAAAATTCAGTTTAATCGTGATTACGAAAATTCAAATCCGTAAACGTGTTAAACACAAAAAAGTAATTCAGTGTTCAAGTTCTATTTCGGCAAATTCATATTTTTCGATTTAATCCCTTCTATAAATTGGAGATTTAATTCTATATAATATATTATATACGCAGCCTAATTCCATTTAATTTGTAATTTAAATCTTGTCAAAAGAATAGAATTAAGTTGAAACACTTTTTTAAGGCAAAACCATTACCTGAGCGGACATCCTTTGAAAAATAAAACGTTCACGAATTTAACCCGAATTCAATATTGTGGGATTCTAGTAATTCCTTATTTCTATCATTGATACTTTATTTATTGGCCGCGGTTATAGATCTCCTGTGCGAGAAAGTTTTCCACGATAGTGGTTGCATAGAGCTTTCCATGAATGCGGACTATAGGCGGCGATCGTACTCAAAAAACGTTGCACGGATGCCGACTTTAGACGGCGGTCGTGCGCAGAGAATCAGAAATAGTTCATTAATGCCGACTATTGGCGCTGGTAGGACCGAAAGGGTTAATAATATGATTTGGTTCAAAACTTTATTTCGCGGCCGAAGATAAGGCTATATGGGCTGGAATTAATGTCAGTTATTAGTCTTATTATAGCTTCCAATTAATAACAGATTTAGACTGACATAAATTTACTATAAACGAAAATGTCGGTTACCCTTTTTTAAATTTAAATTTAAAAAATTTTTAGTTGTAACGTTTATCACATACATCCTTACGTGAATAGCAGAAAAGGGAGGAAAAAAGGAAGTTTTGGAGTCATAGGGACACACAATATGTCAATAAACTTAATAATCAAACGTCTTAAGATCGCACGTAACACAGGAAAGCAAAGGATTTATTTCGCTGAAGAACTTGATGGGGGATAACCAATATTAGGATTAAATTTCCAGGAATTATATTCAGCACTGTATAATGAAAAATTACTTTTTGACTGAATAATGATAAATGTGACTACTCCTAAACTGAAGATGAGATTCTGATGTTGAAAAAAAAAAATTGAAATGTGTTTTAAAGATATTAAAAGGTATTGACAACCACCCTTACAGAAACAAAAGACACTTTGACAGCATTTTTAGCTACTACATAAAATTGAAAATTTATTTACTTGATCTAATTACATGTAAAACATTCCATATTAGTTTAATCCAATTTAAAAAGGCACTTATGTAATTTTGCTTATCCTATTTTATTTTTTAAACAGCTTCCAGCGTGGGGCTTTCCATTATCTCCAAATGTTCCAAATCTTTCGAATGCAGTCTACTCACAGAGAAATCGGTGTGCAAATGTATTTTTATCGTGAATGTTGGACTGTCTGCCATGTAAAATTGATAATTGTGCAGGAACAATTACTGGTAAAGATGAGCTCATGCATTCTCAGTGCTGAGATAATGAAAAGCTTCGTGTTTTAAAAACGTTTTGATAATGTTTGAAAAAATATATCATCAAAATTAAGAAAAAAAAATGTTTTTTTTTTGTTTTTTTAAGGAAGGATGAATTGTATATAGTATAAATATATAAGCGCAGGCTGCCAAATTCAGCCATAAATGCCGAAAGGTTTACGAAATTTTCCTATAATGTTTGATAATCAAACTAAAAAAAAAATAACAACTACCGAAACGAATGAAATCTGCCTTAACCAAAATAGCATCAAGCTAGAATATGTTGTCAAATATTGAGGAGATTAGAGGATTCATGTAAATCGTGTAATATAATGAAGCACATCACGCATCAAATATTGTGTATTTTTTTTTTCTTTTGATTTAAGTAAAGAGGTAGGGCAGTCGGAAGTGGTAAGGCTTAGGTTATATGATGATATAATAAATATGAAATAAATGAAAGCTTGAAAATTTACAGGAATTTTAGGATTAATCTTATTTTCTGCACGGATATTACACGTAAGCTTTTTCACACTTACCTCATATTGATTAAGTACTGTGCAAGGGCCACGGAATCAGGATTTCCGCTAATGGTAATGGTCCTATCCGTGTTTCCTCCCTCTCGTTCCTCACAATTCGATATACGAATCATTGCTCCAGATATTTGCCGAATTTCGGCAATTTTAGTACCACCCTTTCCGATAATACATCCAATCAAATCATTTGGCACAGTCATTTCATGTTGTTGCTGATTTCGGTTTGCATTATTTGAACGCAACTGGGACCCTGCTAAAGCCGCCAATGCTAAAAGCATATAAGAATCAGTCAACGATAAGAATAGGTGAAGGAGGTTATCGAATGTGGACATTTTCAGAACTCCTATCCTAATATTATTATACTAATTTTGTTAACAGATGCGTTTTTTTCGTCTATCTAGCATAATAAAATATTTTTTGTATTTTTAACATTATACTACTGTGATCAAAAAGTAAAGCCAATTTTGAATTTAAATTGCGCGAATACATAGATTCGAGCAAATCTTCTTGTTTTTAGGATGGCAGCACTGTCACTCATATCTTTGTAACATTTCACGCCAGTACATCTTTTGTCTGGTTAGTTTTGCTGTGTTTTCTGAGCAACTAAAAGTGAATTTTTCGATTTTTACAATGTGTGATTTTATTGAAAAAAGAAGTTGCATTAAATTTCTGCTGCAGAAACCTTTAGAATGTTGCAAAAGGCCTTCGGCGATCAGGTTTTGTCTGAAAGAAATGTTTACAAGTCGTATAAACAGTTCAAAGAAGGTATAGAAAGCGTTGAAGATAAAAAGCGTCCCGGCCGACCATCAACATCAATCAATAAACAACATGTTAATGAAATCAAAGATTTGGTGCTCAAAAATCGTCGGTTGACAATTAGAGACTTTGCTGATACTGTAAACATTTTATTTGGATCGGCCCAAACCATTTTGAAAGAACAAAGAAGAGTCACATCCCGATTGGTTCCAAAAACGCATTGGTTCTTCGAGACTTTTTCATCAAAAATTCGATGCATGACGTTCCATAACCACCGTATTCACCCGATTTAGCTCCAGGTGACTTCTAGCTATTTTTTAAGCTCAAAAGACCGCTTCGGGAACGACGTTCATCTCGTCGACTGATGAGATAAAAGAAAAATCGAAGAAGGAACTGAAGGCCATTCAAATCATCGAATTTCAAAAGTGTTTCGAGGATTGGAAAACTCGTTGGCATAGCTACATTGTATCGGGTGGGGACTACTTTGAAGGGGATAATATAGATTTGGAATAATATATAAAAATGTTCAAAGTTATAAACAAATTGGCTTGACTTTTAGATCACAGTAGTACATCAAAAATTGGTATGGTTTTCATCTGTGCGAGACTTTAAATCTTGAACAAATATTCAGTTTAGGTTTTAACTCAAAAGTTGTTGTAAATCATACCAATATGATGTTATTTTAAAATATATTTAAATTTTGGCTGTTGTACTCTTGATTATGTTCTGGATAGACGAAAAAAAAACCCAGCTAATATCAAAAACTTAGAAGAAAACGCACCTGTCGGATTAAGTCCACCGGTGTTTGCTGGTGCCATTCCGGCTAATCCAAGGGCGGCTAAACTAGCAAGAGGATTTTTTGTTACCTGAAAATAAATCAACAAATAAGTTAACATTGTAATTTATGCTTGTACAAAAAAAAAAAGGCAGAACTTATTTCTGTCTTTTTCACATGTCTTATAATGATCTAATTCTTATCCCTTCTGGCGGTTTTAGGTTCAAACATTGGAGTTGGATTCGGAAAGAAATTTGACGAGTCACGAAATACTGGATAAATGTTTTTTTTATTTTTTCAATAAATTTCTATTGCGATGCGCATGTATTTTGTGTAGATTTTATTTTGGAAAGTAATCATCTTGAGGTGCTGCCCAAACTTTCAGGTCACAACTAAGCAAGGAATTTGGCAGACGTTTAATTTACTTTTAGGGTAATGCAAGGAGAGGGAGGCGTACCAAGACAGCTAATTGGAAAGTTCCATTTTAATTTTCTCTAAACGATTTGGGTGATTTTTATTTTTTTATGATCGGATTGCCAGAAGAGAAGCCCAAGATTGGAATAATCGCAGTTTTCCTATAATTAACATTATCTGAAAGAATTTAGTGCAAGTGTAAAAACATCACACAATAAATATTCTGTTAGTAAAAACGCGCATCATTAAAAGGGACTATTAGCAAAAATAAGGGGTGCAAAGTGCAAATATTAAATAGCATAAGGGGAGGCATACAAATTTAAATTAATGATTTTTCTCTGAGAAAAGTGTAAAATTAAATTAAATTAAAAACAAAAACACTTACACAAGTTCACAGGGTAATGCTCAACAACTAGGGCGGTGATGTCTGGGAATATGTACTATATGTATATATACTATATTCAAACATAAACATTGTTAGAACAACTGGATCTAAATTATACACGACGAAGAGCAGAATCGGGGTTCAAACAGGATGACTAGACAGCTTAGTTTTAAAATCTAGACGGGGCAAGCTTGAAACCCAAAAACAAAATAGGTAATAGGGATTTGATTAACATGAGTCAAGGGCAGCACCAATCAAAACGATTAACTCACGTCAGGTATTTGTTGTAGATGATGTGGGGGTAATGTTCCCGGAAGTTGAGCCCCTTTTAATAACGGGTCCGATAAACCAGAGATGCCTGCATGAAGACCACCGGCCAACGCTAGTGGAAATACTGTGCAGGTCTATATACATTTATAAAAGAATGTTAAACACTTTCAAAATTATCGTAAAACATCAAAACAAAAACAAATTTACCGCCCAAATATATTCTTTAAACATTTGTTGAATGAATTCAAAAATAACCGTGGTTAACGACAATTTCGCCGTATTAAACGTTGATCACACAGCTTCCACTTCACTATAATTTCTGCATTTAATGACATACGTCGGCATTCATAAAATAGAATTTTTAAACAAGTAATTTACTTTATGCATCTCTTTCTTATTAATTTTATACATATTATTTTTTTTCCCACAGTATGTGATATCGCTATTCTATGGAATAACAATTTGATATTTGGATTTTGCTCATTTTTTCTGCTTTTGTCTATTTAAATAATTAACTTAATTACAAAAAAAAATCGATTTTTTTTCGATATCTCGAAAGTATAGTATTTCAAGAATATTGGATATTCCCAGTATTTTAGGTTCTACAGCCTTATTAGCACGTAGCGAACGGCCGCACATTGGGGCTTTATGGCTAAATTGGTTAAAAACCATCCACAAGTCGTAATTCTTAACGGAATTTGAAAATTCTTATTGGAGGATACTCGTGAAGAGATAACAAAGAGACACTCGAAGGCCTTTTTGCCAAAAATTTCTTGAGTGATTTTAAAAATTCTAATTACTTTACTTTGATTGCCCAAATTCAGCATAGAACTTAAATCAAATTTGGAAATCTGGAAAAAATCAAAAATAGGACTTTCAAGAAACCTTGTACGATTAAGTAAATGCCTTTTGATTTTTTTCCAGATTTTGCTTTAAGTTCTTGGATCGTAAGATTGTAGTTTCAATATGCTGAATTTTCGAAATCAAAGTGAAGCATTTTGAATTTTTAAAATCACCCAAGCAATTATTGGCAAAAAAGGCTTCGAGCGTCTCTTTGTTTCCTCTTCACGAGTATCGTCAAACAAGAATTTTCAAATTCCGTTAAGAATTACGACTTGTGAGTGGTTTTGAACCTACTGGGCCAACTATGGGTCGGGCCCATTAAAAATTTGTAAGAAAAATGCCTCTTTTTCAGATTTTCAATTTCAAAAGAGCGTAATTCTGTCAATTTTCGATTTTGTTTGTTTGTTTTAGTTCCGACCATAAGTGCACTCAAACTGATTAATAATTTTCTTAGTTTTTAGTTTACAGATAAATAGAAGAGTTAAAATCGACCACACCACCCAGACACATTTTTTTGAGGAGGTCTCATTTAGCGCCATTTTTAGCATATCTAAAATTTTATTTTTAATTTAAAACAGAAATTTTTTTTGTATGCTGCATGTGTACTATAATATACCTAAGTTTCAATATCCCTGTTTATTAATTTAACCTTAAAAGAAAATTCTAAAAATACCTCGAATTCTCGGGCGCTAGACCACCTTAAGCCAAGTTACTTAACGCGAAAAAGGTAGCTCTGTAGGCCGAATTTAAAAAAATAATTCTTTAACTTCAGTAGGAAATTGACGAAGTGAGTTCAGTTTAAAAAAAAGAATAACTCTCGTTTCTATCTGAACTTGGAGATAATTGGAATAAAATAAATTTATTTTAAAGATAATTGGACAATTTGGATAGAAATGCATTTAAAACTGAAGTAATAAGCGCAATATACATTTATTTATAATAATAAGAATATTAGAAGTCTATATAAGTCATTTGCTTCTGCAGTAACGATAATTGCACGTCTATAGATCTGAAATTTATCGTTTTCTCTATAGCGTACCTATTTTTCAAGAATTTGTTTATAACCATTTTTATAAACAATTAAAGGCCGAATTTTTTATAAAAATAAAATGTTTGGAGTTTAACATGGTGTAAAATTTATAATTATTTGAAATTAATAAATCTAAAGCTAAATCATAAGTTATACGATAACAAGTTCACTCAATTAAAATAAATTTTGGATATTGCAAATACATCAACCGATTTTTTAATAGAGGCGAATTCAACGCTCAAAAAACGTTAATTTTTTTATATTAATTTTTTTTTATTTAAAAGACAAGTAAATCATATAGAATTTATATATTTTTTTAAATATTTATTAAAAACCACATATTTTCATCTGTGGTAGAAGTATGTAACCCTGTAAATTTTAAAAACTCTGTAATTCATATATACCGGACAGACTCAATTGGCTATAATTTTTTTTTTTTTAATAAAGTAGATTCCTAAAATTTATTTGGAAATATTTAGAAGTGGGGTTGTTCCAGACAAAACTTGCCCCAAAAAATTGTCCACCCCCTGGAAACCACTTTAATACATGAAAATAGTCAATTCATGATGGGCGAAGACATTTTCAATAATAGTGTATACACAAAAATATTGTTATAAACAAAAAAAAAATTTGTTTTGAATAACTTTAATTTTTATTCAATTACGTATTTTATCCAGTTTTTTTCTTTCGGAGTATTTTTTACGATTGCACTATAAATAACGAGTTCCATTTTTCACTCACTTTTATCATAAACCATCAAAATAGATGGACTCGCTTCCTTCAGCTATGTGAAGTAAACAAAAACTCTGTTTTGCTTTGATTTTCTGATGTTATAGTATGATATTTTTTTCGTACGATACATAGATAACAATACGATTTCGATTACTAAGAATGACTCTTCTGTTACTTTTGTTTATGCATAAAAATAACAATATTGCTTTTGTTTTCTTTTTTTTAAAGTATAGATAATTTTGTCTATTTTTTGTTGTTTTTATATTTTATCATATATTATATTGTTTAATTATATAAAATTTATTATACACATAAAAAATTAAAAAATTTCTTTTGTTTCGTTTTTTTAAAAATATAGATTATTTTGTTCATTTGTTATCATTGTTATTGTTTTGTAAATATTATATTATTTAATTATATAAAATTAATTACATACAGAGAAAAAAACAAATTTTGTTTTGTTTTGTTTTTTAAAAATTTAAAACGTTTTTTTTTTTTTTTTTTTAATCGGAATGTTCTCAAGGGGGTAGAAAATTTGTTGAGGCGGGTTTTGTCTGGAACCCCACTTCTAAATAATTACCATTTATTTAAAGCAGAATTTGATTTCAACAAAATACGAACATTTTTGATTTCAGTAAAACTTGTTAAATTTTTTATTTAGATATCTGGACGTTCGTGGTCTCACTTGAAAGCTATGTTTCAAGTTGACTTGTTTCATTTAGGCCTTCAAAGCCACAATAGAACTCCTTTCGTTTTTAGGCATCAGATCCGAATAACGATTTCTCTTAGATTCTGAAAAATCAGGAATTTTGCTTGATTTTATTGGAAGAGCTAAGCTAAAGTAAAACGGATTTTATTGCGACTGTGACTGATAACTAGACCAGTGTTTTTCTTCTTTCGAAAAGTTTGCACTAGTTCATATTTAATATGTTAATTATACGATTTTCACTACAAATACCAGTTTAATTTTGTGTAAATCGAACTCGAACTTGGTGTTAAAAAGTTAATTTATTACCAATAAGTGTAAAATTAAAAACAAATTTTGCTCAGTATTCAGATTTCTGCTTCACTTCAATTAATGAGTCGTCGTATTTAAAATTTCGAGATTCAAGTGAAAAAGTTTCTGAAAGTTGAGATTCTAATTTCATACATTGATGAATGAAACACAATTTCATACATCGTGAAAATTGGCCTTATTTAACACGTTCGACGTATAGAGTATATAGCAATCAAAAATTTAATTAATTTGACATTTGCATTTCTTCTGAAATAGATTCACTTCATATTCATAGAATAATTCAAAACAGATCTCTGCATGTGTAAAATCGTCCAAATCTAACAAACTTGGAATAATTGCATTGAAAAGTTATACCCAATTTATGTGAGTTGAGTATTGTATTGGTCACAAATTGTAAACTCTTTAGAAACTTTATTAATTTACCATTTGCAGATATACAATTTTGTTATAAGTTCAAGTCAGGTACGGTATATGAGATTTCATTTTAATTAAGCACTGTTTGAGGTAAATGAAAGTGTCGTTTTTATTTATTTTTATCCTACTTAAAGCTTCGCTTAAAAATATAAAGTTTGAAGTGAAACTAGAAAATCACTGCCTCATTAAACAAATCGTTAACAAAATTAAAGTATCAATTTTCATAAGTTTATATTTTAAAGGGAATCCACAGAATTGATTGTTATAGGCTGGAATTTATCTAAAAAAAAAAAAAGAAATTGTTGATACTTATTTTTTAGATAATGTTAAATATTTAACCGACTCTGGAAAAGAATTTAATTAGGAATGAGTGAAAAATCGCAGACGCAATGTTTGTTATAAAGATTTGTATATTTATTTTTCAGTCAAACTGATACTCTCTTTTTCACGTTTTTTTATATTGATAAAAAAAATTAACTTATTCAACATACTATATTTATTTTTAAATTATCGCTTCACCAGAATTTCACGATAAAATGAATATCTGAAATTTACCCAAACTCTGAGCAGACATAAATTGTTAGAAATCTATGGAACCATTTTATTTTTAAAATAAAAATCTCGAAAAGTAAATATAAGAAGCGGGATTAAAAAATCGATATTGGTGCAATATACTCTGCTTATAATATATTCACTTTTAATAAAATATTGCAGCTTATGTGAGGGAAGCTATGTGACTAGCGTTCTGTTTTACAAATAAGTACGGCTTACTCATTTACAATTTTCTTATATAAAAACATAGTTTATTTAATAAAATTGGGAAGTAGAAAGCATTAACTACATCTATCATTAAATCTATATTAATAATGTGTTATCACCTTGTATTATTAAATTGAAGAGGAAATACACAGAAAGCAGAGCAGTTACATTTATCTACGTATATCTGAAAACGTTAAGACAACCTATCTTGTGGTCGTCCCTTTTAAAGTGATTGTGGAATATTGCTTTTACCTTCTAATTTGAGCAGTAAATTTGCAAAATAGGTATATATATAAGACTCAAAATAAAGTGATGGCAAGCTTTATACAATTATACTATTAAACTGCATATTATAAAAGCATGTCGTAACTTACCTCTTGAGCTGGTACGGCATAATTTCCTTGTATAGTATATGCTTGTCCATTAGCAAGTATAACTGGCCCACTTACTTGTGGTTTTGGTCTGTAGGGAATTGTAGCACCTTTTGGAGGCGACTGAAAATAAAAAATTCATAATTCTTATAATTAGGTCGACTGTTTAAATTTTCTAATAAGAACATATCAAGTATCTGGATTAATATTGTTTCAGAATAATATATAACCACTATTATACAAAAATATTTACCTCTAACATAACCAAGCAAATCTGATAAATACACTGAGTTATTTGCTCGGCTGTGCCACTCAAAGTGACTGCCCTTTCTGTGGAATTTGGCAACATTTCACTGGCAACTTGTATAGAACAGCCTGTTGTGTTACGAATTTCTTTAATTTTCGAGCCACCCTTTCCTAAAATACACATATACATCAGTTTTACATAATACTTAAATATTTAATGTATTTTATTATAAATTACCGATTAGTGATCCACACTGACTTGCTGGTACTATTAATCGAATTGGTATTTGAGTTTTGCCTCCAGACGAGCCAACATCATTAAACTGTGAACACCACTGGAAGATGTACAGTAATTATGGGATAATCGATTTATAATCATTTTACCTCTTCAAATTTCTTGGTTATAAGGGAAAACGCTGAATATATAGCACTTGTTGTTCCAGACACGGTTACAATACGTTCGGGACATGACCCATCTGAGATGTTAATTTTGGCGCCAGACTGTAAATCAAACAAATTAAATTCAGTAATTCAAAAAAGGAAATTCGTTATGATTTTCATGTGCAGGAAGTTTTGAGGGTAACAATTTACACTTCTGGCACCCGAAAATGATAGTTTAAACAAAATCAAATTCAAAATTGAAAATTCCAATAGATTAAGAATTGAAATTACTCACCTCTTCACGAAATCGGTTTACAATTTCTCCCTTTTTTCCAATGATACTCCCGACTTCCTGTTATATAAAAAAATATAACTAATTTAGTCAAAATATAAGATCCATTTACAAATCATGGAGTGTTAACGTTTCTTTAAGATTTAATTTTAAAGCCATTAAGAAATTTCTGTTTGTTCCACTTCAACTTTGAGCTCTTCATTTCTTAAACTTAATCAATTACAATTAACCTTTCGATTAGAGTCAAAAATTAAAAAGATTTCGTACAATTTCAGCGATTTTACTCTTAAAGATGAATGTAGAGAAGATATTCGGAGCGCTTGCAAGCATAAACATTTTTAATGGTTTGCTTAACTTTATTTTAAGTACGATTAATAATTCTTCTATTACAAGTCCTTAAATTTCACACCCAGTTCGATATAAGGTAAGCAGTTGTTAGATCATTTAAAAATCATCCATCACACATTAAACAAAAGATTTTTACAAGAACAAAAATTGGACAATATAATGCACATCACACCTGGGGGTCATGGAGATTTCCTTAAGTTAATCTTTTAATCACACGTTTAGCTTTAAATTAAATTTGCTTTGTTGAATTTTTCTGAATTTGTTTAAACAATTAAAAAAGAGCATCCTTTCATCTTTCAATATCTAAAATAACAAATTTTACCTTACAGATGAACGTAATATACATCACAAAATATCAGTTCAGATACTCACGCACTAAAACTTTTCATCAATGCTTTAAAATTAATTCGCTCTTCCCTTAAAATAGGTATAAAAGCTGAAATACTACAAATTTTATTTTGAAGGGTTCTACACTTTTGAAAATTAGATGAACAAGATCTTTAAATAATCTTATCACAATGGTTCCCTAAAAGGCTAACTTGGACATAATACTAAAATGTAGAGTTTTCTAAAGGGGACCAACTCAGCTTTTGAAAAGCGACATTTTTATGGTAGTTTACTTTTCAGCTTGCTAATTAAATTTCGAAAGTTCGAGTCTTAAGAAAACACTGCTCAGTAGTTTCTTTTTCCTTGAAAAGTTTTCAGGTAATATCAATTAATTCAAAGTAGCAGTCTGGAACAGATTCCTTGAATTATATTAATTTCTGATGCTATAGCAGTTCCAGTTGCTTTCTTCACTTTGATGTATAAATCTCAAGTTCTCATATATTGTGAACAAATTAATTCCCTGAATTTTTTAAATATTTTAAAGTTATTAAAAGTTGATATAGAAAATCCATTTTAAAACTTTTTACAAAAGTCCCTTCAATGAAAAGATTTTTTTATGAATTCGTATAGTCAAAGTTTGTAATTTTAAATAAATAATCAATCTCCCTTTTTGCAAATAACCATCAATGGAAAGCACATGTCATAAATTGGCACAGTTGAAATTTATCCTGGGAAAAGGAAAACATTCGAAAAGATAAATCGGCAAACGTCCTAAATGTTCGAATGATTATACAAAACATTTATTTCATATTATATGAGGGTTTCCCAATGAAGAAAAATACTCTCTCTTTTAAAAATACTTTCTCTCTTTCTTTAATAAAATAAAATATAGTTATTCGAAGGTCTATCCATTAGTTTAAAGTAATGATATAGTGGAAGGTATTAACAACCCGTAAAAAAATTGAAGGTGGCTCAAAAGCAATTTATGAAACGAACTAATAAGAATAAAAATTTATAAATTATTAGAAATGTTTTTAGAATTGTAAAATATGAAAAGGTTTCTGAGAAATTGTTATTCTTTAATATTAGGAAAATTATATATTTATGGAACGTTCTATATGATAGTGAGCTTTCGCTGAATATTAGCGTAGACTTTGTTTGTAACTCCATCACTGCCGCTGGGCCGTATTTGAATATTATGATTGTGTTCCCTTTTTTCATAGCTTTTAACATTTACTACTGTGATCAAAAAGTAAAGACAATTTTTAATTTAAATTGCGCGGGTACATCGATTCGAGCAAATCTTCTTGTTTTTAGGTTGGCAGCACTGTCACTCATATCTGTGTAAAATTTCATGAAAGATGAGATAAAGAAAAAATCGAAGAAGGAACTGAAGGCGAGTTTCAGAAGTGTTTCGAGTATTGGGAAAATCGCTGGCATAGGTGTATTGTATCGGCCGGGGACTACTTTGAAGGGGATGATATATTTTTGGAAGAATAAATAAAAATTTTCAAAGTTATAAACAAATCGGCTTTACTTTTTGACCACAGTAGAGAAAGTGAAACATCACCAAAACTTTTTATTTCAGAAATAAAATTTGCAAAATTCAATCAAGATTTACAAAACAACATTCGAGTATATTAGGACTTAAAACCAAATATTCACTTCAAAATTTTTATTGTTCAATGTTTTTAGAGCTAAACTAAGATTTTGCCCTCTAAATTCTAAAATTTTAGTACTAGCGTCATGATTTCTTACGTAGACCAATAATGAACCTATTATATTGAAAAATAATTGTTTTTTTAGAACTAAAACTATTTGGACACCAAAATAATCATTTTGAAGAATTATTACCTAATTTAACAGCGATCGAATCAGAAATAAAAGTACATATATGCAATAAAAATTCAACAGAGCAAACTCATATTGCTGACGGAGAGTTATACTTTATTATAAGTTCCCTATAATAATCCTCAATAAAGCCATCAACCAACCCTTCATACAATTTTAAGAGAAAAACTTTATACATAAATCTCAAAAATATAATTACAGCACATTTAATGGCTATAATCGAAATGCAAATGAACCCTTTTATCATCCTATAAAAGGCGTTGACTTTTTAACCACTTTGTAAATTATAGTATTAAAGAATATTAAAGGTAATTTATTTTGCTATTACTATGTTCTCAATCTATTTACCATTAACATATCCGTACCCGGAACCAAAAAGTACTTAAAATTAAATAAACACAAAACTCCAACGTATCCTTATACATATTATATACTGAAGTCCTGGAAATACAAAGGTGCTAACAAAGGTCCTGATTCTGAATCTCACGTAACTTTCAGTAACGAGACGCTCAATTACGTGATATGCATAATCAATTCTCATCATGTTTTTGCTAAAATCTAGAATCAAAGCCAGGTCCTGCTACTAAATTAAAAATAGATCTGTTTATCGTACTGAACAACAAAATTAAGTAATTTTTCTACTAAATCATACAAGTAAACGATTTTATAAAAACATTTTATAAAATATATAATTTTTCCTTCTCCCATTAATGCAAGCAATAAGCCCTTTTATACTCAAGCTCCACTATCTTTCTTCGCATGTAATTTATTGGCATAGTGCCATTCTATCAATAGAATGGTGCAAAATTAGCCATTTGAATTATAAAGTACATGTCATTAGATTTTTAATTTAATTATTTTTAGCTCATTTGCATTGCATATTTAAGCATTTGGATTAATACAATCAATTGTTGCCGTCTGTAACGCAAATAAAATGTGATACATTTCACGTTTATATTGGCTCAACTATATAGAGTCCGCACCTTCGGAGGCTGTTGATCATTATTATTTCAGCATTCTTTTACTCTATGCAATCTAATAAATAACTTGGCGCATTTAAGAGCTTGTTTTGAAATAATATTAAATTCATAAGGACAAAAACAAAATGCATTTAAATACACACTGTCCTTATTTTTGATATATAAGTATTTCCTTGATTTTACCACAGTGTTTCGTTTCTGTGTATTCAAAGTATCCAAGTATGATCAATATTTATTTAAGTGAAATAAATTTCTTAAATACTGACGTTGTAGCCGAATTGTATATCTTGTCTTGGAATTCATACGCAAAGCACGTCAAATCTTTCCCAAAAAGCACTTTAAAGTGGAATTTGTTTACTTATTCGTTGCCTTTCTTCTGTCATAATTTTACAAAAGGATGTTTTAATAAACGTCTTGCATGTCACTAGTCCTCCCTACCTGCTGCAAGAAAGCAGATGCATTTGAGCATTTACCTTGATGTAAAGTAAATGTAAATTTGAAAAGACTGAGCTTTTGTTGTCTTACGGTTCGACCATTAGGTCCATTATGTTTATATCTGTCATAATAATGCAGAAAACCTGTCATCCACAAACTTTTTAATCTTGTTTCTGAGACTTTAGACTTTGGAGAATGTTAAGTTTCAAATAGCAATAGATGCATTAGGAAAAATAAGCAAAGATGTTTCTTGTGTGTAATGAAGACAATTTTTTAAGAATTGTTTATCTGTTTATACACGTCTTTATTTGACTTAAATCCTTAATACAATAAGTTTTATCCTGTTGCAATTCGACAGTAATTAATTTGTATTTTGATCTGTCTTATCCATTCCTTATTATTATTCACACAATCAATACTAGGTAAGGTTTTCTATCACTACTTTGTATACGCCATCAGTTAGCGAAATTTAAAGTTAGCAACAAAGAAAACCTTTGTACCGATTTTAGTGAGATTTTAGTATATATAAAATTTTAAAATTGCCAATAAGAATGTAAAATAATCTAAACTTATTACTGTGATCAAAAAGTAAGGCCAATTTTGAATTTAAATTGCGCGGGTACATCGATTCGAGCAAACCTTCTTATTTTTAGGTTGGCAGCACTGTCACTCATATCTATGTAAAATTTCACGCCAATACGTCATTTGTTTGGTTAGTTTCGTTGTGTTTTCTGAGCAACTAAAAGTAAATTTTTCGATTTTTACAATGTGTGATTTTACTGAGCAAAGGAGTTGCATTAAATGTTGTTTGCGGAATGAAATTTATGCTGCAGAAACGTTTACAATGTTTCAGAAGCCCTTCGACGATCAGGTTTTGTCTGAAAGAAATGTTTACAAATGGTATAAACAGTTCAAAGAAGGTAGAGAAAACGTTGAAAAAAAAGAGCGTCCCAGACGACCATCAATATCAATCAATGGACAATATGTCAATGAAATCAAAGATACTTTTTGATGACAGTAGTATGCTGGATTGCAACAATATTATCTATATAAACCTAATGTCCCATTTTAGGGACGTTTAAAAAGTAAATTTTTAAATAAATAATAATTTCTATTATTTTAAATCAAATGTAATTTTGTGTCTGGGACAGTACTTTTCATGGAACCCCACATTTAAAATTTGTTCAAGTCATATATGGCGGTATAAAGATTTAATTTTGTCTGTTTTTTACAAAATATTACAATCAATCAGTTTTTAAAATATTATAATTGTGTTTTTATACCTGAGTTTAATTCCTAGATATTATAGATAAACACTCAATGTATTTATCTTGTATGTGTATTTCCTTTACTCGTCGGAATTATTAAAATCGTAGTTGTTAGAGACGTTTTAATACAAAGTTTCGTTTATTATATTTAACATTAATTTGGCCAATCTTTTATGTTTAAGAGTAATTTTCACTTGCTGCAATTTTGATCACTTGGACCCTCCATATCTTTGCATCGTTTAATGTCTCATCATAAGGTATCATTTAAATCACAAATAAACTGGCTATATTTAGTGTCACTCTTTTACAATAAATGTCACACGAAATAAAAACATTTCGTGAAATACTACTTAATTTTATAACGCAATTCCATTGATAAGCACCTGCATATTTTCTTCTTATGTTAGGAGCTCAATGAGTTTGTTTAGAAATTAATAGACAACAAATTTATAGAGCTATACAAACAAAAATTCGATAGCGATCAATCTTTTACTCAAAACTTGATTTCACTCACAATTTATTCTCATTTAAAGAAAATTAATAATGTTCCATCATCTTGTACATCATTAATCTTTCGAAAATTTCATGTATATGCAATGAAATATGTTAGCAATTAGCTACTGATTATGTCACAACAGCTTTCATAACATTTAACTTTTTTGTAAAGAATTAGAGCGAGTTTCAAAGATTTGGTATATGAAGTAATAATAAGGTAAACAAACATTAATTAATTCGTCAGTGAAATTATGAATTCAATTTAATAGGGATACAAGTATGCAAGTATCACTTCTGTATTTTGTCGATTAAGGTTTTTGCTTATGAATTTAATTTATATTTATATTTAACAATGAGATAGCATATATTGAAATATCTTCATCCTAAAAATTATGTGTAATTCAATACAGAAACTATATTTCTCGTGATGGATGCCTAACATTTTTGTCCCATCATACATAACAAAATAACAAATAACAAATAACCTTTCTGTTTTCTAACAGATTTTGGAGAGATACGAATTTAATTTAAATTAAATAAACATTGGTGAAAGTCTATAGAAACAGGGCCTGAATTTACATGCATGGTTACTGATTACTTGCATTATAATAGGAATCATCATTCGACAGAAGACTCTCTAAAATTTCAACTAAATCTTCAACAAATCATTTAATCTTATTTACTGATGCGGAATTTCAATTTGTAATTTTAATAGTTGCGGAGATGTCAAGTGCGTGAACCTTTCTCACAATGCAACCTCTCCCGACGACTCACGATAAGACTGATTATTTCTAAAAGTTTTGTTGTTATTTATAACTTATCATTGCGTAAAACCCTCCGAATCCGATAAAATTGTAAACAACCTTCAAAGTCCGACTTTGTTTTCAATAAAATCACTTTCGTTATATCCCTCTTTGGTGATATCTTAAATAGTTTGTGAGTTTTAAGGGGGTTGAACCTTATTGGATCTGAAATATCGATTTTATAAAAACATTTCTACTCAAGTTCAAAAGCTCAAATACGTTTTTCTTCACGCACTGAGCAATTTGGATAGTCATTTCTCTCCATCAAACTACTTTAATTAATTTTGAATAATTGTAAAGAAATTAATTTTTGTTTCAATTATTTAATTTTTTCGAAGATAAATCTAAATATTTTAAATTAAAACAATATGCTTACATCGGAATAGATTTTTCTGATGCAAATAATTCTATATTACAAGTTGAAAAACCTAGAACTCAGATTAAAGAATAACATTAATATAAACACAAGCGCATCTGTTGGTTTCTTTTTAAATTGAATGTTATTATTACATAGAAAACTCTTTCGCGTTCAATAAATTTACAGAAACACAGTATCATATCTCCGCGGTAAGAAATGTATAGATTTATGCTTGAATAATATTGGGAAATATTGAAAACTTTTATTCAAAGTGAGTGTTGTGCGAATTTTGAAAAGAAATTTCGGTCGAGATGTGCCATAGCCATCGCACAGCTGCGATTTTACGCAGTTTGGCTTTTTTCGTGAGGTGCTCTTAAAAATCGATGTTATACTGACAATCCAGAAGCGATTCAAACACTTAGGCACAATATTGATCGAGCTATTCGTGAAATATGGCCTCAAACCATCGAAAATGTGGTGCACAATTGGGTTGGCAGAATGGGGTTCTGCCAAGCCAACTATTGAAATGAAATAATATTTCATAACTAATCGGAAGGTTTACTTTTTTCAATAAAAAAATATTGAAGCGTTAATTTTATAGCATTTTTAAAAAGAAATCAGCCGACCAACCCACCCTATGGTATCTATGGTAGTTATAGAGTTCCAGAAATGGATTACAACATTCCCGAGTCCCTAGCACAAATAGCAGACAGATTTATATCCATATATTAAAATCGTTGGAAATCGACAATTTTAAATTTCAAGGAAAGACCATTGAATGAGTAGAATTTGCAATAAAAATATTTGCTTCATGATATCGATACTTTCTAACATTTTCAGGCATGCTATGCTGGTGACATATGGGAAAAAGTCCTAAAATATAAAATCACTCAAATAAAATGAAATCGTGTTATCACACATAACATGCACATCAAATCCTAAAAGGATTATATGAAATCGACAGAATCACAATCTTTATAAAGAAAAAAACATACGATTCGCCCAAACGAATTATTTATTCGTATTTACAATTTATACTTTCCATTCATCTTCTGAGAAGTACACCTAAAATAATAAGGCTATTAACTTCACGTCAAATAAACATAATATATAATATTTTATTTTATAAGCTACGTATTTTTAATGATCAGATTTGGGTCTGGAATGTTTGATTGAACTGAAATTTTTGAAGAGTTACTTAACTATTTTTTTATTTGATTTGAATTTTGGAAAATCATGGTAATTTAAAAAATCGTTGCTCACAATTTAAAAAATTCATAATCCAGATCACATCATCAAAAAAAGACGTAGTTAAAGTAAACTGAGTATTTTTACTAAATTAGCATCCAAATACAGATTTTCATGTAAAAAAATGTTCTTATGCTTATATAATATGCTTCACATGAGTGAAAATATCAAGATTGTAGTACTCATATGAACCAAAATAACAAGTAAAGTATTGGTATAAATACAAAGTGCTCGATACCGAAAAAGATCTTCAGACGATTGAAATGAAAACGAATACATAAAGGTATTAGATTCGCATTCGCGAATTTGCAGTTTAATAGTAAATTCGAAATCATTATTTTATGATCACTTTCAATTCAAGAAAGCGCGAATCTAATACAACGATCAACATTGTCTTATTCACAAGATTTCCGTGAAAATAGATACTTGAGGGTTCAAATAGTAACCGGTTTTGCATCAAATTTGGAAATCTGTGGAGGGTATAACTTTAAAGCCGTATATTTTCAACTTGATGAAGTTTACAGATTCTCTATGTTTGCTTGAAGTGCTTGTAATTTGGGGTTTAGTTCCATTCTGAGAGATTTTTTGTGACTGCCAGCTGTTCAAAATATAAAGCTGTTACGGTCCCATTCCATTCGCTTCCTGCAATGTCCATTCTCTACTCAAACTTTTTAAGGCTATTAAGACGTCTGATAAGAGGTTTAGATTTATATAAAAAAAAAAAATATTAAAATCAAAAAGACTAGTCATCAACTCATATATTCTTTGGTGCAAGTTTTTACGATAATTTTAAATTAGGTGTTAAAATCCATAAATCCACCGAATATACCAAATATAGTGTCCAGAATTCTTAGTTTTTCGAGATTTTCGAGAACAAACCCGTTCAGGACCTTTTACGTTAGCTGGTTTTAAATGTACCATCGTTTAGGATATTTCATTTTAATTCTACCTCCACCATTGACTATTTCTTTCGCTCTTTTAAGACATGTTCCTTAATTAAAAAACACAGCCTATACTGATAATAAAGAAAAACGTTGTAAAAACAATAAGAATAACATTAAATCAATAATCTTCAAATATGATTTGGTGGCAATGCCACTCGTTTCACATTAAATTTTGGAGTTAACAATTTCCATCGTTAATTTGACAAAAACTAATTTTGAAACAAAAACACGTAGTCAAAACAAAATTCTTACAGTAGCCCATTATGTTTTCAAATTTTCAAATTGTTTCAAATAAAATATTATTAAATGTACAACGATCGTCAACCAATTTTAAAAACCTGATAATCAAAAACTCGCATATTTGATCCTAAAATGCAATATTTTCCTCATTATACGAAACGATAGTTAAGAACATTACACATTCTGTTTCGTATTTTTACATTCTGTAAGAATCTTAAAAATACTGCAAATGTTCTCATGCGAAACTGCATTTTGTGCGTTCATGTATATGTAAACATTTCTAAAATATTAAATTGTTTTTGAGGGTTAGTACGGAGCTATAATTACGTGAACTCCAACTCGTGCTTGAACAGTTTTGTTGTTAAATTATTTTGTTGAAAATAAATAATTTGTATGCATTTATCCAAATATGTGCAAGTTTTTAACTTTATAAATTACTAGCTAAAAAGTCCTTAAAAGTGGAAGCCCTCATATCCAGAGAACAAGTCCTGTTTAATGTTTGCTCACATTACCGCGATTGCGCTGCATGAGCAGCAAACTATGTATTTAAAATAATGCATAAAACTTACTCATGCAAATTGCTGAGGATTGTGGAAAGCCATTGTTATATGCAGAGCTAATAAGTCTGACCCTTATGCAACCAATCTCATTTCTTTTGTTCGAAAATTTCGTCAACTTTAAATGTACACGTTCTGCATTTGACGGTGGGCAATCAATAAAACTACATTATTTCTCAAGGAACACCGAAAGAAAGAATAAAATTGCACTCTACTTTTCTGGGTAGAAAACGTGAAAAGCCCGAATTTACCTCCTCCGCAGGCGTGAATTATAGATGGGAAAGGTAAATAGCAAGGGCTCCGATATGCGCTCAAAGTTGAAGGGAACAAGCTTTACATGGATATATGTTGCAAATTGGAGCGAGTTCTTTAAGCATTACGTGAACAACAACTCGACTTATTGTTCTAAAAATAAAAAATAAAATAAAACATAACTAAAGGTGGTTTATACTCACTTTTCCTTGCATGATCAACCTTATTGTAAGCGTCACTGATGAGTCCTCTTTTATTAAACTATTTTTAACGTTATTGTCTTCCATTTTTCCTTTTGTTTTTTTTTTGTTTTTTTTTGAACTTAAAGTCTACTCTTAGTCAATATAAATAATGTAATTTCTAAATGCAAACGTTCCCCTTAATATTTTTGCGGTTGTTAACGAATTTCGAGTTTTTGTACGATGCAATCAGATTTCCGCCGTGGTTTTATATCATTTAAGAATCCTGAAAAGAAAAGAAAAAAACAAATGATTAGAAGATGTCTTCTCAGGATGCGGAGATGAGTTGCTCAAAGCCAACGCCGCGCACCCAATTTAAATTGTAGAAATACAAAAAGAGCCAGATTCATCATACAGACTTTTGTCTGGTATATATTTTCCGGAATTATTTTATTGTAAAAGCGCAAACATTACTGCATTTTATTGTATTCACACAAACATTGTAGACAGTAACATCAAAATACAAGGGGCTGTGGATTGCGATGATTTTGTGTAAATACGAAATACTAAGGGATTGTCTAAATCCAAGTCTTCGTCTTCGTCTTGTCCATTTTAATAACAATTTTATAGAAATTTGTCTACTTCCATCTAAAACAAAAACCGGTCAATTGCGAATATGACGCACCGACCACAATGTTTCAAATCGTTAAAAAGAGAGCCTAAGCTAAGAAAATTTACACCAAAAGACAGACTTCTTAGGGACATTCCGGCACTTCACATAGCAATAACTTTTTTGGGTTAACTCTTTCAGCCACACTTTTATTAAAATGATTTTATAATGAAAACAATTGGATATTTGTTTTAATTAAAGTTTAATTATTAAGAAAAAAAATATTTTACAAAAGTACCGCATAAGGCTTTTCAGGAATAAGGTGGTTAGTTTACTAACCACCGTGGCGGTTGGCATGAAAAATAATCAAAATAAGAATGAGAAAGAAAATATTATTTACAGGCAAAATATATTAATAACTTATTTCTTATGGAAATCTAAAAAGCATGTTTTATCTTTGCGGATACAAAGAGGGCTTTACAGGTGCTGCATTGCCATATAGTACGAGCTGGACTTTTTTTAGTGCTGCATTTCGCGCATCTTCTTGAAGTAGATCGCTCTGGCTGGTGCATATTGCTTTCCGTGCGTAATTCTGTTGGAACTGATGGCTTGTGGCGTTTTATCAAGACTGGTAATAGAGCAGAACGTCCAGAGCTATTGAGGGAACGTCTAGAACTTGGCTTGCAGTTCTTCGCCTGAACTGGTGCTAGCATCCCTTGGTAAACACTTCGGCGAAAGTCTTTTGTGTCCAACTGATCCAATTCTGGACGGTGTTCTTTCTGGAGACTGCACACACTCTCACCATCTGAAGGAATTTCTTCTAGAAGAACGTCTGGAATTTCACGTTCATTCAGTACACGCGGCATTCTAAAAAAGTAACATACAATGACATGGACGAAACGAATAAAATAAAACCTGCTATAGTCACAGTGGTTAGTAAACTAACCACCGTATTATTACGTTATTTATAAAAAAATAATAAAAGATAATATTTTTTTTTTATCATAAATCAACTAAACTAATACTGAATAACAGATAAATACTGAAATCGTAACATAATAAACACTCTTACCTTTATTATTGAATTTCAAACTGTTCACTTGAAAAAACAACACTACACTATTTTTTCAATTATTTGAATAAACCTGACCACCACGTGTTAACGTCAAGGGTTCGCAACACACGATCGACAATGACTTAAAAAAGCATAATAGTTCCGTACATTGTCAATAGATGACGTTAAAATATATTTTAAACAACCGAGAATAAGTGGTTAGAAAACTGACCACCAAACCTGAAAGAGTTAATACAATACTTTACTATTTTTTCTCTTTTACCATTAAAATAAATTTAATTTCCATTTCTTTAAAGCTGTATGAACACTTGTTCTTTCAATTACACTTAAGTAACATTTAAATTGTATAACGATTAAAGCGTGACGTCACTCTAAACTTAACCCTTCATTGAAAAGAAAATACCTTATTCTATTAGAGCATACAAATCGATTGAGACGGGTTGGTGCGATGACTCCAAAGGGAAGGTATTCTCTTATCGACTATTAGATTTAGCTACCACAAAGTGTCACAAATGCATATTTAACCCACGTTGACATCGGGGTATGTATGAACATGCAGTGGTGTCGAAATTGTATATTGCTTGACTATTGCTCTAGAAATACATCATTGATTTTGGTACAGTTTTTTTTATATTACATAAGAAAACTATGCAGGATTGTTATAAAAATTGGCACAAAAGGATTTTAGAACTTGCTGATTGCCAATATATACATAATTTTAAATTTAATATGGTTGATAAAATATGGAGCTCCAAAATTGATCAACTTTACCAAATTATTACAGAAGTTGTAACACGGGTATGTCATTTTAAACTTTACAATTTCGATATCAGAATTTCTTGTCGGCCATTTTGGTTTAGACATATCGATTTTTTTTTACTTTGACATCGAAACTAAAATAAGTAACCCCAAAAACCCCATACACCAAGTTTTGTGGAAATCCGATCAAATTTAATATTCTGAGTCCCCATATTGAATTTATGAATTTTGATAACATGTTCGAAATCAGCAACACTAGAAACCCCTTTATACTTAATTTCAGGCATATCAGACGAATTTTGGACAGTTTTTTGATGATTTGGAACATCTTGCGACAGTGAATTTGAGTTTTTTAAAAATAATACTAGTTATAGACTTCTTTTTATTTCTTCTGATATCTATAAAAAAACCAAATTTCGAACTAGAAATTCCAGAAATTTTACTAATATCTCTTAAATGGGAATACAAAAATAATAAAGCGGCAGTGTTTTGAAACGGGCGAAATGAGCCCTTTAAAATGAGACTCTGCTCGACTGAATAAAAAAAATAACAAATTTCGACAATTGGCCCCAAATCGGATAAAATATTTATGCCAAATTTAATGTCCATACCTTATTTACAAATGAATGTGAAATTTCAAAAATTCGAATTCATTGTAATATCCTGGACAGACTACGAAAGAAAATTTAGAATTTCGAGCGTACTAAATTTTAAAATTTCCTTATTGTCTTGAAATTAAGGTACATTTTATGTCAAAATCTTTGTTTGACGGACTAAATTTTCATAACTCGGGTCATTTAAACTAGGTTTTTTTTCCATAATCTGATTGAGATCATGGCTTTAACACAAACAAATTTTCCAAATTTTATTTTACCAATCAAATGTATGTAAAAACGTATCACTAAAGCAATAATTCGTCCTCTGGCTTTAATTTGAACGTTTACATTTTTGGTATATGTATTTAATAGTTGGAGCTAAAATTCTTGAAGTTGAAAGTTCATTAATTTACGTTGAAAGATGTTTTGATTATTGAATATTCTTAGAAATTATTTTACCTAAGATATCGGACCCGGGGTCCAAGACCGTGAAATTCAAATTTCCTCTTGGAGTAATGAGATATATCAAACTACTTAAAGAAGAAATTAAGAAATTAAAGGGGAAAGAAATGTACCCAGAGTAGAAACATTTTTTAATTGCTTACAGATTAAGACTACACAAACTACATATTATACAAAGTCATGATTTTCTAGATAACGAGACCTACTAAGTTGTAAATGCACACTATTATCTTATCACATCTGAAATTCAATATAAATGGTACCAACCCACCAATGTGGCTGGTTTAATAAGTGTTTAATGCTCTTCTATCCTCATTTATTGTGCAGTAGTAAAACTAAGAAACCCCAGACCTTTTAACCACCATTTTTTTTTGGAAAATTAAAGGGTTTGTTTTAAACAAAAAATTTTCTCGTTAAGCCCACATTGCATTATCTTAATTTTACCTTTTTTCCAAATAATCAGACACCAACAGTTAAAGCGCACCTTATGCTTATCTTAAAATCGGTAAGAGATAAGTACACACGGCAGACTAGAATCTGCATAATCTGGAAATAGTGAAATTTTCATTCAACCGTATCTCAAGAAAAATTATTAATCGGAAAAATCGGACAATTTAATTATTCATAATACGAGTTTATTACTCCACAAAAAATATCGGAATGATCGATTAAAAGCTTGGTATGTCTATTGCATAATGCTTAAATTGTATTAAGTTGGATACTTCACGCTAACGATTTTCTATATTTTTAAATCTTGTTTTTCTCGAAGAATAGCGTATAATACGGTAACCTGAATCAAGTTAAGTAGATAGGAACTTACATCTTTAATTCAATTTTCATCGAAATTGCATTAAAACGAGCCCAAAACTATTAATGCAATTCTTTTTGAATTTTATGAAATTATAAACAACAAATTCTGCAAACGATTCTTATCATCTCAATTATTTGATTTTGTGGAGGCGTTTAGAAATTTTCTAGACCAAGAAAAATTTATATTCCGAACTATTAATATTTTGTAAGTTTTCGAATATTTACACAACGACTAAAATGCCATTTTTGCTTATAGCGCAACCTAAAGAGATGTTTCCAACATTTTGGTAATGTAAATTTTTTTTTTTTTGTGTTTGCACAATTAATTTGGTTTTTTCCCCCTTAATTTTTCACTTACAATTAGTGAAGGAAGAAAAATCGTTGATTTGCCAATTTTTAGGGTATCCATGTATGGCGAGCTTGCTTGATGCAAGATTAATGCGATAGCACACAAATTCAACTGGCTGGAAAATTATGGAAATTTCAACTGGCTAACTCTTGGCGTTACGGTGATAGAGCCTGGTGACAGACGGACAGACAGACAGACATCGCAGGGTCAATAAATAGGTTCAGTAGGCACCTTTTGAGTACGGAACCCTAAAAATGATTATAAAAGGGTTGTTGCTGATTTCGAATCTGCTAAAGAAATTTAGAAATTTACGATAAAATAAATATGCTAACCAACAAACAACAACAAAAAATAATCATTACAACCGCATAAGAGTAGGCTTCAACATAGTATGTATTGTATCAGCGGCGGTCGCCGACACATTCGTATATGCAAATAGCCATAATAGATTATAATTATTAGCTAAGCGTTTTTTTAGAAGCTCTTTACTAAATTTTTTGGGTGTAATTGTACGTAACTAGAATTTACGTAATTTATTTATTCAATCAAATGAATCTTATTTTTTATAAAAATAATAAAATAGTGAGTTTTGAAAAAACGAATTTGCGTAGAGCAATTAAGAGGGAAATCTATTCACAATTAAAATCGTAGATGATAACTTTCTTACTACAGTACTGGCGAAATCACATAAAAACCAAGTGTACAGCAATCTAACTTTTTCTTTGAGGCGTCTGCGAAGATTTGCTGTCAGTGGCTCATTTCTTTATAAATATCAATTAAAACTTGACAAAATATTCTTCAAATTTCATTTTATTATACACTAATTAAATAAAATATTATATATTAACTGTGTAGTCAAAAAAAATTATCGAAAATACACCTTTTTATAGCGAATTAACCATAAGTAATATCGATTGATGAAAGTGATATTTGTAATAATATGTAGTAATATTGTTCGTAAACCCGAAAATCGGTGGTACCCCAGGGCGACCTGAGAATTGTCAGAAAACGTGCCCAGTGCTTGTCAGTTCAACGCATAGCTTATTAAAAAGGAACTGAACTTTTGCATAAAAATTCTAAATTAAAACCACTATTTTTTGATAATTTCCACATCGAAATGCTAGAATTAATTTCTTGTGAACGCAGCAAGAGTTAATTTCACTTTAAATTAACTCGCTTCTGTTAACAATTAAACTGGTATTCCTTAGGGCTAAGTTTCTCAAAAAACACCGAACTGGCATTTGACGTTTAAAAATGAGTGCGATTAGGGCGCACTGGGGTACCACAGGGACACCTTATATATTTTTGATTTTATAAACATACTGAAATTTTTGTTTTTCTAAATATATTGGGTGTACAAATTAGTTCGGCCCGTTTTCAAAAGATGGTTCTGGCTGTTATGAATGTTTCACAGTGACAGCTGATCTCGGTGGTTCCAGAGAGGTTAGACATCTGTCAATAACACTCAGTTTCTATCACTTCTTTCTTCTTTCTATCAATTGCATAAAAACCTTGTTTTTTATTTTGTCAAATATGTCAAATTTTGTGTTAACTAAGCTGCACGTGCGGGAGGTTTTAATTTTTTACTTTAATTGGAAGAAAAGTGCAGCGGAAGCGCATCGAATGCTTGTGGAAGTTTATGGTTATAATGCTCCAACTGATAAATCATGTAGGGAATTGTTCCGACGTTTTAAGAATGGTGATTTCACCGTTGAAGATAAGCCTCGTCCTAGACAACCCAAAAAATTCGAAGACGAAGAATTGGAGGCATTACTCGATGAAGATCCAAGTCAAACATAAGAGGAGCTTGCAGATACATTGGGAGTGACTCAACAAGCAGTTTCTGTATGATTAAAGTTCATAGGAATGATTCAAAAGCAAGGAAACTGGGTTCCTCATGAATTGAAACCTAGAGACGTTAAAAAGTGATTTTTCACTTGTGAGCAGTTGAAGGGTTGAAAGGGTTTTTTACATCGGATTGTTACTGGGGATGAGAAATCGATATTCTACGATAATCCCAAGAAGAAAAAAAAAATACCGCTAACCAGGCTTCGTTACCATCGACCTCAACATCAACACCAAAGCAAAATTTAAGTTCAAAAGCCTTGCTGTGTATTTGGTGGGACCAAAAGGGTGTTTTGTATTATGAGCTGGTGAATCTATTACGGGCGATCGGTATAGGCTAGAATTGACTCGTTTGAGCCGTGCATTACGAGCAAAACGGCCGGAATATGAACGAACACATGATAAAGTTATTCTTTTGCACGATAACGCTCGATCTCATGTCGCAAAAGTCGTCAACAAATATTTAGAAACACTCAAGTTGAATATTCGACCGCACCCGCCGAATTCTCCGGACCTTGCTCCTTCTGATTACTGGTTATTCCGACGGATGCAGCACGACTGGGCAGGTCACCGGTTCACTTCTTTCGCAGAAATTGAAAATTGGATCGGAAGTTGGATTGCCTCAAAAGACAAAACATTTCTTCAAGATGGAATTCAAAAATTGTCCGAGAGGTGGGAAAAAGTAGTAATCAACGATGGACAATACTTTGATTAATCTGTTAATTCATTTTGTTTCAAAATAAATATATTTTTAACGACAAAAAAAAAGGACCGAATTAATTTGTACACCCAATATTAACTTTTATTTTAACCCTTTATAACCCCATGTGACATTTCTGTAACAAACCTCAAAAATCCCGCCAGAATACGCACTGAATGTATTTAGGCCCCTATTATGGTTAGCGAGTCGCACAATTCTCAAACGAGTCGAAATGAGCTTACAAAAGCCCTTTTTGGATAAAAATTCCTCACAAAATTCCTAAATTTTTAGTAAATTCATTTCAGTTACCTTTGACTTTCAATTAATTTTTCCTCACAAAACGTCAAAAGAAGTGAAATTTATTTTTCTATCGAGTAATTTTAATCACTTTGAACGAAAAAATTAATTGAAGTCAAAGGCTACTGAAATGAATTTACTAAAAATTTTGGAACTTTGTTAGGAATTTTTATCCAAAAAGGGCTTTCGTAAGCTCCTTTCGACTCGAATGAAATTTGTGCGACTCGCTAACCATAATAGGGGCCTTAGTTCATTCAAATCGGCGCCACTTTGCTGTCACACATTATTGAACAACGTAGTATCCACGGAAATCATCATAGAGAGCGTAAACTGTTAACAGTTAATCGATTAGAATTTCGCCCGTAATTGAAAGTGACAAGTTGAAATTCGTGCAAATTTTGAATTTTACAAAAAAAATACAAAAAGTGTGCAACATTATTTTGTTGTTGTTATTTTCTTAGAAACCTATACAGTGGCGGATTTACCGGGAAGCAAAGGAAGCAATTGCTTGGGGCCCCGCTTGGACAGGGGCCCCAAAAATTGAAAAATTTTGAAAATACATTCGGAAATTTAAAAAAAAAAAAAAAATAATTAAAAATGTCATTCATCAATTTGCGACTGCGAAAAGTAGGAAAAAGTTGTAAGTTAGTTCGTAAATTATAAGTAAACTGAATAATATATTGATTTTGCAAAATTAACTGGTTATTTATTATTTTAAAATATTGGGAGGGGGGGGGGGGTTAATTTTAGAATGAGGGCCCCGAAAACCTGAGGTTGCTTGGGGCCCCGTCATAGGTAAATCCGGCACTGAACCTATAGGGAAGTGAATGAATATGTTCCTTCCAACCAAATAACGTTTTTTTGTTTACGTTTAACTAAATTTTACAGTAATGTTACACTCCCTTAAATGTGAAATAAATAATTAATAATTCATTTTTTTTAATTTCTGAGAAATACTTGTTTCTTTATTTTTAACATAATTTTAATGTTTTATAATCTTGGGCTATAAAGGGTTAAGGAAACACTAAACGTACAAAGCGGGGCCAAATGACTCCTTTCAAAAATTACTTTAAAATCGTACATTCATTATTTCTTGCTCTCATCTAAAAATAAAAATACACGTTTGATTATTTTATTAGAAATCAGCTGTTTGTTTTTTTCGAATCATTTCCTTCTAAAAATCAACGTTTATTTCATAAAGGGTCAAATAACTCCTTATGCCAGAATAGATAGTGTAAAGTACAGGTACATTTAGTGTTAAAATAAATGACAGAATTATGCACATTTTAGTATATTTTCCACCTACAAGGTTTTACGTATACAAAATACCGCTCTCGATTTACACGGTTTTCTGATAAACCTCTCTACTGTTTAATTCAGGGGATATGTTTACTTTTACTGAATTTACAATTCATTATAATGGAATTAACGAATATTTCAAGTCCATTAGTTGATCATTATCAATTAATTGAATTAAAAACTTTTCCAAATCTAATACTAAGGAATTCAATACATCAACTATAAATCATAATTCCATTTGAAACTGAAATTCCAATGTAATTTAATTCCTAAAACCCTCATACATTTCTGCCGGACACTGTAAAAGTATCGATATATATGTAATGGCGGCTATCATACAGACTTGATATCGATTCCTTTTTCGATGCAATGAATAAGCAGAAGTATCGGCAGTTCTGCAATATGAGTGAATCTGAGTTTTTCAAAAGACCCCCTCAGGAGGATAATTGCTAATATAATTTTTCAAAATGAAAGACAGGATGAGATTTTATTGACTAAAATGATAGGCAGTTTTGTGTCTAGGTTGTTGATTCGATTAGATTAAATCTTAACTCGTAGTGGGCATTCAATTGAATATTCAGAATGTTATGTGAAAGTTTGTTTTGTTCTGTAAGACTAGGAAGTAAAACATGTTCGTAAGGTGCTAGAGATATATAATTTGCGTGATGCTGTAGCGCGCACCAATCAACAAATGCTTCGGACTTTGAGAAATCTAATTTTCAGCTTATATTTTTCGGAAGTATACATTTCCTGAACCACTTAGCGACCGGCTGAAGAGCTTTGACCAGAGAACCAGAATACACAACAAGCGCGAAACATTAGAATTAGAACATTTTGGTGTCTTCAGACTGTGAGCTGTTCTCGGCGGGGGTTTCGCTAGCGACTTAATTTAGTTTATTGCTCCCCTCTCGAGTCATTTACCACCGAAAGCGCGCCCGCTTCTTCCCTGTCTCTAATCACAGGGGGGCTCTGAAATAAATCAATAAAGAGCAAGGATGTGGAATATGAAAGGAAGCCCCTGTGTATTCTATTTCCCTTCGCAGGCGGTGTTAACTTTTCCTATATTGTAACATGGTAGGGCGTCGGGGTGTACATGTAAACTTGTAAAAAAACAGAAAAATGGAAAAAAAGGTAAAAAAATGCCAAGTGAAAACCTGGGGACTGGAGCTTGGGACGGGAAGCACTCGAAAGCTTCCCGCGGACTCCGACGGGGCCACTAATGCATCCGACTACCGAGAAATGCAATGCAATGGATTCTGGGCCAGAGATATCACAAAACCATAACAAGTTTTTCAAGTATTTGATGCAGCGCGACGTTAGCAGCGGGTTTCGCGGATCGCGCGGTATCTTTTAATTTTGTTGCCTGCCCCCCAGATAAAAAAACAAAAATAAAAAATGAAAGAAAAATGAAAAAATAACTTTGCACGAGCGATTTTACAGAAGAAATCGCGACCCGTCGCAATAATCTTCGAGGGGGGCTGCTGCTGCTGCTGTTGGTGGTGGCGGACGATTCGCACTTATTATAATAATAATAATAATAAAAATCCAACAAGGTGCTACTGTCGGTGGGGCCTTTCTTCGGATCTCGGCGCCCTCCCAATCGCCTAGTTTTGGGGCCTCACGAAAATTCCGCGCACTTTTTCACACAAAAACAACAGCCAGACGTTATCGGTGGGGGCCTCTGCAAATTTTATCACTCGGCGAAGGCGCCTCGCTGTTTTTTTCACTCGGTACGCTTCATGGCGGAGGCGGTCATAAATAAATCGATATAAAGCATAGCCAGCGTCGTCTTCGACGTCGTCGTCGTCGTCACCGGCATGATGAATCCATGGCGAGCGGAGCGAAGGAGCCACCTGGGGTCGCAGCACCACGGCGCGACAACGGTGCTGCTGCGGCCGCTGCTTCCCATTCTTCGGACTATTTCAAAATACTCACACACCACCTCTCAGATCAGCTCGGCCAAACAATCCATTTCTTGCCCAGTTAGTAAAGATTTTCAAAATATAATTCACTTTGCAAAAAACCACATTTAATAAACCTTTAAAACATCCGGACCTGGTCGCTGTTCTGAGCACACACGACACCGCAGGAGAGAAGTATAAAACTGAGTTGGGGCGAGAGCGTGACACACGACCGAGGCGAAACCCGGCGGAAAGAGACGACAGCCGAGTGCGCAGTGCGCGAACAGACCAGCCAGTCGCCGCCGCGGTGCAGTGCGCGTAGAGCGGACTCGCTCTAACCAAGCTTCGGACTGCGGCGGTTTTCGCCACCTCAGAGCGACTGTCAGCGGCGAGTGCAGCGAATGCAGCGAGTTTTCTCAGGCGAGGCGACTTCCCCTGCGACATCGACGACACCAGCCAACGCGCTCTCCGCTCCTTTTGCCTCTCTTGCTAACGAACGTGTTCGTCCTCTTCCCGTTCCACTTCGGATTTCTCCTGAACCAAAGCGACGGCCCTCCTGCCCGCACCACACCATAATTAGATGTTGTGAAGAGTTGCCAGACGCAAGCAGTTTCCCCACAACAATCAACTTGTCGGCGGGAAATTAATTTAGAATTTAAAAAAATGTTTACTGAAGCGAAGTTCCTAATTTTATTTAGAGTTTTCAATAAATCTATCGGCACGATACCCATAACTTGGCCCCCTAATTTAAGGAACGGGATTCGAAGCATTTTGCTGTCTTAAATATTGGAAAAATAAAGAACCCGACCCGTTTTCGAGATATAAAAAAAAATTGTTAATACTTGTCCCGTATCAACTTCAGACAGCAAAATCTTTCGACACCCCGCCACGACACTGAAGAACTTGAATATTCACAAACCGCCACTATTTGCCGAACATTTCTATATTACCGCCGATCAATTTGTTTCTAAATAAAGCACCAAAAACACTAATTTCTTTCCAAAATCGTTGCGACACCGCGAAATGTCAAATTATTTACCAAAACAAGCTGAAGTTCGTTTCGTTTTTCCTGAAAACAGGAGTACCAACAGCTTTAGCAAGTTCGTTGGGTTCGTTCGATCGTTTATTGTAACGGTATAATATTTAGTACAGTCAATCTGTCATTTTGGGTGGAAAAAATTTTCTAACGAGCAAATGTACGTGGAATCGTTGAAGGGTAAGGAGACAAAGTGATTTGTCATAAATTTGTCACTTTCACACCCTACACTTTTTTGAAAACTCAAAAAAACTCAAAAAAAAATTTTTGAACGCATTTATCTCGGATTCTATGCATTTTTCAGAAAAATTTATAAAACAAAAAATGTAGAGAATGTTAAAACCTACAATTAATGTCATTGACCCAATACCGTACGACAAAATCTGCGCGCTGTAGGTGGCGCTGAAGTTCGTAAACATGTGTTTTTCGCCTTTTTTGTCCGCAAAACGTTTTCTTTCAGCAAAAAAGTGAATGAGAAAGTTGTTGCTCATAAAATTACGTACAATATTTATTTAAAACATTTTTCGCTACGACTTACCTTTTTCGAGTTATACCGCAACAAAGTGTGTTCTTCAGACATTTCCTTCAGACATTTCCAGAAATTTTAGTTTCAATACAGTTTTCTTAGAACTTCAAATCGACAATTATATAACATCTAAGAGAAATATTATTTTTTTGATTTTTGAAAAAATATATTTTTAAAATCTTACGAATGGAGTTACCTGGTTTTACCTACAAGCCATAGCATTTGTTGCGCTATAACTCTTAAAAGGTAAGTCGTACAGAAAAATGTTTTAAATAAATATTGTACGTAATTTTATGAGCAACAACTTTCTCATTCACTTTTTTGCTGAAAGAAAACGTTTTGCGGACAAAAAAGTTGAAAAACACGTGTTTACGAACTTCAGCGCCACCTACAGCGCGCAGATTTTGTCGTACGGTATTGGGTCAATGACATTAATTGTAGGTTTTAACATTCTCTACATTTTTTGTTTTATAAATTTTTCTGAAAAATGTATAGAATCCGAGATAAATGCGTTAAAAAAATTTTTTTTGAGTTTTTTTGAGTTTTCAAAAAAGTGTAGGGTGTGAAAGTGACAAATGTATGACAAATCACTTTGTCTCCTTACCCTTCAACGATTTCACGTACATTTGCTCGTTAGAAAATTTTTTCCACCTAAACCTTATTTTCACGACAGATTGACTATACTAATTAGTATAAATATTTTCCTTTTACAAAATGCATTTTAACTAAATATTTTCCTTTTACAAAATATCGAATGATCGAAAAATTATTGTCATTTGTAAATACAATTATTACATACAAAAGCGCGTCTTTCACCGGCAAATCAACTATGTCATTATTCATTGTTTACTGAAATATTCCTCATGGGGAGAAGTGTACATATGCGCACACTTGCCCGCACACACTTTCCCCAGGGAGCCAAAATACAAATTAACGTTGATACTGGTTTAGGTAACAAACATAACCTTAATATTATTTCTCACATGTACATATAGAAGAATATGTTCATGATCAATGAAAACATGACTTATCAGTATCGGATCCGAAACTTGGACGTGACAGGATTTGCCAAAATGCTAAAAATTACCAATGAAATTAGTAAATTTAATGAATTGCCAATAAAAAGTTAACAAAACGTCACACGCCGTAGTGTCATGTCAAAACTAGCTCACCACTTCGGCGTCCGTGTTTCACCCAAATGAACCCTCTCTCCCCCACACTTCGTTCAGGAGATCTACGCGATACACGCCCTTACCCCGAATGATTCTACCCGGTTTCACCCGGTGTTGAGTAAATACTTACTAAGGTAATTGTTTACTTGCACGGTCACCTGGTTTTTTACCAACTTAAAATCGAAAAATGCATGGTTTTTTATTTATTATTATTTTTTTTTTTTCAATTTGTTCGTTTTCGCTTTATGAAAAAATTTAAAATTTTAAAATAATCAATATTTCTGTTAACTCTATCCAGCCCACTACTCCTTTTTCTAACTTTGTCCCATTTCCAAAATATTGATTGGGATGTGGAAAATCAAATAATAAACTAAATTTGTTTTTTTTTTTCAAATTGTTCTTTTTTTTTTTATGTAGAATACAAAAAAAAAAAAAAAAAAAACATGTAATCCATCTGGCTATAATTAAAAACGTTATAACGAGTTAATCGTCAAAACACGCTTTTTTCAGCGTTCAAAGGTGAAAAATCAGAAATAATAATTTTTTCAAAGGACTTGACCCAAAAAATATCCAGAATCGCCAGCAACGAAATGTATACTAATGTGTTCAGTAAGTTTAACATATCACGTCACCAAAAAATCAGCCTTCTAAACCATACAGTATAGGAGTTATGAGCCTAAATAAGATAATGAGAATCATAATAGTTACATTCATACATTTTATTGAGTTTTATTTAATATATCACTATTACAGTGTTATTAAACGATGATATATTTTATTATAGTATATATTATATTTGTTACGACAAAAATATAAAATAATTATTATTACTTGAAAAATATATAATATTTATTATTATTTTTATGTTATTCTATTCAATATATTTTATTGTACCACAAATAACAAGGAAAACAACTATCTAGACTGACTTCTGACATGTTATACAACAGACAGCCGTATTGCTAAAACTAGCGACGTCTTCTAGACAACGGAAAAATAATTCTTTAAAATGTGTCAAACTCTTGTTGTATATGTGTTGTCATTATTGATCTTTATTCATTTTTGCTAGGGATTTGGTATCTATGCTATGTAGAAAAAAAACAAGTTAAAATGTTAATGTTTTTATTTAATCATTTTCAATATCTAAACAGACGGCATCTAAAGATCCTGCAGGTATCCTAGAAATTATTTCAACCCGAAAACCCGTTTATGGATCCGCCATCTTGAATTTTGAAATCTTAATAATATTCAAACTTAAAATAATCATTGTAAAAATTTTTATTAAAATCAGTTGAAATCGAAACATTTGGTCTTCATATTGGATCCACCATCTTGAATTTGGAAATTTTGCTAATATTCGAAATTAGTGGCCTCAGAATAATCATTGTACCAATTTTCATTCAAATCCGTTGAAATTGAGAAATATTGGTCACCATATTGGATTCGCCATCTTGAAATTCTAAATTTGGACATTATTTGGAAATTTGGGATTTGAAATCAGCATTCACTAGCAAAACCCCAAATCTTCAAATATAAAATTTTCAGCCGCCATCTTGGATCAGCCATTTTGAAACCCAATGTATTATCCGAAAAAGCCTATATGTAAAGTTGGAATATGTACAACCTTCGGACAAAAAATAAAAAATATCACTGTAAGCGTTTAAGCGTGATTGAGCAACAAACAATATGTTTGTGTAACTTTCATTTTTATATATATAATATATATACATATATAGAGATTTTTTTGCCATCAAAAACTGATTATATTTTTCTCCAAACTTTTCTCATACACTACTTATATCTACCGTTATTAACTTTTTTTTTGTATTAAGGAGGAAAGTTGAATAAATCAAACCTTGCCACACATTCCATTTTTCTTATGACACTAAAATACATTTTAATGCAATTTGAGTAATTTTCTGTATATCGGAGGGGTTGGAACTACATATATCCCTATAATTTTCATTATTTTCTACTACCCACCCTCTGACCCTGCCAAAAACCGTTTACCCCTTTCACATTCTCTCCAACTACCTTCATATTTTCGCTTTTAATTTTTTTCTGCCAATTTCCCTTCAATTAATTTCGGAGTTTTATTATCCAATTGTACTCTGACCCCTCTGCTAACTTTCTGCAAATCCATTTCTTTATTATTGCTATTGTGGGGGCAAACTCCACAGTCTCTCGTGTGTATCAAACTCGGATTCTTTAATGCCGCAATATAAGTTTTTTTTCGATTTTTTCAAAATTTGATTGCTGAATTTTCTTTTATTTTACATATACGTATATTATACCCTTCCCCAATACCCAACCGATGACCCATCTCTTATCCTCCCAAATAAATTAGGGCCCGAGCGTGAGTCGATAAAAAGTCGCGAAATATGATTAGGTAATGATATTTCTATTGAAAATTAGGGATAAGAATTGAAACAATACAAAAAACTTTACGCGTTTTTATTTTTAATTGTTAATTGTTTGCCGACCTGATACCATCTTATGTTTAATTGTCGATTTGTCAAGTTAATTTAGACACGAAGGAACCAGTGGCGTCTTCATAAAAGATATTTTGTCGTACAGAATTAAATGCCCCGAGCTTTTATTACTGATTACTAATCTTTATGCGCCAGAGAGGACAATTCCATCGAGATCCTTGCTGTATAGTATGTTCCTTAACATAAGATTAATTATAATTGTCATGAATCTCTTTTTAATTGTGTAATTAATTTTAATCATTTAGCTGAAGCTGTAGATTTTTCTGTGCCAATAAGGAACTTAACGAAGATACCTTTTGTGAATTTTAACTGATTAATTATTATTATTAGTTTTATCGTTTTCACTCAATTAAATGTTTTGTCTTTTCCTATAATTGTTGTAAAATTAATTACGATAAATATATTTCCATCACTCTCCTTCTGGATCTAAAATTCATATGTGGTATACCTATTGTTACCATGAGGTGTCAAAAGACAATTTTTTTTTTGAGAAAATCGGTGTACACAAAACCGTGGTAGAAATAATAGTAGTAGTTATTAATTGCATTTCCGTAAAAAAAACAAAATAGCCTAAACGCAATAAGATTTACTTTAAGATCGATCTTAAGGAATTTAAAACCTTTCCATGGAAGTTGAAG
This sequence comes from Dysmachus trigonus, assembly GCA_949715965.1. NCBI lineage: Eukaryota > Metazoa > Arthropoda > Insecta > Diptera > Asilidae > Dysmachus > Dysmachus trigonus. The sequence continues at coordinate 2,943,953 of OX454322.1, forward strand.
CTAAGCTTAAAGTAAAAACTAAAATTTTGCAAATATGAAAATAAGATCGATCTCTAAACCTCAATCTTTAAGATCGATCTCATTTTAATGAATACGGCCCATTACTACCAAACACTGCATACTAATTAATAGTATAATATTGTATAAAAAGATAGTATTAGTTTAAAAAATGTTAAACATACCTTCCTCTTTCAAAAAAACAAAAAATCCTAAAAATTGACCGATTCTCACCACTCTAAAAAAATATTTCCCACCTTGTTTCGCTGATCTTGTGGTCCCCCAGCATGCGGAGCCCGAGCAACTTGTCTCGTCGACTTGTCTGTCTGCTCCAGTTTGCTGCTTCCGATTGGCGAAATTCGAGGTCTCGAGCAAAGCTCCAAAGCAAGTCTTCTTCGTTCGTGGTGGCGCTGAGCCACGCTCGTTTCGGGTTGATGAAAGTGAACGACCTTATTTAGTAAACATCTAAAGGTAAATGCACTCTACCCGCCATATATGCAAATTCCGGCTTTCGACTATGTTGAGCGCTTAATTTATGGCCCCATTTTATTTCTAGATTTCTGACTTTTAATTTCTGATTAATTTTACTTCGCTCATCGCGAGCGGTCTCTATCGTCGATATCTACCTGCGGATTGCACCCCAATAGACAGAAAGTGTGAGGTACTAAATTAGAGGTGTCATTAGTCGTAATCCTTCATTAGTATTTTATTCCAATACTCAGTCGAATACCAGTTATTACTGGAACTTCAAAGAAAACACGGAATATAGCGATACTATGAAATTTGGTATCCAATTAAAGATGATGGATTCAACGTGGCAATGAATATTTTAAATTTGGTATTTGGGGTGTTTGGTATCGTTGGTCTTGAATATCTCACAGAAACCTTAAGGGATTTTAATGAAAATGAGTATGTACTTAGGAATGCATATAGGTATTCAAATTAACATAGAAGAAATGATCAAATCAGGATACTTCTACCACTTTTCTTAAAATTGTTTTGGTCCACTTTCTAACATACACGTGAGTGAAGCCGCTTGAAGAAGCTTGTTAAACCAAAGGGTCTAGCCGGTTAAGGAGCTGAAAAGTGCTCCCAGTGCTTTTGAAAAATATCCTTATAGAGTACATGGAAAAGTACATCTTTTCTGAAATTTTCAGACCCATAGGCCCTCACATAACCTCAAAAAAAATTAAAACGTGATTTTTAGTGTTTTGGCGATATCTCGGCTTCTTGTAGACGTAGAAAATTCTTTTTTTTTCTCAAATTATAGTGTCTTTTGTCAGCTACAATACGATATTTTTTTCGAAATTTTTGGCGGGAAATTCAAATTTTTACACAAGTTCGAAATTTTTAAAATTCAATTAAAAAAAAAAAAAAAATAGAAACGACGAAAATGAAATTTTATCTATTGTCTTATGTTTTCAGGATCGGTATAATACATGTCTTATGTTTTCAGACTTTTCTTCTTTTTCAGGTGATATTTATTTTTATACTTATTAATTTGTATAATACAGTTTTATATTATAAATGAGTGCAGAAGAGAGTGGAGCAATATTATTACTTTGTGAGAATTTTTATTAAGAAATATATTGCAATTATTTGGAATTTTTATTACTCCGCCCAGTTTCAAACATACGTGAATGAACAGTGTGCATGACAAATATGAATGAACGGTGGGGTGAGTGTAATTCATCCATGATGTCACGCCAGTCCAATCCTGGAAAAATCGGTTTCATTTTGTCGACTTACTAATCTTGTCTTTAGGTAGAAAACCGTTGATAATATGATCTCTTTGTGAATTTCAAAAACTGCTTGAATGATTTCAAGGTAGGAAATGACTTAAAAAAATGCATACTTAAAGAACATTCAGACTTAAAAAAGAGGTAAAAATACCGAAAAATGCTGAAAAAACGGTTTTTCGATATTTTGACCCTGTTGCACTAAATCTAAAAATCTGAAATAATTCATGGATATAGCTTGACATCCAGAGAATAATATTTTTTTTTTCGTCGTTTTTTTTTTGTTTTTTGGTTTTTTTTAATTGAATTTTAAAAATTTCGAACTTGTATAAGAATTTGAATTTCCCGCCAAAAATTTCGAACAAAATATCATATTTTAGCTGACAAAAGACCCTATAATTTGAGAAAAAAAAAGAATTTTCTATTGTACGTCTACAAGAAGCCGAGATATCGCCAAAACACTAAAAATCACGTTTTAATTTTTTTTTGAGGTTATGTGAGGGCCTATGGGTCTGAAAATTTCAGAAAAGATGTACTTTTTCATGTACTGTATAAGGATAAATATTTTTTGTTTTTTTCAAAAGCGCTGGGGGCACTTTTCACCTCCTTAACCGGCTAGACCCTTTGTTATAATGAATTAAGCTAAAATTCCTTAGCATAGAGCTAGGATTCGCCTTGGTCCTCAAAAATTGCACGCAAACCACTTACTTCATTAAGAAGGTTAAACAAATTAATTATATTAATTTTGTTTATTTATTATTGGATTGCTAGTGTTATTATAAGCTTTAGTCCTAATACCGCCAAGAATAGTACATATAATAGAACATAGTCATTCTTTCACTGACTAAATGTCTAAAAAAAATTTTAATTAATACACTGATAAGCGGGGACTCAAGGTTATGAATCTCGGATTTCGTCCAGTTTTATATACGAGGTCTGTTCAAAAAATACTTAGACTGTTTGAATTGCGCGGGCCCAGTTGGTCCTAGGGAAATCCGCTTGATGTCACCTACTTCGTACAGATGAGCAGATTACAAGGCAGTTTTTTGATTGCAAATATCATCATTGGTTGATTAGCTACGCGGTTGTTTGTGAAGTGTATTTTGTTTCATTTGGCGGATGTTAGAATGAATGAGTTGAATTTTTAAAAATTTTCCTTTAAAATTTTCAGCCATAGAGAAACATGCTATTTTGATAACACGAAAGATATCAGTGGCTTCTTTACTATCATTTTAATAATAGTCAACGTAAAATTGATTAATATAACGAATCAATATTTTGAAGTTTACTTTAAAAATTACATTCATATCATTTTGATACTTCTTATGGTTAAATTGAAATTACGAAAATGTCAAATTAAGAAATAACCCCATATATTGGTAACACGATTATTAAATCATGAACTAGACATTAAACATTATCAAAATCTATAACTAAAAGTTATTAGAATTAATGTTTTTTTTTTTTTTTTTTTGAATTTATTGAGATTTATTTACACTATGTTTAAAAATAGTTTTTTGATCTTTAATTATTGTAGTTAACACTTTTTGAAAAGTAGTCGTACGTTTCAAAAATTGCACATTTAATTTTAAATTTCGTTTTTGTTATAGAAATTTTTTTACATAGAATTGAAACTGTGTGCAGACAAATTGAAAAAAACACGTACTATGATTGATTGATAGTATTTTTTGATATAAAAATGTAAATAAATTTCGTAAATGTTTTTATATTTCCAATAATAAGCTTTACTCGCAGCTCCTCCGTGATTCAGCCAATATCTTGAATTTTAGATTTATTTGAATATCTCGTAAACGGTTGACAGACAGACAAAAATGATGGACCAATTTTATAAAGGACTAAATTCCTTATAACTCTTGTCTAAAACTTGATTCTCTAATTTTACACTGATCCCAAATTTGCTCCAAGAATTCTAACTTAAAGTATTTTCGTTATTCTGTTTACATCCTTTAAAATCCATTATTTTTATTATAAATAGCTAAAAATGCGCGGGTAGTACTAAAAATAATTTCTTTTGACTTATCCACGTATTTTAAGTAAAATAAAACTCAATAGGGCTATTTTAAGCATAATTAAGTTATATAGAAATTCGAAAAACAAAACAAATTATAAAAACGAACATTACCTACATCAAAAACTCGTAAATAATTTATCAAGACCCGCAGCTAATTTATAGAAACCGACCAAAATGTAATTCTACAGGAGTTGGTTTTTTGTTAATTATGTTTGCTTCTTTTTTTGATCTAATTTTGAACTTAGATTTTAAATAGCATGAATAACGATGGGCAAAAACATCTTCTATTTAGTTTATTCAAGGAGGGAGAAATTCATTTATAATGTGAGTTTAGGTTTTCTTTCAGCTTGGAAAAAGGAAATGACTATTCCAAGAAGAAGGTGGGTATTCTGAATGAATGAGTAAGGTAAGGTAAGCAATAGGAAATTATATTTTCCTCAGGCATATCAGATTTTATTATAAAAATCAACAAATTTAAATATAAAGCTGTGTGCTCATTTTATTTTATTTTTTTTGGCGGAAATACTAAGGACTGAAGGACAATCCCTAAAATGGGATTGACATTACTCGTGCCAGGAACAGGAAGCATTGGTTATTGTCGAAATAATTAAAAAGTGGTACCGCCGCGTTTAAATAAAGTTTGAAAGAATAAATTCAAGCATTTTAAGGACGAATTTTTCTTATGTCCCACTGCATTTATAAATCTGAAAAGAACATCTATTTACCTAATCATTAACTCCGATAGAAGACATTTATTTTTGCCTAATTCGAAATACGTACTAAATAAGGTTTTTTTTTTTTTTTTTTTTTTTTTGAATAAGTTGATGTTTTTTAGAAAAGTTGGATTTAGATTACTTTTCCAAGGATAAAACCCAATCGTGCAGATTTATTTGAAGCTAATACAGGAAAACTCGTGTGTTCTACTCTACGCATGTCAATGCAAGTCCGCACACAGCGTTTTTAGTTGCTTAATGAATACTTTAGAAATATGTGGGTAATATGAATGCATTTTGGAAAAAAAAATTAAATTAAATTGTATCTAACGTTTTCCGAACATTTTTGATTATGGGTTTGCAGAAGCTGACCTCTTATTATTTGATGTTGCGACGATTTTCAAATTCATTTCGTTATAATTCTCCCTATTAGTATAGAAAAATCTTACTTTGATATAATCTTAAATAATTTTTTTTTACCTGGGCCGATTTTACTGAAACTCTGCAAAATTCAAAATCTACGCAAGATGAGTAGGCCTTTTCTGCCAATCCTCTTTTATTTTTTATTTTGTTTTTTTATTTTTTTTTATATTCCAAAATTGAGAAATAAGCCTTGAAATGCGAAACAATTTTAAAAGGTTTTTCATAACGATATTTTAAAGTTCGTTAGAAAACATGAGAACAATAATCAAGTTATTTAAATTTAAGGTGACTTAACAAACTCAAATTTTCAAAGAATCAATTTTTTATTTTATGATTGATTTTAATAGGAGAAGAATAAGAATTTCATTATATTAAAGTCGAACTCGGTTTCGATGCAGGCATTGCAGATTAAATTTAGGTAAGCTTTTTCCTTTAAAAATTTCAAACACGATTTCCTCAAAATCGCGTTTTTAGAGTTGTTTGTCCACGATTAAAAAAAAGATTTTCCGAAAATTTTCAAATTTTTATCAGATTTTCCGAGCCAAAAGTGTGGGTTTTTTGAAAAAACGCCACCACTTTGTTATTTTTGTATGAAAATTGTTCGTTTTGGTTTAATCCGTAGAGAATTTCATACCAATTAAAACCCTTTTTTTTGCTAGACGTTTCACTGACTCAAAAACGCGTACACCGTGATTTTTGAGGTTTTTTTTGAATAATTCCAGTCTGGAAAAATCTAAATTGTTTTATTCTTTGTGGACTAAGAAATAAATATGCAAAGTTTCATTAATATATCTCTTTTTTTACTTCAATTTCCCAGTTTTCCAAAAATAGGAAAATTTCAATTTTTGGGTGTGTCAAGTTCCCTTAAAAAAATTTAGACCTGAATGATGGACAAATATTACTGAATATTTTTTTCAAATTGTTGACGAAGAATTTTATGATTCCTGCAGAAAATCACTAGATGTTCTCTCTAATTTCCCTAAATGTAGTCCTAACTCTAGACTAGGATTTAAGTGTGCGGTGCGGTACCTTTCAAAACATCCATTGGATTGTGGATGGTATGCAGTAGTGGGGTTGTAATTGAAACCAAATAATTTGGGGAATTCCTTGAAGAGTGATTATTCAAATTGCTCCCCTAGATCTGTAACTATTAACAGAGGGCAGGTCAGGCAACTGATGGAAGATGATTATTGGACATCTAGATGAATATTTTTAAATCTACTTGAAGTAACCGGAAAAGAACTGAACGACATTTTGCTTCTTTGACATGCTAAATAACATCGACTCCAATCATTGATGTCCTTGTTCAACCGCATAAAAAAAAAGACTTATAAGAAGCACCTCCTTGAAAGTTTGTTTGAAATCACCATCCCTTTAAATTTGTATGAGGTTTTTGTTCAGCTTAGCAATTCTGGTCCACTATATTTTATCTATAAACTTGAACTTTTAAATTCTAATTAGTCTTTAATATAACATAATTTTGTGAATAAGCTATTCAATGAAAAAAGCCATGTGACAATCAGAAAAGGGGTTTTGAAAAAATTATTAAACATACTTTTATACCCGTTTATATCCATTCGATTATTTATTTGTATGTATTTCCATTTTTTTAGAAGAAAATTTGTTTTGTTCGCCGAATTCCCATCGCTAAAAGTATTAATTTGATTTCCAAAGGGTTCTCGAAATTGAATTTTAAAATTGTTGATCCTTTTCCGAAATATACGATTTCAAAGACTTTGGAATCTAAAAGAGCCAAGCCTGTAGTAAGTAAGGAGCTAATTTAATTAATTAGTGAGTATAAACCTTTGGATTGAGTGAGCGAGAAATGTTTGAATACAAATAGAAATGAACTCTTATTTTCTAACAATATTTAAAATCAATGGATAAAATCGTTTGTAGTTTATGGACTCCAATCCAATTCGTACAGGGAGGACTTTTAAATTGATTGACGTTACTCAAATTACTTAAGAACGACTTGGGACAGGGGTGTCGTTGTTATAAAAATTTATTTAAATACTTATTAAAATTGTAAGATATTAAGGGCCGTATCAGAGTTGTCTTTAGTTCGAAAAACAAAATCAGCTGGTTGAAGAGCAGTGTCAAAGTAAAGTGGATAAAATTAAACTTGAATGAAAGACAATCCGCCTTTTTTGTAATTCTCGAAAGTAACAATAAAAATTTTTAAGACCAATTGATGTATACTGGTTATTTGAATAAGGGTTTAAGGTAGTTTGGTGCATACCAAGAAAAACCAAAAATATCCTTATATAGTACATGAAAAAGTACATCTTTGCTGAAATTTACAGACACATAGACCCTCACATAACCTCAAAAAGAAATTCAAACGTGATTTTCAGTGTTTTTGCGATATCTCGGCTGCTTGTGGACGTAGAAAATCCTTTTTTTCTCAAATTATAGAATTTTGTTTTAGTTTTGTTTTTAATTGAATTTTAAAAATTTCGAACGCGTATAAAAAATTGAATTTCCCACCAAAAAATTTCGAAAAGGTATTTTTCTGTATATTATTTACACGTTATGTATTATTGTAAATTCTCAAACTATGCTAATAATCTTAAATATATTATAAAGTGCTGTTCAACTAATTAATTTTCATTAGAACTTAATTAGTTATTCCGAGTATAAATAAAAATAATTATATTACTATTCATAGTAATTAGTACTTTTCATTTCCAAAAACAAAATCGATATTATTTTGGTTGTATTTTGGTGGAAATTGAATATTTGGTGCTATTTTGGTGATCTTTTTGGACTAACGATTTTTAATATATTAGAATAAGGTCCTAAAACTAGGAATGGAAGCGGGTCTTAAACTATAATCCCTATGTATATATGTATAAAAATGAAAATTCGTTTCTTTGTTTGTTTGTTGCTCAATCACACCTAAACGCTTACATTGATATTTTTCATTTTTTTGTCCGAAGGTAGCACATATTCCAATTTAACATATAGGCTAATTTTTTTTTTCGGATAGTATAAAGGTAGGTTTTCAAAATGGCGGATCCAAGATGGCGGTTAAAAATTTTAAATTTTAAGAGATTTTCATGAAAATTGGTACTTAGGGGTTTTGCGGAATGCTGATTTCAAAATCAAAATTTTCCCGATTTTAACGGGTTCTAATGAAAATTTCTAGAATGATTATTTTAAGGCCACTTATTTTGAATAGTATTAAGATTTGGAGATTCAAGATGGCGAATCCATAAAGGCGTTTTTAGATTGAAGCAATTTTTATCATATAACAAACTAGAACATTTGAACAGTGTGTTTAATTAGTAAGCATTTACCTAACGCCGGGTTAAACCGGGTAACCCAGCTAGTTATTTCATATTTTTTAAAGATTTTAGGCATTTTGAATGTAATTCTATAACTTTATTAAATTTTTATTTGTCCAGGTCGTTTCCTTTAAGAAACGTGTCTCTTTAACATTCAGTAATTCACTCACAAAATTATGAAGCATATCTCTACGCATGTACACTTCGAATGAATAAAAAACACACAACCAACATGCATACCCTTTATATAATAGATAGACTTTTGAGATGATTAAGAAGTTACAAAGCTTACAAATTAAATTTTGAAGGGAAATGCGAAATTTTCATGATCTTCCTAGAAAGGAAACTTTATATGTATTGTGTGTTACCTACGTTTGCAAGGGTTTTGTCAGTACATGTTTGAAAAGAATGATGCCTATATACATAATATGTATGACATAAGATACCTATATTTAATTGAGTATACTCAAACCTTTTTATAAAACTCTGAAGATATTCGAGGAACGTTTATTTGAATTAAAAAATTTAATAATATACAGAAGGAGGAACATCAAGCGAACTTACTTACAATGTGCTCTCTTCGCTATTCATTTTACTTTTATTTTTTAACTTTTCCTCTCTCACCTTATTGTATAACCTTTAACCTAAACCCTTTTTTCAAAGGAAACCCCTTTGTACGAGTATCAGAGGTTTCTCGGAATAAACGATTTTTCTTTTGAAATGACGAAAGAGTTGAAAAATTAATTAGAAAATCGTACGAGATTCACCTACTAACTCCCTTTCCAATATTCATAGAGTAAAATCTGATATAGTATATGTATGTATATAGTATGTAGCTCAGACATGAAATTAATTAAGGAATGAATGTATATTATATATATAAAGTGAGAAAGGAAGGAGGAAGTAAGTTTTTTCTAAGTCGGTGCTCATAACAGCGACGACGACGAGAATGGGACATGAAACAATCGAATATGAACATGCACTTGCCAGTATGCCTCTGGCATCACAAATGGAGAAATATTGATCGTTTTTAATTAACAAAACTGAATGGTGCACAACTCAAGTTTACAGCTGAAGCGGCAATTTTCACACAATATAACCTCTTACAGCGAGGGCTGTATGTCATTAATGGCATTCAATGTGGTTTTCGAAAGTATGTAGCCCCTAGCACCGAAAGGCAAAATATAGGGCATCCCCCAAAAGAGAAGGAGAGAAAAGGTGAAATTTTCATTTCTGAATCTCAGTTTTGCGTCAGTTTTCCAATCAACGACCGTGCTTTGTTTTCCGTAAATGTGATAGATGGAAAATCCTCTCCGTATCTCAATTTCCACCCCTACCACCACTCTACCCCCGAAACAGATCTGCAAAACTAAGGGGCTATTTATACGTTTACTGATATGTAAAACCATACCTCCGGGATAAAGCTAAAATTAATGAGATTAATTTATTTGCTGAAAACTAAATTAAATTAACATTCTATTGAATATTATTAAGCCAAATGCATAGATACACGGCATAGTAAAACGATTGCTGCAACTATTCAATAGGAAAACGGCTAAAATAATGTATGTGGAAAATTGAAAAGAATCAATGAGCAATCAAAGAAGAGTTAATCGCGGAAAAATGCAAACATTGCTTAATATTACAGAAACAAGCAATGAACGTGTGATGTGACATGCATTTACATACACTGGGAGGTTTTTAATAGAGGAAAAATGCCTTTTATGCACGTATTTACACTTAGGGGAAGAGCCAGTATATAGAGCCAAAACACGTCCCTAATTGGAAGACAATTTTCAGGTTTTCTTAATATAATGCAAGCTCCCTTCTTAGAAGATATTCACATACAGTTTTGTTTTTTTGTTTTTTGGGTCTAAAGTCATGAAAACTTTTAAACTTATCGCGATTTATATCTTCACGCTACTTTTAATACTAAAAGTTGTCCTTCACTCATTAACTATTTCAGTAGGTCCTATAATAACATCGTTTAAAGAAGTGTTCCCTATAGAAATACTTTATCTAAAAACTTTCTATGGAAGAATTTCTTAATAAGAGAATTTATTTCGCAGTATGTAATTTTGCTTACAATATGTTTACATCAAAAGATATACTGCAGTAGAGCGAACGAACGAACATTCCTAATATAGCATTGTATTCCGCTAACACTAACACTTATACCATCATTTTTTCCTATGTATGCATATGCTGTGTGTGCGTCGGTAATTCTTGTTGAAGTGCAAAGCGCAGCTCCTTAATGTGTCGCGAAACTTTGTGAATTTCTTTTAAATATAGCGTTTTGTCTTTACGCTTATATGCCTTCCATTCATGTCATTTAAAAATTTTCATTTGTTTACAAGAGGAGTTGTATTTCTCACCTTTATACTTTTTATGCTTTTCGCAGGAGCGACAATAGACCTCTGTAGCATCATTTCTCATGAAAAGTTGGAGAGTTTTTCTTTGAGAATTTCTCCCTTTATGATGTACCTATGTTATGCCACAAAATTATACAGTACTGTATATATATACTATGTCCTTACTAAAGAGGTGCTTATTCGCATATCATCCGGAAAGGAAAAAATTTAAAACATCCTCTGAAATTGCTTTCATGATTGACATTATTGTACTCTACTAAATTTTACGAATTCTCAGTATTTCACCTTTATTAATTATTAAAATATTTACATTTTATATCTGTGTATGATATAATAAAATTGAAGGAAGAGTGGGTATTTTGGTAATAGTATGATAATAGAAAGCATTTTTTATATAGTAACAATTTTTTTACTATATTCAATATAGGCAATTTAGAAGGTGTAATTTTTGAAAATGCTCTAAAATTGCCCAGCAAATTATAAATTACCATCATCTTGGACTCGCTTTCTAATTATAAGTGTAAATAAACTCTAATTATAAGTGTAATTTTACATAAACATATCTAATTAACAATATTATTCTTATAAAGCCCTCCAAGAGTTATATTAGAATTAAAAGTAAAGTTTTACACTAAAATTAAAACCGACTTCAAAACTTTGCCTATATGTTAAACTAAAAACTTAAAAGTGGTAGTTTTATTAGAGGACAATATACAAAATTATTGATACTGCATATTTTGAGTCTGTGCCAAGGCAAGTTTATAAACCTACAGTAATTTGAGTTTATAGAATTTTAAAAATATTATTTTTAAGTTGGTAGATATTGTGGTATAGTGTTCGAAAAGTAAAACAGCAGGTTCAGTTGACTACTTTATTATTCCAAAGTGTAACAATGACTGACTAAGCTAATCCATCTAACTAATCTAGCTAATCCTACTCAGAGAGAGATCAGTACGCAGCTATGTGTATATATGTATTTAACTTATATACGTCAGATATACGCAAAGTTTTGAAGTTGGTTTTTATTTTTTGTGTAAAAATTTACTTTATTTTTCAATTTTTAGTTAAGGGGTTATTCTACTGTTAAACGGGTAAAGAGCAGTATCTTTTTAAAAGTGTTGTAAATAAAAAACTATTAGAGATATCAATTTGAAATTTTGCATGCATCTTTACTAATGAAAAAACTATATAATGGCATAGTTGATATATCAAAAAAATCGGTTAAAAAAACTTTAAACGCGATTTACTCAAAACGTGTTGTTTTGGTGCGCGGTACATCGTAGAGAAAAAACTAATGAAGCGATTTAGCTAAAAATTTTTTTGCATAGTTATATATTAATTTTACACAGACTGAACCTAAATTGAGCCATAAAAATTGAAATTTGGTTATTTGGGAGCACTTTTTTCATCGAAAAAACGTCCAAAATCGAGCATGCTATTTTCCAACACTTGTCAAATCGCGAAAATTTAATATTTATGGCTCAATTTAGGATCAGTCTGTGTGTTTTTAGCTAAACTAATAAAATTTCATCGTTAAATTGATTGCAGATCACCTGGACGACCTGGGCAATGTACCGCGCAAACGACTCTGGTCGTCAGCGCGCGCTACATCAATCATAAACCGCAGCCGCCATTTTGTTTTTTTTTTTAATCAACTATGCCATTATATATTTTGTTCATTAATAAAGATGCATGCAAAATTTCAAATTGATATCTCTAATAGTTTTTTTTTTACAACACTTTTAAAAAGATACTGCTTTTTACCCGTTTAACAGTAGAATAACCCCTTAAGGGAAAGTGGGTAAAATTCAATAAACGGGATTCATTCCCTAATTTTCGACCCTTAGAGGAGGTATATTTTCTCCAAATTTAAACAGCACCACGCTATTGATATAGCATATTCTATAAAAGAAGAATCATTAAAATCGGTTCACAGTCGGCGAAAACATTGCGTAACAAACACACAAGAGGTGGGATATTCTCTTAAAATTTAAATGGAACCACTCTCGTGATATAGCCTATTCAATGAAAAAAATAATTATAAAAATCGGTTCACAATCAGTGAAGATATTGCGTAACATACACACAAAATAAAATACTCGAAATGAGAACCTCTTCCTTTTTTGTGAAGTCGGTTTAAAAAAAAGAATTTAACCCTTTTAGTACTCAAAGGCGAAAAATAAGCTCATTTTGGCCTATGGGCATTGCTCTTACAATAAATTTCATAGAACAACTTTTAAAAAATTGCGATAAACACTGCAAAAAAGTATGATAGTATTAATTCCATCTAGAATTAGAAATTAATGATTTTCGGATTTTTTTTCTTTATTTGTGACATGAGACCTTCGTGCTCAATTTCAAGATTCTAGGTCAACGGGAAGCACCCCATAGGTTTTGATTTGTCAATCAGAGTCAGTCTGTCATAATAAAAATACACTCTTTTTATTGCATTGAGTTAGAAACTGCAGACTTTAGTATTTGATATTAATTTCAGCTCGATACCTCTAGTCGTTCCTGAGGAAAAGGATTTTGATGGACAGACAGACAGATGGACAACGAAGTGATCCTATAATTTCATTGCCATCGTGTTTTGATATAATAGCTCCAATATTTCAGCATTTATGTGACCCACGTTATCAGCTCCTTATTTTTTATTGACTTTTCATAGGTTAAATTATTATCTTTTGAAACTTCCTAATTCTTCGAATATTTTTTGACCTCTTCTTGTTTGTTACAAAATAATAAGATAGTTAAAATCTCTATACTAAGATGAATGCAAAAATTTTTTTTCCCATTAATTAATTTGGTCATTTTTTCAGTCACAATTTCATAGAGTTTTTTTTTCAGGTCTTCTTTATACCCATAACTTTTTAAGATTTTATTTTTAAAATAGGTATTTATTAATTTAAATTTTCAACTTTCTTTTGGAATATCCATTCTAAGATCATATATAATATACAGCGTGTTTGAAGAAGTAATGCAAACCGTTTATAAGATGATAGAAAACATTATTGCGTCCTAAGATATTTTAAAACATGAACATAATTTAAAAACAAAAAATTTTTGCTCCACTCCATCTGCAACAATCAGATGATTTGATAAATGTTAGTTGATACTGAATTGTTGCCTTTCATCATGCATAGTATTTTTATTTTAGGTTTAGAATCAATATGTATAATATTAGGCTTTTAAATACAAAATAATTATCAGGCATATTATTTAAAAAAGCATGTGTGAGCGGTATAACTATAGAACAGACTTCCCTAGATGTTTGTCGAAAATAATATTTTGGTGTAAGCTCTACTTCAGAATGAACAAGTAGTTAAATAGTATTATTTAAATTTGTTATTGAGAAGACCAATTTGATTGTCCACGGGAGAAAAGATATTATTAAAATAGTAATATATTAAAAACAATTATTCAATAAGAAGAAACATATTGGGATATTTATTGTATATAAATATATTTTGCAGAGGTGTTAATTATAATTAATCATGATCAGCGACCCCAAAAACCTGCACATTCCAAATTTGGTGTAGATCGGTTGGTTTCGAAAATTTCGTCAATGATTGTGGATCCGCCATCTTTAATTCTGCAAACTAAATTTCAGATTCATGATCAGCGATCCCAAAAACCCCCACATATCAAATTTGGTGTAGATCGGTTGATTTTCGAAAATCTTGTCCGCCATATTGGGTCCGCCATCTTAAATTTTGCAACTCTGACCTCAGATTCGTGATCAGCGACCCCTAAAACCTCCACACACCGAATAAAGCGTAAATCGGTTGACTTCTGGAAAGCCGGTTTTTTGAGGTTAGGAAAAAAAACATGACGTGCCTCAACTCTGACGGTGGATTAGGATTCACGGGGTTCTTTTACATAAAAATATACATCTGAATATGAAAAAAAGAAATTCCTGTATTTTTCCTTGTACATTTATCCGGATTTTTGCTATTTTTTACCTGTTTTTTTAGGTTAGGAATTAACTGTGATGTGATGGCTCAATTCTGACTCCAGATTCGTGCTCAGCGCGCGAAAACACATCGAAAACCATATATCGCATGTAAAGTACAGACCACTTTTCTTTTTTTTGTGGCTGTGTTATTACACAATATTAAGGGGTCTTTCTTGTCTAAATTTTGAAAAATAAAATTGTTTAAAACATTTTTTTTCGAATACAAAGAAGCAAGATATCGTATGAAAATTTATAGGGATGTTTATTAACATATAAAAATACAAAAAAAAAAAAATGTTTTTGAAATTTTTTGGCTGCCCTAAACGATGAAAATTTTCTGATTTTCTGACCTCAAAAATCCGCTTTTTTTTTAAATGTCCGCCATTTTTTTTACAAAAAGTTTATCCTAGTTCATGCGGTAGCGGCTTCAATACAGAATAATTTCCCGTTGTTTTTTTTTTTTTTCAGATGATCCAGACGGATGAAATCATGACCATCATGGTCAATTTTTAGCGCTTTTTTCAATAAATTATATGGCCATTATAGGGCAGCCAAACAATTTCAAAAAAAAATTTTTTTTTTGTATTTGTATAATGCTAATAAACATCCCTATAAATTTTCATAACGATATCTTGCTTCTTTGTATCCGAAAAAAATGTTTTAAAAATTTTTATTTTTCAAAATTTTGGACAAGAAAGACCCAAGAATTTTAACATCCTTAGAAATGAATAGAGTCGTCGTAGAGTCTAGGATAACACTGTCATTTCAAAACTATTAATTAATTAATTACATTAATTATATGTACATGAGAAATATCGTTGTTTGTCGTTTTCTTTAAAATGTTCATACCTGCTTCTGTTCAAAACTGCACTGTTTCCCTATCTAATGCTTTTTCTTCCAATTTGAAGCGCAAATAGGGTTTTGAGTTACAAAGGAAGTTAGTAATTTCGCTAAAAAGTTACTATATGTATACGGAGTGGATACGGCCTCTTACTATATTAAGAATTTATTTTTAAAATTATTTTTTAGTTATCAAAAATAATATTTAAAGAGCAAAATATGTTAAAAATAAATATTACCCACCCCATGTATGTGTGCATAAAAGATTTGTTTCTATGGTATGTCACTCTCTCGGGACAAATTGGTATATTGATTACTTATGCTTTTGCGTCATGGAATTTAATTAATTAATAAAAAATCTATTAAATAGAAAAAAAAAAATCATTGCAAAAGCTTGTTTTGGATGTACACTTCATTTGAGAAATGATTTGCTGAAATCCTTATGAAGCCACATGATACTACACGAATGCGCTTCTCAAATACTCGCAATTCACGTTGTGCTGGAAGCCACTGCAATTTCTACGGGTTCCATATTCTGATGGTATTTAAGTAAGCACTCTTTCAGGGCAGCTATTGACCTAGAACTTTTTATTTATGAGTCTCCAGTGAAAGTATAGATGCCATTTTTGAATTTTTAAATGCTTACCTCAACGCATACACTCATGCAGGCAGGAGGGTAAGTCCCTTAGAGATTACCTTGTCGAATCAGTGCCATGTTTACAATAATTCTTGAGTGTTTAGAAAATATTTGCATTGGGAATTTTTTTCGTTGGAAGAAGTGTCCTTAAAATGAATTTTATCAAATTGAAATACTTTGCATATGGAATGTAGTTTTTTTCTAATCAAATATAGTCAAAGTCTAGAAAATTGTTTCGAATGAAATAAATAAATATTTGCTGTTCTTTTAGGTATATCTTAATATTTTAATAGCAGATTGGTTCATTTTGAAGGCTTCTTTAGAAAATTAAAATTTGAATTTCAATTTTAAATAAAAAATAAATTATATTTGATATTGTTGAATATGGATGTGGTCGCACGTGTACCGACAGGTTGAACAAACTTTTAAGAGATTATAGCTAGCATTCTAGTTGGAACATTGCCCACATTGGTATCGATATAGAAACGTGAGCAAACCATATCGTTTATGATAAACATAATTGATAGTAATTGATAGTAATTGATTTGATTTAACATTGGTGTATCTTCCATTTTGCAATATAATTATAATAGTCTAGCATAGCATTAGAGCCTACTAGTGAATTTTAAGGTCGAGATTTTTACAATGTGTATCTAATGGGTTTGTTGTAAAGATCATACCATCAATTCAAAATTTTATTATACATGTGTACATATATTATAATATCGCACAAGTATTAGTGTGGTTTTTAATACAATTTTTGAATTTGTTTAATCTCGCCCAACCCCAAATCTCTTCAAAGTAAAATAAACAATAAAAAAATAGATGATTCTAGGCAAGAAACAGAAAAGTCTAGAGGAAAAAATCACAGAAATTCAATTTTTACAATTTTAAGTGTATTTTTTCAGCCATATACAAGTAAAAAAACTATTTTCTAAAATACGGCTCCCTGAAGTGGGTCTTTTGGCTAAATCGACTTTTGGTATGATAATTAGATGATTCTAGCCAAAAAACATAAAAGTCTAGAAGGAAAAATCGCAGAATTTCAATTTTTACATTTTTCAGTGCATTTTTTCAGCCATATACAGGTAAAAAAACTATTTTGTAAAATACGTCTCGCTAGATTGGGTTTTTTGGCTAAATCGACTCCTGGTATGATAATTAGATGATTCTAGGCAAGAAACAGAATAGTCTAGAGGAAAAAATCGCAGAATTTCAATTTTTACATTTTTCAGTGTATTATTTCAACCATATACAGGTAAAAAAACTAATTTCTAAAATACGGCTCCCTGGATTGGGTTTTTTGGCTAAATCGAGTATTGGTATGATACTTGGATGATTTTGGGCAAGGGTACGTAAAAATTTTCCTTTTGAAAAATACCTTAATAGTAGTTTTACAAATTTTAATATTTTCCATATGGAAATTATACCGAAATTGAACCGATCGATTATAATATATCGAAAAAAATATAAATGAAATAGTTTTTGTCGATTTTGAATATTCCACTTTATTCTTTTGTAAATCCCTTTTTCATTTATAAGATTTTACAAATATTAATTTGTTGTTTCAAAAATTACTGTTTAATTATTAAATTTCATTGGAATGAATTTTGTATCTACTTAAAGATACTTTAAAAATAAAGTTGATTTTTTTTTTATTCAACTTTTCGGAGAGTATAATAGACGAACTATTATCATTTGACCAATCCCATAATCCAATAAATTCTATTTAGTTATTGGATACTGTTGTGCCATTTCCTGATAGAAGAACTTGAACCACTTCGGACAAGAGCGCAAAAGGAAGTGATAATCCTCTAAATGCAGAATTCCCATAGAGACAACAAAATATTGTTAATATCAATCTGATAAAATTTTATAACGCGAAGATTTTCAAATAGACTGGACTAGAATAGAATTTTTCAATATGCGAATATATTTTCAACTAAAAAATGTATAATTTTCAATAGGATAACAAGAAAAAATCGATGATTTTCCAAGGAAAATTTGTTTAAATGAAAAAAGTTTGTTTTGTCCACAAATACATAATTTAAAATGTACACAAATCTTTCTAATGGCTTTATTAATGGCAAAAGTAATTACACATTTGAAAATATATCTTTTGAATTGATAAAATATTTTTTTGTTTTATTTTTCTCTCAAAATTATTGTTTATTTAATATTTTTTTTTATTTAGGGCGATAATATATTTTCCGTTTAATAGTAGATATATTGTTGAGTTTTTGCACAAATTATTTTCTCAATATGATAGTAATTGTTGCCTCACAAAGAAACGTTCTCAGGATTTTGATGAAATTAAAAAATGTTATAGAGTATCGAAAAATAAGGGGGTGAAAACCAACTCTAAAGTTTACCCCCAAAAACAATTTTTCCTAAATATTTTAAGTTCTAATTTCGAATGAAATAAAGTGGAAATGATGTCTCATAATTATACTAACCTTTTATAATCCGGTTCCCGGGGGTGGCTACCCTTATTTTTTATTGCAGAAAAACGATTTTGTTTTATATTTTTACGTCACACTAATAACAGTTTTAGTTAAAAATCATTGAAAAATATTATTTACATACGATTTTGAAAAATAAAGTCGACCTGTTTTTGCGTTTTCGTAAAAAATGCTCCTCCACCCCTAGCACTAATACTAATACGTAAATGATGTATATTCTTTCAAACATCAGTTTTTTCGTGAAAACAAGTATTAAGGGGTTTCTGGAGTCGCTGATTACGAATCTGATGTTAAATTTAAAAAAAATCAAAATGGCGGATCCAACGTGGCGGACAAACTTTTAAAAAGTACACCAATTTTTATTTAAAAAAATAATAAATAAAAGTACCCCCCAAATGTGTGTATCCGCAGATAAAAAAAAAATACATGTCATATTTCAATTTCATCAAAATTGGTGAGACACACCTGAGAACGTTTCCTTGTTTTAGTAGGTAATTTCTAAAGGATTTTACCGCATATTACAATTAATCCACAAACAAGATTCTTTAATCAATTCCTACAGAATCATTTGGTAATTCTTTTTTGGGCACTAAAGATAGTGAAATTAATAAAGATTATAAAGAGAAACTTGCTAATGGTTTTTCCGAGCTTGTGAGATGTTCGGTTCTTAGGAAATTTTAATTTTGAATATTATTAACCTATTTTTACTTTTTAATCTTATTTTTCTCGAAAATTGGAACTAATTAAAAACTTTCGTCTGCGGATTAATAATCTACTTAAAACAGTTATTATTTCAAATATAAAATCGCTGTCGAGATTAAACATTTTCACGTAATTTTCTCAATATTGCAATAAGTTTTCAGTAAAATATTTTATGAGAAAATGTTTTATTTGGTATTTGTTATTATATGGAATCTTTAAGTATACTAGGGAAAAAACATCCTACACGTCCTTAAAAAGGTCTTAAGATGTAAAATATAATTATATAATTATATAATATACGAATTCGCATAAGTGCCTTTCTTTAACATCATGAAAGAATTTATTGCATCGAAATATATACAAAATAAATATATTATTAACAGAAATTAAAGAAAACCGACTTCAACCCTTTGTGCAATAATACGAATTGAAATTTTATTCATAGTGCACTTATGCGGGTCTGACTGTATTGCCTAATATATTAAAAAAACTGGGGATTTTAGCATAATGTGTAATCGTATTTCCGCTTGAACTTTCTTACACCAGTATATGCGGATAATGATAATGATCATTATATCTAAATACAAATATTTAAAATATAAAATCGAAAAGGGTACGCAAAACCCTTTTAGCTGCCTACGTATACTTGTTATACAATTACACATAAAGCGTGTGTGCATGAACGTAGTTTGCCTAAAGGGGGACTTTTATGATTATGTACTTAAAAATATATTTACGCGCATTTGAACATCCCCTTTATGAGTCATAAATAAAATTTTGAACTAATAATTATCGGGTCGCCTGCCGGCAGAAATGTTTAATGAAATCAATTCCATTTGAATGGCCATGCAACACTTACTCAGTATCGAAATCCTATTTTAAGCCAATGTTTTTACTTTTACACATGAATTAATTTTTAAGGATAATTATTCGAATCCCTGTTTTTCGGTTCATTTGAGAGTAAAAAAATTGCTAAAGGACGCGAATACTTTTGATCTGGCATCGAAATACATTAAAATAATTAGAAATTTCCTCTTGTTTGATCAATTAAACTGGACTTGTGCAAACTTTGATTGTTTTTGTTCTTTGTATTTAAACAGGTTATTAAATTAATGGAATTTTAGATATCCTGTAGGTTTATTAAATAATTATATTAGGAGTAAATTTGAGTTTCATATTCGAAATGTTAGCTAAATATTATTGGATGCTATTCGAATAAAATTTAGTATTGTACTATTTGAATTACGACAAATTACTAGAGCTCGTTAAGAGATAAAGCAGTGTTCGATTTAAAGACACTCACGAGACATTGTAAGTAGTGTTAATCCCATTGGTTTCATGGATAATATTAAGATCAACGAAAATAATCTATTTTCAGTGCAATAGACAAAGGCAAAGGAAAAGCTTGAAGAACTGTCCCTATGCAACAGGAATGCACATTGGTAGCGAAATTTAGCGACGCTGTTGCTGCGACGACGTTCCTTAGACACTAAATGTTTGGTGTTCTTGTTTTTATGTCTAATTGAATACTTATTTTTAGAGCATAACTTAAACTATATGTAAATAGAACTCCAATTAATTTGAACATCTCTGCGACGACGACGATTCAAATTTAGCTTTTCGCGATTTATCGCAATATATAACATCGATCCCGAGGATCAGTACTTTCAATTAAAAATAGTCCCGAGCAAACTAGTACAGGCGATTCTGTTGCCGGTTTAGATATGTATGTAAAAATCATGTCTTAATTATGCACAGGCACCGAATATGTTACCTTTTTGACAATATTCATATTATATTTACTTACTTCACATTTATTGCTTTATGTCGCCTCTGCTTTTTGATTGTCTCAATCCTTTTATCTTGTGATTTATACAAAATATATATTATATATGAGAAAAACGAAAATTTTGTCGCGCAACCAGGTGTTTTTTAATATATAAAGGTGAAACTATATCGCTTTCTAAATGTCCACTGACGGCAAATATTAGTCCCGCGCGATATATTGATGAATTAAATAATAGCAGACCCGGTAAATTGTTATTTATAGTTTTGTCTTACTCCGATGCTAATTGAAACGAAAAAAACAAAACTAGAAAAGAAGCGGATGCAATTGATGGTGATTATATTATTATTATTATTATTTATTATTATTGGTGTGTCTTGGAACGCACTCGTAACGATAAATTGGAATCAGTTCCCCTGTATTATAATTTATTGAATATATTTTATTGTAAAGTATTGAGCACGCGGGAACGCGGATAAGGGATTGGACTGATGGTGGATTGAATATTTTTTAAAACAACACGGGCGACCGAGTTCTTTTCGAGTATACCGAAGACTGACTGGAAAAATGAAAATTTTGTCTATATAAAATATATATGTACCTTTATAGGAAAAAAAATTGTTTCTCGCAAACTCGCACAATTGACTTTTGCGCAAATATATCATTTATACTCTGCGTCGCTCTCAATTTTATGCACTCTCGTGTGTTGTTCATTGGTGTTGGGGTTCGTTGCTCCATCCAAAAAATTGTCACTTGAAGAAAACATATCTTTTCTCGGCAATCGGAGCAATGAGGAGCGCAAGTATATTTTGGCGACAGCGCGCAATTGAGCGCGATTGCACTGCAAGCGTGTGACGTCGTCGGTCGGTCAGTCCGATAATGTAAGACTGTCCTTCTCGCTTACATCTTAAATTAACATTTCCCCATGCTACTACTGGCGCAAAAGCTTCGGCCTTCGGAATCTCAAATCGGAATCGCCATTTATTTACTGTGGGGTCTCTTACTCCTCTCATCACACGGTCTAGAGTCTAGAGAGCCAGCCGGTACTGAATAATGCCCGCGATTTTCACTTGCAGAAATTTTGTTGCCAACAATGGCACACAATGTTTTTTACTCATCGTCTCATATACCGACTTTTGCTCCGAAGCAAATATCTAAAGAAGCATGAATTATGAGATTCAGATTGAGACTGGACGCACTTCAGGAGTAGGTACACTCCACAAATTCATTTCAGTAGCTCTAGATTAGGGTTTAAATTAAGTTTAAACTGCTTTGCTTTATCAGAAAATAAAATGTAGACCCTGTGAAAGGGGCAAGTAACCATATTACTCGTAATGGGTTACCTTTCGGAATAAAGCTGCCCTATTCAAAGCAACCATTTTGTAGGGCATTTATTTATTTTTTTTTTTTCTTAAGGGGTTGTGCTCAGTCAGGGAAGGGGAAAAGCGTGATTTATTGGAATTTTTTTCCCATGCCGGAATTCAGCTTTTTAAAACACTTTTGCTACTTATTAATGTATGTATATTTCGATACTTTATAAAGGGTGTTAAAGTTAACTTTTTAACGAAAATGCTTTTCTTATTCGATAATATTTAAAAATCAAACCTATTTAATACATAGTTCATTTAATGCATTCCGTCATCCCTATTTTGGGTCACTTTTTGAAGCAATCTCGGCCGTATGTCACGAATAACACGAACAATATTGACTTCCAAGTTGTCAATTGTTGCTGGTTTATCAACATAAATAATAGCTGAGAAGTGTCAAATCACACGACTTTATAGGCCAATTTACATGACCATTTCTTGAAATCACCACATTGTGATTTCAATAAATCATTGGTTTGTGTCCCTGTATGGCACATAACGCCATCCTGTTCAAACTACATCTTGATAAATGTCATTTTCATTTTAGGAGAAATATTTATTGATAAATCGTAACAAACCGTAATTTTTCTGGATGTAATGCGGTCTCTAGAAAAATAATTAAAACTAACTATTCAGAATAGTTATGCGTAATGATATTCTGCGTTATTTGTTAAATTCAATATCTAACATAGTTGAAAATATCCTCTAAAATAGTAAAATTCTACACATTAACATCAGAGTTATGTTAGTTGCTTCAGTTTGTCTGTTCTCAAAGATTTAAAAAACTGTACTGATTTAAAAATGTATTATTTATGTACTTAATTTTATATTAAATAAAATTATAATATACCAAAATTAATGATTTTAATTTAGACTTGCAGAATTTATGAACAAAAACGTTATGGACAATATTCATCTACAGAACTAATGTAAATTTGGAATAAGTTATATTCATTAACTTGAATAATCCAGTGTAGATAAAATAACTTTTACAAATTCATAATAGTGGTAACATATTATTTTTGAGATCTAAGATTATGTTAGAAATATTTAAATAGTGAATTATTCAATTTGATGATTTAATTATATCTTTCGTATAAAAAAATTTGTTTCTATTTATATATTTAAAAAAAATTAACCATTCAATATATAGTTGAATTTAAGTCTTTCTACCTTGATAAAAAAAAATTAAATCGAATTAATACTAATAATCTATACTAAATACTATCAAAAGTATGTTTTCAATAGTTTTAGAGCGATATTTAAGTTTAAAATTGATTAGTGAAGTATAAAACGAAGCGTATCGAGATAGCATTTCCAACGCTTCGTCACCTTTCCATAATCCCACATCTGCCTCGTGTTTATATATCGTGTTAGTCTTTTTTCGACATTTATAAAGCAAATATCTTTGAAATATGGACAAAAAATCATCTAGAAATTCTAATAAAAGATATCCTTATAAAAACCTTAAACTCGATTTTCTGGTTTTTGACGTGGTTCACATGATTTAAAAAAAACTACTTAACCAATTGCTCTGATTTTTTAATATGTTATACAACATATTTATAGCTATAGCCCGGACCTAAATTAAAAAGATAGGTAATGAATTTTCCGATGTATAGCCGATTTTACGACCTGGTTTTTTTTTTTTTTTTTTTTTTTTTTAATCCTGCTGGTATTTTTTTATGGAAAAAATTTCTTTTAGGTCCGGGCTATAGCGACTTTAGTACTTAATAATTTGCCATTTTTATGTTTTTTCCAATGTTCTAGACGGCCGAAATCATGTCAACCGCAATTTTTTGATGATTTTTTGAAAAAATTCGTGTGAACAAAAAACCTAATGTAAAAATCCAAAAACAATTTTTGGTATAATTTTAATGGTTTCCCGATTTCAACAAACAAAATAGTTAAAAAATTGTAGAAATTTACTATTTTTTCCTCTGGATCTACTTGTTATGCCACCCAGGCTGAGGATAGATTAAAATACTTGTAAGCTTTGGAAGAAGAAAAATCGTAGGTATGCTTATAATAATCGTATAAAGTGAGACAAGGAAACCACCATTAGGGCTTTCGATAAAAATTACTCCTGCTACTATTTTATAGGCGTTAGCGCTATCCTGTCCAACATATATTTTGACATACCTATATTTTAAGAAATTGTTGGCTATAAATATGATATAACGAGGAAATTAAAATTTAATTATTTTATAAGTGATTCTTTTGTGCCAGACGGTATCAAATTTGGATTGGACGTTTAAAAGCACTAACAAGGCCGATTTTTTACTGGATAACTTATTTTTAATGTGCTTCGTTATTCTAGTAACAGCAAAAGCTGTGGAATGCTCACTTGCTGAATTGTGTATTTGATATACCAATTCGTTATAATACATAAAGAAAAGCATTTAGTTACAATATATAAAATAAATCTAATTTATATAAAAACGTCAGATATTCAAATATTTATTATTAAATTTAATAAAAGTAGCTAAATTAATTAAAAATAGTATATTTTTCGTATTCAGTTATATAGATAGTAGATCCGCCATAACTTGAAAGTATGTGTCTCTCTTACTCTACTCTACACCATGAAATCTTGTATTTCAATTCGGCTATTATTGATATTTTCTACCATTTGCCACTGATATTACAACTTAAAAAAATAAAATGTGAATTCATACATTTACATTTATTACTTTTAAATTAATTTTTGAAATTATAATTTAATTTTTCCCTTTTAAGGGGACTTTTACTTTCAAAATCGGGAAAAAACACACTTTTTAAAAGTTTTTTTTTGAAAAGACTATTATATTTATTATTCTGAAACCTTTTGTACATTATTGGTAAGATTATGAAAAATTTTAAAAAAAATTTTAAATGCAACTTTAGTTTATTTTAATGCCTGCAGAGGGCGTCATCCAAAATGGACTTTTAAAACGGCCGCATTTCTCTAGGACTTCCTGTAACAGATAGAGTAAAAATCTTTAGTGGATTGTTTTCATAAGACACAAAACTAGTACCTAAACCTAAAAAACCTTTTATTTTTAATAAATATATCATTTTATACACATTTTTCTAAAAAAGTTAAAAAACGACTATAAGTTAGGGGTAACTACCCCTCCGCATAAAAAAGTGGGGAGGGGGGGGGGGTAAATAATATTTTTAAAGGTTTAGTTACTAGTATATTTGATAACGAATCGAATGGCGTTTGGTTTGTTAAAATCGGTTGAATAGTTTTTGAGATACAGATGCGGCCATAAAACGCGTTCAAAGTTTTTGCTATATAATTTTTGCATATAAAATGTATAGAGGTAGCGTTACAAATATAGGTATAACTTATATTTTTTTTACGAATTTCTTAAAACGGTTTTAGGAGATTATTTGTGTGATGTTGAGAAGCATTTTTATGACAAAAAAAAAATTGATTTTTTTTCGATTTTGAAAGTAAAGGTCCCCTTAAATTACTTATTCATTGGTACCTACCTTCTGACTTAAACCAATCGATAACTGGCATGAATAAGTTCAAATTATTGCGAATTTACTCATGCATCTTATTTTACGATACGCTCAGGAATTGTAAATATTAAATATGTAATATAATGTAAAGATTTGTACTACAGATTCGGCAATATATCGTTCATTTCTATTTTTACATGTATGCTATCTTGACATAACCAAAGCAGAAGAACCCCACTGATTTCAATAGTAACTAAACAACTTATATTTCTGATTTCTATTTAAAAAAAAAAAAACCACCAATGATATTTCCTTTTTCCCCACTCCGTTTTATCTCTGACATGTCACCAAGAAACGTGATGTCCTGACACCTCAATGGCCATTGATATCTATTGTCATCGACGTACATATGGGTCCTGACCATGACATATTTGAATATACACGAGGAAAGGATATTATGTGGCCGGCATATTAATTAAATCTGGAAATATTCGATTTCAATTTTAAGCTCTCAATAAATTAGTAGTGCTTGTAGTTGTTATATATGTGGAATGTAATTCAATTTGCCAGGATATAAATGAGGATAAGGGAAAGAACAATATCTGGAAATATATTCTGCTATAACATTCAGCTGTATAGATAGGAAATGAGTTTCCTTAAATATCTTTGTAATTTTTTATCAGTACGAAATTTCGTTTCACTTTTCATTATAAATAAATAATGGGAGACAGCTAAAAGTTTTGCCATTTTGTCTAAAAATGTTGTAAATCCCAAATGTTTTTCATTAATCTAAATAGCAGATCTAAGCAGTAAGAAAATACTAGGCATGCCGATAGATATTAAAATATAAGTACAAATATTAGTTTACTTTTCAGTGCTTTTCCTTAACCTTTCCGTCAACAACCAAATAATAATATATATAAAAACCAGGGACCGAAAATAACAATTATTTTCAATTTTTCCAACCAAAAAATCATGTAGACAAATTTGTGGGAAAATTGGTTTAAATGTAGCATTATGATTCTTATGGCCTGAGCTTTAAGAATTTTATGTGCTTTTTAAATTTGTGATTTTTTCGAAAAAGATCAACAGAAAAAAATTATTTTCGCATTTTTATTTTTAAAATCAAAAATAAAAATCAGAAAATGATTTTTATTTTTAAAATCAGAAATAAAAATCAGAAAATGATTTTTATATTAAAAATCAGAAATAAAAATCAGACTATGATTTTTATTTTTAAAATCAGAAATAAAAATCAGAAAATGATTTTTATTATAAAAATCAGAAATAAAAATCAGAATATGATTTTTATTTTAAAAAATCAGAAATAAAAATCAGAAATTGATTTTTATTTTAAAAAATCAGAAATAAAAATCCGAAAGTGATTTTTATTTTTAAAATCAAAAATAAAAATCAGAAAGTGATTTTTATTTTTAAAATCAAGAATAAAAATCAGATTATGATTTTTATTTCTAAAATCAAAAATAAAAATTAATAAATGATTTTTATTATAAAAATCAAAAATAAAAATCAGAATATGATTTTTATTTTTAAAATCTAAAATAAAAATCAGAAAAATGTTTTCCAGAGGTGTCCGGCATGATCAATGTTTAGTATTGGGTGCATTGCTATGACATTCAACAGATAGCGCTCCCATTGCCGTAAAATATTTAGCTTAGCGCGTTTTTTTTTTTTTAAATAAAAATCATTTTGTGATTTTTATTTCTGATTTTCAAAATAAAAATTATTTTCTGATTTTAAAAATAAAAATCATATTCTGATTGTTAGTTTTGATTTTAAAAATAAAAATTATTTCCTGATTCTTATTTTTGATTTTAAAAGTAAAAATCATATTCTGATTTTTATTCTTGATTTTAAAAATAAAAATCACTTTCTGATTTTTATTTTTGTTTTTAAAAATAAAAATCACTTTCCGATTTTTATTTCTGATTATAAAAATAAAAATCAATTTCTGATTTTTATTTCTGATTTTTTAAAATAAAAATCATATTCTGATTTTTATTTCTGATTTTTATAATAAAAATCATTTTCTGATTTTTATTTTTGATTTTAAAAATAAAAATCATAGTCTGATTTTTATTTCTGATTTTTATAATAAAAATCATTTTCTGATTTTTATTTCTGATTTTAAAGATAAAAATCAAAACATAATTTTTATTGTTGTCCAGAAAAATAACAGTCAGGAAATAATTTTTTAGATCTGATTTTTACCGAAAATATCATAACGGTTACGGTCCCTGATAAAAACATGAGTATATTAAATAATTGTTACAGAACGAGGACATTTTTTTTCATTACAAAATATTTTAAAAATAATTTTAATAAAAGGTTTAAAATGTTTTATAAATCAAAAACTTAGAATTAGTAGATTGTATGGAATTTGTATGAATTTATTACTTATATTCTACAGATTTTTGGGAAAACATTTCTAATATAATTTTTCGAAAAAATCTACTGAATTTATTTTTATAATACGTTTACTGACTTAATGTAAAAATACCCAAAAGAAAACCAAACACAAAGAATAGTAGAATACTTAATTTTTAGCTCATTCGTAAATATTTTTAAATCTTTTTCGACACTACTATAAAATTATTTGATATATAATTTGTATATGCCTTTTTTTTCAAAAATTTCAATACATATCTTTCAAAATGATTGATTCTGCGAAGAACCTTTTTTGTAGGAAAAGTTTAATTACAATTTTTATAATAAACTTTATCTCGAAAAATTTATAGGTGCCGAAATAAATGCAAAGAACTAAATTTATCGAATCGAAAACAACTTTTGGGGTTTTATTTAAAATCCAGCTTGTAAAAAACATTTTTTACTTAAAATCTACTTTTACTGGACTAAAGCAAAAGCTACAAAAAAGAAATATTCAAGGATATCCTTCACTTTATGCGCACAACTGCATTTTGTTGAATTTAATGGGCTTGTGACTGCAACTCTTTGATAAAAAGCACCTTTTTCACCTTTCATTAACATAATTCCAACACTTTAGAATATTTTATTTTAATATAATTTAGTCCAATTAAATTTGAAATTTCCAGTTCTCAGTAATGTTCTTTTATTTTTTAATTAATTATTTATTGAAACTGCTATCGATTTATTCGTCCAACTAAAAGTTGCGCCCATTTTTGAAGTCATCAAGGAAAATATTTTCAGGGTAAAAAGTTAACATCACACCTCCTGTCCAAGTGTTATTATTAAATGATTGATTTCTATAAATAGATATTTTAATAATTTTCGGTACCTTTAATGTAATATACTTTTAACTTTTAATTAGTAATTATACCACCGACACACTACATTTCATTATGAAGAAAAATTGGTTCTTAATGAAGTAGCAAAAATAAGGCGTGAACTGCTTAATTTGTTCGAAAATGACATAAATGCTACTATTACTTGTAGTTTTTCTAAACCACCTATGTAAACGTATGTGAATTCACATTTTATTTTGTTAAGTTGCAATATTAGTGACAAATGGTAGAAAATATCAATAACAGGCGAATTGCAATACAAGATTTCATGGTGTAGAGTAGAGTAATAAAGACTCATACTCTCAAGTTATTTCCAGTCTACTTAAGACGAAAAATATACTATTTTTAATTAATTTAGCAACTTTTATTAAATTTAATAATAAATATTTGAAGAAAACCGTCATATAAATAAGATTTGTAGCTAAATGTATTTCTTAATGTATAATAACGAATAGGTATATCAGATACACATAATTCGACAAGTGAGCATTCTATAGCTCATCCTGTTATATAAGTTATCTAGTAAAGAATCGACCTCGGAGTGCTTTTAAACATACAATCCAAATTTAATACAATGGAATAATTTATAAAATGATTAAATTTGAATTTCCTTGTTATATCATTTTTATAGTAAACAATTTTTTAAAATAAACGTATGTCAAAATATACACCCATGGACAACTAATTAGAAACACATATATGATGTTGAATTGAATTGAAAATTCTCAATGTTCTTGTTTCATATGTACAAAAAGGAGCTAAATTAACATTATCTGACTTACAATGTATTAAAACTTATAGTTAAATTTCAATTGTTTTTTTAAACATTTTGAATACAATACCATATTTCCAATACATAAATTTCGCCGGACAACTAATTAGAAACACTCGTTTTGGATGGAATAAAAATTGCTTTTTTTTCCAATATTTCGTAGGAAAACCTGTTTGTAATATTATTTCTTCGCACCTCTTCTTTATTGAAAGTATAAGTCGGCTACATCTCTTCACAGGTATATTTTCCCATGCTAATTTAATTTCAATAAAAAGTTCGTCAACATTTTTGAAGAAACTGATTTCTGTACGTCGCCCCACAGGTGTTCAATAGGATTGAGGTGCGCATTTGATGCAGGCCACTCCAGCACACTAATAAAGTTGGCTTGAAAAGAGTTGTTGGTATGCTTTGCTGTGTGCTTAGGATTGTTGTCCTGTTGGAATGTCTCGATCATAGGCAAATTTCCCTCAGCACATGACAACATTACGTTTTCAAGTATGTCGACGTATTTGTCCTTCATCAGGGTGCCTTCTATGCTATAAATGGGACCAATTCCATACCAGAAGAAACAGCCCCACACGATGATCGATCATCCGCCATACTTTACAACAAGAGTAGTATACCTCGAATCAAATGCAGCGGCTTTATGTCGACGAACAGACCTTCTACCGTCTGGACCCGTTCTATTAAATTTTATTTCGTCGCTCCCTAACACATATTTTCATTGGTTTGCTGTCCAGGCCTAATGAGGGTTGTCAAAATTCAATCCTTTTGTTTCGGTTGCTTGCAGACACTAATGGATTCTTCCGTGAAACTCTGCCGTGCAACCCAGCCTCAGCCAAACACCTTCTAATGGTTCTCGCTGAAACTGCCGTTACGTTATCACCGAAAATGTTGCGGTGGATGTCAGTAGAATTCTTTCTAGTGTCCTTTTTCGTTTCTCTGATGATTTGTCGATCTGTTAGCTCAGACATTTTCCAGGATCTTAGAATATTTTCCATTGTTCCGTGTACTTGGGGATGTTTTACTGCTCCATAAACAAGTTTTAAAAAGCATATCAATTGATTTGCAATTTGGCAATAAGGCATTTTTGCTTACCGAATACGCACTACTTCCATGTGCATGGAAGCGTTACAATTTTTTTTTTTTTTGCCCATGTTTATAAACAATTCATTGACAAAAACAGTTTCTTAACATGAATATGTAACTTAAATATTTACCAACGCAATTATTCAGATAAATCAATTTTTGTTTAATAAGATGGAAAATGAATACTGTTTCTAATTAGTTGTCCACGTAAAATGATATCACCACAGGATGTTTGTGTGGGCACGATCTACTACTAAAAGTGCAGTTTTTAAGTAGCACGTGGTCGCTAGGTTTTCGCTGGTATCATACCGTTAGATTTGAAACTAAGGAGAAAGAAGGAGAATGCACAAAGCAGTGTTGATCAAACTCTTTCTAATTATTTGTCCATGGGTGTGTGTTGGACAGGATAACGCTGACTTATATAAAATAGTAGCAGGAGTTCCCCAAGGGTCTATGCTAGGACCCGTACTCTATAACCTATTTACAGCCGACTTCCTTACTTTAGAAAATTGTTAGTTATCAATCCTTGCAGAATACATCTCTATAGTAAGAAGAACAGAGATCATTGATGCCTAGTCAAGTATTTCTATAAATATGAAATAAATTAAAGTGAATTCCGAAAAATCCCAATCAATGTTTTTAACTAGAAGAAGGAAAACGAGTTATCTAGCTGCGAGTAATCTTAGGATCAACAGATCGCTGAAATTGCATAAAATGATCGTGTTAAATATTTGGTAATTACGTTAGACAAGAAACTAATATTTAAATATAATCAGAATCTTGTACCCGTTTATAAATAGAAAATCAGCCTAAAGCCTGGATAAAAAGGTCTTAATATTTAAGGTGTGGAGTACCGAAGAGCATCGAAGACTTACTAAAAACTTTAAAAAAAAATTAATTATAACTCCTCTTATTGGCCTATATATTTTTAAAATGCAAACAATTAGCTAAACATTCTAAACACTTAAAACAAACATTTAGAAATCTAAATTATAATATGTTAAGTTAATGAAATAAATTATAAGATGTTAAATATGGAATATAGAGGGGTATATGAATTTTTCAACATACCCATGGAGTATTAAAATTAAAAGAATAATAACAATTTAACTGAGGGAACACTTAATACTTTATGTAAAGGGAAGAACCTGTTGCGTTTTCCGAAAAGTATTTTGTAGCGAAACGTGACGCCTTTTTCGCAGTCATGTCACGTAAGAGGAAAATTACAAATTGAGTAAGCAGTAATGCCTGCAGCTCACATTTTACCAATCTGCTAAAGATTTTCTACCAAGTCATGGAGTACTTTGGAACAGAATTGGGACCTAAATTTATATAAAAACAAGAAACTGTATTTCTGGTCTTTTATTTGATATGAGGAAAAACTATTTCTAGTTTGAATGTGAATAAATCGGAAAAGAAAGAAAGTGTTTTAAAACTTTGTTTGTTAGATGTTTGTAAATGTTGTTTATTTCGGTCTTTGACAAGATATATGATACAATAGTAGTCGAAAATCAGTATGACCAAAGATCTTAAATAATTGAATATAGTCTTTGGGAAACAAAATAAAATAGTTAAAAAAGTTTAAACTCAGTTTCACGTAGTCTTATTCAAGAAAAGTTTGTACAAAGCAAACTGCAGTGACCTTAATATGAAATTTTTAATAGGAATTTTGCAATTTAGTAGGAAATAGGGAAATTCTATAATCATTGGTTCATGGGAGGTAAATGCTTTTAACAGAATTTTATCGGTGTATCATGTATAGAAGAGACATATCTACATACATAGATATCTATACAAAGTTCGATGAAATCTAGCTTCTCTTTTAAAGGCAATAACTCGATTTTAGCGCACGCTTTGTGCCTGTTTCACTTAAGAGCTTTCAGACTTTATAATGCAATTATATCGTTTTGTTTTCCTCCTCTCAATTTATCTATTTTATTTATTTTTTTTTTTAATTTCAAAGCGAGGGTTGAGCCCTAACAGCGCACAATTCCTATTCCATGGGGAGCGTTTATGTCATGCTTAACATTTCAAAATGCACTTTGATATGCCTCTAAGTGAAAATAACCATTTAATAATGCTGTAAATTTTTCTAACATTTCCCTTGTAGAATTGTGACTTTTTTTTTTGAGTATCTTGATAATTTAAATAACGAGTTAATTCGTGGAATATTTGATCTGCAAATGTAAGGAATTAATAGCGGTTCTTCTTGGTATATTTGGTGCCTGTTTTCAGAAATGTATTATTCAAATGTATGAATGTAAGTATCATATGCAATATTTGGTCAACCTACATAACAATACCAATATGTGAAAAAATTTTAAAGTCTAAATATTGAAAATCGACCAAGTTATAATCGATTTAATGAGACCGGTTGGTCTGGCACACGCTAGCCTGCTAGACACGTGCACGCATCTTTCACAATATATCTTATATTTCTCTATTTGAGTTGTGATTTCCAAGAACCAGTTCCAATTTATTTTTTATCAAGAATTCCAATTTATTCTTTATCAATTTGCAATTAAGTTTTTATCAAGAAATATGCTATGAAAATTTCAAACGTGTTATTCTCAAAATAACTTTTGCCTAACTTGTCCCACCAAAAAATCTAAAACTAATCAACCGAATTTAATTTTTCGCTGTCTGTGGGTGACCAACTTTTAAAATTTGTATTTTTTATATTTTGTAAGATTTTTGAGAAAAACATTTTCTTAAAAAAGAAGTTTTTCTTTAATCATCGCCATTCTATACCATCACATCGAGGATGATATCTTTGCAGATTTTTAATATTTTGTAATAAGTACTAGTACACTCAATAATATGTCCCTTATCCGATTCGTAAATAAAAAAATGATACCTTTGCAGAAAATTATTAAAAAAGTGGCAAATTTTTGATCTGTCATAGTAGTGTTACCGCTTAATCCGTTAAGGCCCAAACGGACGCATTTTCATAAGTTTTTTCAGCCGCCCTAAATTCTACTGAAACCTTCACATAAAAATTCTAAATTGGTAAATACTGATGTAAAATTTCATGAACTTTCAGAATATGATAATGATTTTTAATTTAGCTTTTTTTTAACAATTTTTTTTTTTTAGAAAATCCAAAATTCCAAATTTTTTTTTAGAAAATCATTATTTATGGCTCGAAACCAATGAAAAATTTGGCGAAAAAGCATTTATATCGCGTCTATGGTACCTGTTCCTTAATTTGCAGATGCGTACACCTTGAAATTCAAAATGGCGGTATCCAAAATGGCGTTTGAAAGTCGGAAATTCAATGACATGTAATATTATGACTATTAAAAAAGAAGTTCTTAATGGACTTATTTAGAAACTTACACAGCGGGGTCAAATTTAAGAAATTCAAAATGGCTCTAGGGGGTTTTCGGGGTCGCTGATTGCGAATCTGAGGTTAGATTTAAAAAGATAAAAATGGCGGATCCAAGATGGCGGACAAGAAAATTAAAGTCACATGGGTTTTTTGGGTCGCTGATTGTGAATTTCCATTTTCAATAATATAGATGTTAAAAGGGGTCATTTCTTGAAAAAAACGATTTTCCAAAGAAAAAATCTGTTTTATATACTCTATACCTGTAAAAATAGTATACAACATTTTATTTAGGTCGGAAAGCTCGAGAATTGTGTATAATATACGATATACATAATAGATCGTATGCGAGCGCGCGTTTTTTGACCTGGTTAACACGATTTTGAAAAATCCATATGACCGAATGGGCTGAAATTTTCAGCACATATATGTATAGTGTCTGTCCGAACTAGAATCAGAATTGTTTATAAATGTTTAACCCTTTTTTTAAACAATTATAGTTGCAACAGAAGGGTTAAAACTTTGAAAAGACCGCCATTTTGTTTTTTTTTACTCAAAATATTTAATTCTAGTTCTAACCACGGCCGTTTTCAGACGTCCCGGGTCAGGTTTCATATCAATTAATTTTTTAAAGGGTTCCTTTATGGCCGCCATTGTGTTTTTTTAAATAAACAAAAACACAATTTTTTTCATAGAGTTCAATGTGTATTTTACAAACGTCAATAAAAAAATTATTGAAATTTTGTTTAATTAACCCAGACTGTCCCCTTAAAGATGGATATGGTTATCGGAAAACGTAGTTTAACAAATTTTCTCCCATTCTAAATATTAGCATGTCAAGAGAAATCTACCATTTTTGGAAATTATAACTTGTAAGCATGATTTTTACTATTGTAGTATTTGTTCATAACATTAAATTTGATGTTCTAGTCCATAAGATAATCGTATCGGTAGCTAGAAATACCAAAAATCAAATAACTTTGACTTTTAAATTAATCACTAGTACTTAGGATATTAGATTCTAAAATTTTACTAGCCAAACTGATTTCTCGGTGATTTCCTTATATGAGATCAACTCTTTCTTAGTAATATATCCTAAGAAAGAGGTTATCGTGACGACTTCAAACATATAGTTACATTGTAAGAAACAATGAAGAGTTCAAAAATGAAAAAATTTTCATTTTTCTTGGAGCTTCTAATTTTGTTTGAAGAATTTCATTAATTTTAATAAAATTTAAGAATTGCATTATTGTTCTGAATTACTTAATCAGTGTACGTTTACATGCTGTTTTCGAAGTTTTGAAAAACTCTGTCTATAAGCACATTACAAGGCTTCCTTTTTGCATTTTGAGTGTCCTTTTTTGGAAAATTGCCACTCAAGTGTGAATCACAATGAAGAAATTGTCTATTGACACTTTGTATATGTATATAAAGAAAACATTCAGTCAATAACATTTTTTAATAAGGAAAATTCTCAGTCAATAAACATTTAAAATATTAAATTTTAATTTTTGGCTCATCCGTTTATATTATTAGTATCAAAATTCGCAGTAATTTAAACTTTAATCGATAATATCATAGTCGTTTAACTTTTTATCCACGTTAAGGGTCGTCGGACGAATAGTCACAGCGAGTGAAAAAATAATATTTGTATCATAATTTCAATATTTAAGACTCATATGGAACAATTTATATAAGTATATATCTATTTGTATCGCAGAAATGACAAAGAGGTAAATTTTAGGGGTGTCTTTCGACATAAACCAAAACTTGGTTTTTATCCATTTGTTTGGTACAGTTTACTGGTTATAAAATGGTTTAAAATCTGCGTTTAGTAACCCTACATTTGGGTAACAAATTTCACTGACATCGAATAAGGGGTTTGAGAGTTATGGTAGAACAAACAGACAAAAATTCTGAAAATGATCTTCTAACCTTCTTTTCTTAAATTAAATTTCTTTTCTTTTGGCTCTGTGGATACGCAGAGTAATTTTTAAAAGTGAAATGTTCAAGAAGAGCTACTTTAGAGAAATTTTTGAGAAAATAGAAATTAATGAATAAAAATATACTATGGTGTAACTAGACGGGTATTTCTATATGTATGTGATTTTCTTTTAGACCTTAAAAGTATTCCTGTGGAGAGCTGGAATCCGATAAAGTAGATTTGGGATAGTACCTATTATTTTCAGTAACGACTCTTTTTGAAGAAAAAATTAATTTTTTAATTTCAGTAGACACTCTTCACTCAGTTTTATTTAGGTATGAAATTTTTAAATCCAGTTTGCAAAGAATCAACTGACTTTAATTAAAAAGTTTGATTTATTCACTAAATAACAATAAAAATTCGTTTTTCTTCTCATCAAAATGTTTGAAGGGTTATACAGCAGTGATCGTATTAAAATCCACGATTTGGCCATAAAAGGAAAATGGGAAGATGTATTTTCTTCATTAGGTATTGATCCAAATACCACTTTTGAGTTTTTGATATGTAAGTAGAGAATTTTCAAAATAGTATATAAAGTTATTAATTAATAATATTTTATTGAAGCAAATAAGGACGCCTGTTCTACGCCAGAAAACTCTTCATGTACTCGTATGAATCAAATGCTTAGATTCGGCAGCAGTCTGATTATTATAGGCGACTGGGTGTTCTTCTTATTAATGTGCTGGCATATAAGTCGCTGCATATTCTACTATTCAAAATGCAAACTAATTACTGGTCTTGAAAAATTGAGAAGAAATAAATACTATATAAGATATTTCTATAAAATGTTAAATTATAGTAAAACAGGTAAGAAATCCCACAAGGTTTTCAAGAGAAAGGTTTCTTAGGATGTGGATAAAAATGGGTTTTGTTTTTAACTTGCAATATTTATTTTTATTAATTTATTATCGCTAACTGAATTTGTGGCAATAAAATTATTTTATAATCCCTTAAATTAATTTTATCAACTTTTTTACAGTAAAATCTAAATAAAAATTTTATAATCAAAAATATCCATGAAGTTTAAAAGAAACTAATTTCAAAAAAATAAAGAATAACATCGAGAGCATTCTAAGATTTTTATTTATCAATTAATCTGAGTTAGTCCTATCTATAGTATTTTCATAATATTAAAATTTCAGTCAGCTAACTGGTGATAATAAAATATAGGTAATATTTATATGAAATTTAATCCCCCTAAATTTATTTAATTTAGAGTTGTAAAAAAAAAATCGCTTGAAATACGTGAAAACTGGAAAATTATCTAATTTTATCAGTATAAAAAATTAAATTTCACTATTTAATATATATGTATCCTAAATTTCTCTTATGACGACAGTACATACTAAAAACAATGTGTAACTAAATAAAAATTGTCTTACTGCACTTTAAATTAACATGCGGAATTAAAAACCTACACTCACAAGAAAACGTTCTCAGGTGTGTCTCACCGATTCTGATGAAAGTGAAATATGTTATAGAGTATCGAAGAATAAGAGACATGTATTTTTTTTTTATCTACGGATACGCACATTTAGGGGGTAAAAATCACCCCTAAAGTTTACCCCAAAAACATTTTTTCCTAAATATTTCAAGTTCTAATGAATTTTTTCAGATGAAACAAAATGCAAATGATGTCTCATAAAAATACTAACCTTTTGTAAGTAATCCGGTTCCCGGGGGTGGCAGCCCTTACTTTTTATTGCAGAAACAGTATTTCTTTTTTATATTTTCGCGTCACAAAAATAACAGTTTTAGTTAAAAAACATTGAAAAATATTTTTTTTACATACGATTTTGAAAAATAAAGATAATGTGTTTTTGGGTTTTCGTAAAAAAAACTCTTCAAGGGGGTAAACAACCCCTAGCACTAATATGTAAATGATGTACATTTTTCAGACATCAGGGGCCGTATCACGGAGTACGATACGATTTAACGAAAATCGTAAATCGTATCATTGGTATCACCGAGTACGATTATTCGGTCAATATCGTAGCCGACATCGTACTTTTGTTACGATGATATTAAACCACTCGTACTTTTGTTTACGAGGTGCCAAGTTTTCGTTTTTTGTCGTAAAGGGTGCTGCTTCGGGACAATTTCTTTTTAAAATGTAAGTTTTCTATAATTAAAATAACAATAAGAAATAACACGAAATTTAAATTTGTTTTATTATTATAAACAAACTACGAGAAAACAGTGGAAAGTAATGGTGGAATTTGTGGATCAGCATCCAGACTTGATAAAAGGAGCACTTAAATTAAATCAAATGAAGGGAAAGAGAAGAGTGGACGTTTGTGGAATTTGTTGGCAGAAAAACTTAACTCTTTTAGTTCCCCTGTAAGAAAATCTACAGAATGAAAAAATTTACAAAACTTCGATCATTCAGGCATTCTCAGTTTTTTATTACTTTTAGATATGGCCCCAATATAAATTTAATATTAGGAGGAAAGTTATATTTAACAAAAAAAGAGATCGCAAGCACTGCCGGTGGACCAAATAAGTGCCAATCTTTAGAAAGAAAGTGTGATCGAACTTTTAGATTTAAGGAAAGGCGTTGAAGAAATAGGCAACAGCAAGAGTTTTGGTCATAATTTTTCTGATAGAGCAAACATATGCGAGAGTGGAAATAGTAAACAAGTTACTATTAATCTGAATAAGCTTAGAAATCTGGGAAATATAGGCTCAAAAGTCAAAATTATCTGAATATATATAGTTTCAACGGGTTCGCATTATCTCTTACATATTTCCTAATTATTGTGGGAATTAAAACAATTCCTTGGAACCGATTTCCAAAACAAGGACGATAGAATCCATTATATTTATGCTGCAACAGCAATCAGTTTTTGAAAAATGTCAAATTTGAATCACCTCGCACATTTAACGAAGCACTCTGCCATTTGTAGTATGGCAATACTACGATTTACACACAATCGTACTCCATGATACAAAATTTGCCTATGATCGTAAATGCAAATCGTATCGTAAATATAATCGTATCGTAATCCACGATACGGCCCCAGTTTTTTCGTGAAAACCATTATTAAGGGGTTTTTGGAGTCGCTGATTACGAATATGATATTAAATTTAAAAAAATTCAAAATGGCGGATCCAACATGGCGGACAAACTTTTGAAAAATACACCAATTTTTATTTTAAAAAAACAATAAATAAAAGTACCCCCTAAATGTGCGTATCCGCAGATAAAAAAACAATATGGGTCTCTTATTTTGCGATACTCTATAACATATTCAAATTTCATCAAAATCGGTGAGACACACATGAGAACGTTTCCTTGTCAGAGAAAAATCACTTAAAATTAATAGATTTTTAATAGTGTTTCCAATTAATTGTAGTGAATAGGATATACCCTAAATATAAGTAATAATTTATATATTTACATGAATGAGTTGGTTATCGCATAAAAATGATCATCTTATTAGTTCTTAATATGAATCTTTTAAATTTAAAATTAAATTACATTAAACGTGAAAGTTTATTTCAATTATATCCACTATTAAACAAACCTGACATAGTTATTAATTTAATATTATGCTTTATTATACTTCCATAGGTTGATCTAATATTTTTTAAATTAATCTCCTGATAATGAAATATTATGTCCACATTAGAAATGACAGATTGGAATATTGATTCAAAATTATATCCTACTATAAAAATATTATAATTCATATTGAATCAATGAGATGCATTTTTAAATTGACAGATGTGCAACTTGTTAAAATAATATTTTCTTATAAGTTTAGATTATCTTTTATAGTCCTAGCTCCTTCCACACATAAATCGACGGGACAACACTAATAAATTTTTATGGCACCCCATTATTCTCATTATATTTAATTTAATAATTTATATTAGGAAGTTAATAGCATAGCTGCTTTAAAAGTATTATCAATCATTTTGTACTTAGTAAATAATGTGCGCACAACGTCGATTGGCTATTTGCCATAATGCCATAATTTAGAACCGTGTTGAACAACTTAAATTTTAATTGTTTAGAAAAAATTTACTATATCAATAATATATAACTATAAAAAGCAAATTATGATTCTAAGAAAATTGTCAACCGAAAGGCTATAGCGGGATAAGGTAGTGAAAATTGCCCCCAGCGGAATCGCTACAACGGGTGGCGTTTTCGATAGGTTGTGTCAAAAAATGCCTCCATGCCAGTTTTTAGCCCTCTAAGTCTACAGTCACCGGTAAAATCGGTTTCGACCCATTTCTTCGAAAATAAATTCTTACGGCCGCAGTTTTTATCCAAAAATTCTGAAAATTTCCACAAACCTTTATTTTTATGTTACCAATAATCGTGGATTTTAATAGATTTTTACCTTTAAAATTGGGGTCAAGAGAGCCATTTTAATTTTTTAAATTATTTCTAGGTTAGGAACCCTATTTTTTGCCAAGTTTTAAACCATTGTTTTTTAAGTCTTTTTTTCCGTTCTTTCGAATGGCGGAATCAAAATATCGAATTTCAGGGTGCGTCATTCCGAAAAATCGAAAAAACCGTTTTTTTTTTTTGCATTTTGTCCACTTATTTAAGGCATAACCTCAAAATTCAAGGGCGCAATACTTACCCATACAACCAAAAATAGTCCAGGAATCATTTTCAGTTGAAAACATGATTGCAGGATCGATTTTTATGTTTTAAAAATCGAAAAACTATTTTTTTCGGTATTTTAACCATTTACTTGATATTACCTTGAAATTAAAAAGCGCAATGCTCACCCATATGACCACACACACTCTAAAACTTATTTTTAGGTGAAAACATTCTTTTAGTATCGATTAGTACGTCTCAAAACTCAAAAAAACTAAGTTTTTTGTCATTTTTACCATATATTTAAAGCATAACCACAAAAAGGCCTAATACTTGCCGATACGACAACGTTCAAGGACTCATTCTTAAGTAGGAAAATTGTTGCAATATCGACTAGAATCTTAACAAACATGAAACAGAGGGAAACTGCATATATAGAATTATTAATTTATTTTCATGAAATAAGGATATATTTTTAATCTAGGCTGGAATAACGTTTATATATAATGATACAAAAAAACAAGTCCAATTTCTATTTTATATATTATTAAATATATAAGTAATAAAAACTTATTTATAACAGTATGTATTTAATAAAAAATAATAATGTTTTATTCTGCAGTCATTATCTTCTTCTATGACTGGCTGAATATCTGAAGTTGAAAATATTTCAGAGAGAATCTTAGATTGTCTAATAATCTTTGATTTATATCTAGCATTAGCTAGATAATAAATGATAGCAGCAATATGGGAGGAAGAGCCGACAGTACTTAACCCATTAGCACAGTCACAGGTATAGCGCAAAATACCACTGTAGCCAACAGAATTGGGTTTTTACTCAATATCATATGTAGGTCCATTCAATAATTTGTTGAGATCTTCGCATTCCTCCCTTTTAGGGAGGAGAATTTGAAAACTTCTTCCGAACATTAAATATCATCCGCCGGCATATTGAATATAATGAACTATTTTTAGTTTTAGTAGTTTACAAATGAATAGGAAAATATTAATTGCGCAAATTGATTTATCTGATTATTAATAATAGTTAAATAATCGAATGGGAATATCAAGGTGCTACCCATTGCGTGCCCTCGGCCCAATAGTTATGCTAAGCCGTATGGCTAAATACGAAAAGCCATAGGCTAACATTCTCTTAGTTCGAATAATCTTGTGCATGAGTCTAATGCTTTAAATGCAAAATCTAATACGACACTAAGAGAGAATATGACATCACACGACATGAAAAAAAATTTTTTTGAAAGTCCTTAAACGTTGTCTTATCGGCAAGTATGAGGCCTTTTTGTGCTTATGCTTTAAATATATGGTAAAAATGACAAAAAACTTAGTTTTTTTGAGTTTTGAGACGTACTAATCGATACTAAAAGAATGTTTTCACCTAAAAATAAGTCTTAGAGTGTGTGTGGTCATATGGATGAGCATTGCGCTTTTTAATTTCAAGGTTATATATCAAGTAAATGGTTAAAATACCGAAAAAAATAGTTTTTCGATTTTTAAAACATAAAAATCGATCCTGCAATCATGTTTTCAACTGAAAATGATTCCTGGACTATTTTTGGTTGTATGGGTAAGTATTGCGCCCTTGAATTTTGAGGTTATGCCTTAAATAAGTCGACAAAATGCAAAAAAAAAAAAAACGGTTTTTTCGATTTTTCGGAATGACGCACCCTGAAATTCGATATTTTGATTCCGCCATTCGAAAGAACGGAAAAAAAGACTTAAAAAACAATGGTTTAAAACTTGGCGAAAAATAGGGTTCCTAACTTAGAAATAATTTAAAAAATTAAAACGGCTCTCTTGACCCCAATTTTAAAGGTAAAAATAAATCTATAAAAATCCACGATTATTGGTAACATAAAAATAAAGGTTTGTGGAAATTTTCAGAATTTTTGGATAAAAACTGCGGCCGTAAGAATTTATTTTCGAAGAAATGGGTCGAAACCGATTTTACCGGTGACTGTAGACTTGGAGGGCTAAAAACTGGCATGGAGGCATTTTTTGACACAACCTATCGAAAGCGCCACCCGTCGTAGCGATTCCGCTGGGGGCAATTTTCACCACCTTATCCCGCTATAGCCTTTATCATAAAGGCATGTATGTATGTGTATGCGCGTAAACGCATTCTTTATTATCATACTAATATACTTACCAATAGAAATACGACAATGATTAAGATTTATTATATAGTTTGCTATTATTATTAAATAAAATACTAATCTATTAAAAAAAAACTTGAAATATCTAAAAACTAATTCAATAGTATTTAAAAAATACACTTACAAAATACTTCTCCCACTACGTATTTTCTTGCTCTACCTAAATCACCAACAAAATCGCTAGTCATGATGGAACGTATTGTGAATATTTGATGCCTCCGATTGCGTTTGTGAACACTGTCAACCATGATCATTGAAATTATAAAAAACGTTTAATTTTTCAACTTCATTTGTTCATTTATTAAGTAAGTTTGAACATTTTAATTTTACAATTTTTCAAGCAGTCAGTCGGGTGTTTTTTATTTTTTCAATAATATTTTTATTTTAGCATTTGCCATTCCAAATTTCATGTAAACATACAAGTTGTGTATATTTATGCAAACTATTTATTTTGATACCCCACTTGACACTTGGCGCCAAAAATCGGCCGTTTTAATTTTCATAATTTTGATATACCCAGTGTCACTCTCACAATTGAGACGAATCTAACGACGCCTCTCAAGTTAAAATCCATCAAGCCGTTTAGGCTACAATGCCCACCACAAGGGTCACCCCAAGAAAGGAAATAATAATAATAATAATAATAATAATAATAATAATGAAATTATAGACATCACAAACTAAGTCCCCACATCACAAAATCACATCTGTTTGCAGTATCATAAATATGTATTTTTAAAATTTATTTACAAAGAACAAATTTATCTTTTCTTACAATTTTTAAGGTCAAATAAACTTTAAATAATTATTCTATTAATTCCACAAGATAAGATTGTAAGCGTTCATAAAAATAAATAAAGAGAATTGTTACACTGTGATTACATCTTATTTTAATAATAAACAATTCATGTTTACTGGATGCCCTATTTTGTTTACTATGGAATTACACGTTAATTTAATATATTAGGTTTCAAATCTTAAATTTCTATGTTGCGCTCTTTTATTTAAAAATGGGGTTCATGATGAAAGAATGACTGCAAAAAAGGTCCTTTTTTCGCCTGCTTCTGCAATTTCACAGCGAACTAAGGAAAAGATAACAAAATGTATCAGGTATCAAATTAATCATCGTAAAAAATCAATAGAGGCATTGCTTTTAGTATTTCCAAGATATTAAAAATTCACCCTTAGTTGAGGGTAGAAATCACCTTTAAAAATTAATTTTATCAAAAAATTATCATTTAGTACAAAGATGTTTCTCAAGAATTGCGAATCAAGTGTTTTTCATCACTCGAAGCACAAAAGTATGTTACATTTAGAATTATGAAAAATATTCAAGATTATTTCAATATTTGGGGGATGATTACACACCTTTTTATCGCCTACAGATGGATTTTTAACCTTTTTTTGTTGAAAACACATTGCATTTTTGAGATTGATTTAATACAGGGTGGGCCATCTAACGTTTGGAATTGGTATTTTGATGCTGGAAGGTTTGATGACATTTCCGATGTGACAGAAAGTTAGTTTTATAGTATGTTTGACATTT
This sequence comes from Dysmachus trigonus, assembly GCA_949715965.1. Classification (NCBI taxonomy): domain Eukaryota; kingdom Metazoa; phylum Arthropoda; class Insecta; order Diptera; family Asilidae; genus Dysmachus; species Dysmachus trigonus. The sequence continues at coordinate 2,988,459 of OX454322.1, forward strand.
ATGAAAAGGATGTGCCAAAAACGCAGTTTGTGGATCAATTTTTGAAGCGTGTTCGTGAAACTGGATCGTTGTTGGATAAAACAACCCGTGTACGTACTCGTGCAGTGCGCTCAACCGAAAACATCGCTGCTGTTGCTCAGAGTGTGCGTGAACAACCATCAACATAAACTAGTCATCGTTCTCAAGAATTGAACATTTCACGCACTTCTTTGAGAAGAATTTTGCATAAAGATCTCGGTATGAACGCGTACAAAGTTCAAGCGATTTTTTGTTTCCCAAAATTGAAGAGTATGACATAGACGACATTTGGTTTCAACAGGACGGCGCAACGTGCCACACAGCCAACGTAACAATCGATCTTTTGCGCACTGTTTTCGGAAATCGCATAATCAGCCGAAATGCCGATGTCAATTGGCCACCTCGAAGCTGCGATTTGACTCCGTTAGACTTTTTTTTGTGGGGAGCCGTTAAGGACAAGTGTTACGCTAACCAGCCAGAGACGATTGACGACTTGAAACGTGAAATCGAAGTTGCCATTGACGAAATAGAGGCCCAAACAATCGAAAATGTACTGAAAAATTGGACTGATCGAATGGGGTTTTGTAAGGCTAGCCGTGGCAGTCATTGAATGATGTTGTCTTACATTCCTACATGGAAAGGTTCAATCTTTCTAATAAACTCATAACTTTGAAAAAATATTCATTTGTTTTTTTTTTATAGCCGATTCAAATTCCAAATCTTAAATGGCCCACTCTGTATTATAAATCTTTGTACTAAATGATAATTTTTTTATAAAATTAATCTTTTAGAGTGATTTCAACCCTTAATTAGGGGTGCTTTTTAAATATTTTCGAAAAACTAAAAGAAATGCCTTTCTTGATTTTTTACGATGATTAATTTGATACCTTGATACATTTTTTAATGTCCTTTCCTTAGTTCGCTGTGAAATGTGCAAAAACAGGCGATTTTTAGGGTCACTCTTTATTCGATGTATTCTTTGAGATATGGGATATCACATTAAAATAATAAGTGGGTCTTTGTGATAATTAAAAGTTTTTACCCTATTGCTGCAATTCATGCAAACTGACTATTATCATGTTTTTCTAGTTATTTATATACGAGTTCTTATTAATTCACTGAAATTAAAAATAATCACCATTGATTTTTCTAAGGAAGCAGCTAGCGACGAAAAAGTATCCCCAAAATATCTTTTATGATTACATAAATTAAATCATGTGAATACTGTTTCGTTGCTAGCTCCTAGTATACTAGATCAAGTTATCAAACTTATATAACAGAATAACTTTAAGATGATCATAACTTTTAAATGAAAAATGTTTGTAATATATTTATGATAGCTTAAAACTTTTAAGTTATACTAACTAACTTAGCTAATATACTAACCTTGTACAGCTTAAAGGATAGCTTAGAACTTTGATTTGAATAGCTTCCTTAGTTCTAAAGAGAGGGTGTGTTTTTGCGCAGCTGTCCTGAGCACGTTCAACCCCAATAAGGATGAGAACGTCAGCCATCCATAGTAGTGACGGAAAGCTCTTGTCGCATTCACGCAAAATTGCGAATATTTCTTTTTTCATCTATTTAGAGCATTTGTTTAAGGTTTTCTTCTACCAAAAAAAAAAAGAAAAGAAACGCAAATAACCGAAAAATTATTTATGCAATCGACTTTAACACGCCTGTAGTTCAGTAATTCTTTCAAAAGTTAGCTACTTTTATAAGGGTATTATAATATGACCCGAAAATGAAATAACCCAAGCTCTTGCTTGTTCCTTTGGTAATAAAGTGCAATTTGTTAGTGGTCGTAATGCAAGAGGCTTAAACATCGTTAACTAATATAATTGACTGATTTGGATTTTTATGCATTACTACACAAGCAGCGACCTTTTACCAAACACTTTTCCTTTGGTGAGGTGTGATATTACATAAAATATATACTGCGGAAAGGTGAAGTGCAAAACCTCGAAGCTCTTATTAATTTTGATTGTGGTGCTTAATATTTTCTATAGCTATTAATTAAAATTGAGTGGTTTTTTTTTATAAAATACGCGAATGCAGCAAGACATCAAAAAATCGATATGTGACTATATTCCATAAAACTTAGTGTATAAAGTTTTGTGGGTATATATATCTTATACATCAAATCCAGCGAATTTGTATCCATTTAAAAGGGTAAAATGGTAATATTGAAAACTTGATAATGCAAACTGCGATGTATGTCAATGTAATGTAAATCGAGACGACGATATATTTTTGGGAAATCGATTATCCACACTTTTGTGTTACATCAAGTAGAGGTGGTAACCCTTAAACCGGCAAGCAGGACATCGTAGGATCATATTATAAAAAAAAAAAAAAAATTTTTTAGGACCTACCCCCAAAATCAATATGTAGGGCAAGATTTCGCCAGCTGAAGTGGACTTCAGGGGGCCAAGTCGAATGCTTGTAACTTTTAAAGTGCAATCCATTGGGCCGCACCTCCAAGAAGGGGGACCGAATTGTAAGCCACCAACTAGCGCATCGCAAGATTCTCTAAATGCTGTCTTGCAACCAATCGGGAAGCTGTGGCAAATCACCCTTAAGATGGTATTATTACAACTCAAGATGACATCACGTGGCATATACATCGATAAAGTATGGAGTGGTGACAAGTGCGTTAGAAGCAATAATAATAATACCCTAGGAAAATTGCATGATCGAGCTAGACATAAAAGGAGCAAAAACGCATTCAAGAGCGGCTTACCGCTTAGTATAAGCATCCTAAGAGGAAATATATTTTATTTATTAACATTAACATTTTATTGTTTCTGTGTTATGATTAAGGCCACATCCGGCCTAACCGACAACTCCGCGAAAATAGTAGTTAAAAATATTCAAATGTACAGCAATTACAGCGTTAATAGGAATAGCAGCAGTAGCAACAAACATTTTTTAAATCAATCTATAGCAATGAACAAAAGCGGAATATCTGGACAACCTAGAAAGGGCCGGGACGCATCCAGCCTGCCCGAGGAGGAGGAGTACGAATACGTCCATGACGACGATGACGAACTAGACGAATACGAGATCCTCATCCAAAATAAGTCAGGTATAGTAGACAAATTTTAAACTATTATATTATAACTATAGCTTTTCTTTTTTGTATTACTCCTTTATCTTTAATTTTAATTAACCTTTTAATGCTCATTTCAAAATACAAGATAGCTTACTAATTTACTAAATTATAAAGATACTATTAATATTATTATTGACATTTTTCAGCTATGGGGAAGTACATCGGAGCACCTTGTGAGCTTGCTTGCGATTCTAGTCTGCATCATGTTTTCTGCGATCCAGTGTCTTTCAAATGCGGCTGTGAAAAAAATTATCCAGTTGTGATTGGTCTCACAAGGGGATGTGCTAAAGGTAAGTTTTTCTGAGCCTTTATTACTATTAAATATTCACATAATTGCAATTTCAACTACCAATGTCAATGTTTGTTAAGCTGACTAAAATAAAATGTTTAATTTGTTTAATATTAAAAACAAACATTTATCTAAACACAAACCTAGATTTGTATTTGGTTTGCATTTGACGGTTCATAGAATACAATTTTACGAGGGTTCGTAAATTTTGAATAAAGGCGAACGTTTAGAGGAAAAGTAAAATGGATATATGAAGAGAAAATACGGATCGAAGAATTGTTTACTTTTTAAGAAATATGGCGAACTCTTTACGGACATAGGTATGACAAATTATGTGACTCTTGAGTATTATGAATTAGTTAGTCAGAGAAAGAATGGAATTGGTTTAGTTTTTGTTCATGTTAATTACAATACAAGCAGCCGCTCATCGTATCGAGGTATTGATGTATGAACTAAACTTTAAACGCGTTTTTCTCGAAACCACATTTTTCAAATTTGCTGCAGTTGTAACTCGAATACAAATCATCCGATCGATTTGATTCTTATTGTAACTTCTTTTATACATTTTTCTCCATGCCATAAACCTCCAGTTTTTCGGATCGAATAAAAAATGTAATTTTGGCAGGACAAAAATCATCAAATTTTCGGACGAAAATTGAATTTTGTTTTTAAAACTCCGCCATTATTTTAAATTTCAATTTTTTTTTTTTTTTTTTTTTTTTTTTTTTTTTTTTTTTTTTTTTTTTTTTGTTCGAGGTTCATGGCACGGGAAACACCATCTAGTTTAATAAACTTTTTGGTTTTTCTGATTTCACGCACTGTGAAGGCCGCTATAACTGCAGCAATGGGGGCACCTTTTTTTTGGAGCCTTGGGAAATTGCGATTAACTCGCTGAATTTTCAACTTTTTGGTCCAAAATTTTTATCATGTATTGACTATATATCCACGAATATATTATTAAAATATGTATTAACAATTAACAACCAAACTCATTTCGCAGTAACTTTAGAGAAATCAAGTGCAAGTGATTTCTAAACAAATATTGTGATTTATTTGGTATAAGAAATTTGCGAATTCCAATTTTCTAGGAATAAGAATTTGTTTAGTTAACTTTTGAATTTTTTGTTGTATATATTTTTATAAATAAAACAACTATTCAACTGTTTCTGATTTGTTTTTATTTTTGTATATTCTAGGTACTTATGAATGGCTTCCTATCAGGGGAATATATTTTCGGCAATAATATTAATTTAGTATATCTTATTTTCAATATTTCATATCAAATGCAGGTATCTTTCCTATAACACGGTAGATAGGTTTCTAGAAAATACTGTGTTGCGTAAAACCGCGTTACGTGAGACTAGGAGTATTTTTTCAGTTGTATCAGTGTTGGGTACAATGAGGCGGGAGCATTTTTTCGATCAAACGATATCATCACTTTCTGACATCATTTTCTTCTCTAGGGTTTTTGCATCTCCTGACTTCTTTAAAAAATCGTTTAGTATATTTGCTAGTCCTTACAACCCCGTATAAGTTAAGTTTCATTGTATAATATAATCAAATAATCGTGATATTTAGGTTTCCCTAATTTCATTACCGTATTAGAATGAAACCGTGTTGTAAGTTGCCGTGCTATACGACGCTTTCCGCAATATTCTTATCGTTTTAATAATAGGAGGGATACCTGTTCTTGAATCGAAAGCAATTCTACAGGAAAAAAGAAATTAATAAACTCACAGTATTAAAAAAATATCGAAAAAGAGGCGAAAATGAATCAGCTGTCGAACTGTTGGAACTTTAAAATTTTAAGAGATACGATTTTGTTTTGCGGATAAGAATTTGTTGGGGGTATATATTGGAAATCGCCAACATCAATTATGAATTTGAATAAAAAAACAGTTACTGAAGAATAGCAAAAACTCAGAGGTACTGAATAAATTGGTAGTATCGATGAAAATAAGAATATTTGATTTAATAAAAGCCAGAGGAAATTCAATTAATTACTAAGTTCTTGTTATTTGCAAATTTGTTGAAAGAAACTCTTTGTTTTTGTAAAAACATTGTCTACATTATAATTATAAAAACAAAGAGAAAACCTCTATATGTCTAATGATAATTAAACTGTCTTCATATTTGATTAGAAATAAACTCTAAGTCCTTGATCCTAAACAATTAAATTCCAATTTCATTTAAAAATTACACTGAAAGAAAATATTATAAAAAAAATATGCAACTCACTTATTTTCTGTAGGTGATTTTCAACTAGCCAAACCATTTCGCTGATTTGTCTATTTTGCATTAGGATATTTTAACTGAAAATTTTCCATGGACTTTAGGAAAATTGTCCATAGAAATTAGACAAATATGCTACAATTTGTAAATAATTAACCTAGATTTTATAGGCAAGATTTTCAGAGAATGTTTACGAAATTTAAACCAATTTCCCATAATTTTTAGGTCATTCTTCATTTTAAAAGCTAATTTTTTACAGAATATACAGACCATAGATACATTTTCTACAGACAAATCTTCGAAAAATTTCAAACAACTTTTCTACAAGATGTAGACAAATTATCGGTTACTTTTAGGTTAATTTACTAGTACATATAGGCAGATATTCTACATAGTTTCTACAATCTGTAGTCATTTTTACTACAATCGTATGGCAAATTTTCTACAGAATGTAGACAAATTTTAAAGAGCATTAGATAGAAAATCTACAGTAGTAGGTGCTTTTTATACATTTCGATGAGCGAAGTAAATACATCTTAACAAATAGCTCGGATCGCACTTGTCTATAAGATTATTTTAACAACGATGATCACATTTATGTGGGTAGGATATCAAAATTTCTCTTATAAGCCATAGTTCTAATCGTGTTGATGGAATCGCTATTAGGGGTCTTTGCCGGCCCAAAAAAATAAGCTATTTTTTTAGAAATTTATTATGTGACTTCTATAGTAGATAGGGTTCTGAATCTTTTTAGGTTCAATAAGTACACACTTGAAGTATTAAAAAAAATATTTGACACAGTCAATAACTTCAATAAGGATCTCCATAACAATACAAAAAGAAAAAAAAACTTCAGCTGTTCTGTCAAAGTTAAAAAAATTATGTTTAGTATGATTGTGGCTATGGTTAGAACGTACAAAATTAATATTTATTGAAAAATTAACAAAATGGCGGTGGTTTGAACAGAGGTTATCGAAAATTCTATTTTTTTTTTTAAATAATTACGCTGTTACAAATTATAAAATTTAATTTTTGGCTAAATTTTGGTTCTAACCATGCCCATATGTGACTAAGTTGATAATTTTCCCAATAGATAATTACCCACTAAATTGTAAGTTGAGTAAATATATCATAGTAGGTCAAATAACGAATTAATATCTTATTTTATTATTCTAGTAGGTAAAAAGGTTTTTTAGTCCAGGCTACCAAGGTAAAAAATAGGTATTACCTCCGAATTTTTTGAGCATGCATCGATTTTAATGAAATTGTGACAGCATGTAGGGAATACCTCAAAAAGCAAAATCTACCCTATCCCGATGTGTGCTTTTTCCCTGGGGGTGAGTTCCACCCCAACTAGGGGGTGAAAATTTTTTTGTGGAAAATAACCACGGAAATCGATAGAGGAACAAATTTTAAGCAAAAATTGTTCTTAGCATTTTTTTTTGAAAACTCAATAGTTTTCGAGTTATACGCGATTGAAAATTGGCATTTTTCGTGAAAAAACCACGTTTTTAATCGATTTTTTATGAATAACTCAAAAACTATTCATTTTATCAACAAAAGTGTAAGAACCAAAAATGAAGCTTATAAAAAAACAAAGAGATTGGTGCCTTTTAATTGATTGTAGGCCTAATACAAACTGAGTAATGATTTATTGAAGGTTGAATACATTATTTGAACGAAAATTTTTTAAAATTCAACGTCAAATAACGGAAAAATGGTCAATTTTTCGAGAAAATTGCATACAACCTTTTTCAAAGTATTTTTAAAAAGCTTTAAACTGAGGGTTACTAGAACTCTCTAGCATGAAAACTAAGAGAGTTATGGCCGAAATAAAATTGATTTATATTTTTTTTGTAGAAAAAAAACTCAATTTCACCCTTGGCAATAGTACCCAAATTGCAATGAAAAGATAATTCATGGTCAATTTACTTTATTTATGTACTCACAATGATTTGTGAGAGTTTGAACGATTTAGAATGCATAATTTCGAAAAAAATTATGATTAAAGTCGAAAAATTATTTTCGAAATTTTCAAAATTTTTTCTTTTTTTCAAAATTTCGGAAAAACTATAGGATATACGTAAAAATTAGTAAGGAACAAAAAGTTAGCTTTTTTTTTAACAAACATTTTGCTTTTTTAAAATTTTTTTTAGCTTGTAAAATAACTGAGATATGACCTTCCAAAGCTTGCCCTAACGTATGACTGGTGCCATTTTAGAACCCTTTAAACGTTGCCCTTTTAAAAATAAAGGGCTCAAAAAATGTAAAACTTTTATATGCTTATAGCTTATGAAATTCCCTTTAAAACTACGTTTTGATCGACTAAATAGCTTCAAAATTAACCGAGATATGGCCAAAAAACAAAAAACAAATTTCTACAAAAAAAATATAAATCAATTTTATTTCGGCCATAACTCTCTTAGTTTTCATGCTAGAGAGTTCTAGTAACCCTCAGTTTAAAGCTTTCTAAAAATACTTTGAAAAAGGTTCTATGCAATTTTCTCGAAAAATTGACCATTTTTCCGTTATTTGACGTTGAATTTTAAAAATTTTTCGTTCAAATAATGTATTCAACCTTCAATAAATCATTACTCGGTTTGTATTAGGCCTACAATCAATTAAAAGGCACCAATCTCTTTGTTTTTTTATAAGCTTCATTTTTGGTTCCTACACTTTTGTTGATAAAATGAATAGTTTTTGAGTTATTCATAAAGAATCGATTAAAAACGTGGTTTTTTTCACGAAAAATGCCAATTTTCAATTGCGTATAACTCGAAAACTATTTAGTTTTCAAAAAAAATGCTAAGAACAATTTTTGCTTAAAATTTGTTCCTCTATCGATTTCCGTGGTTATTTTCCACAAAAAAATTTTCACCCCCTAGTTGGGGTGGAACTCACCCCCAGGGAAAAAGCACACATCGGGATAGGGTAGATTTTGCTTTTTGTGGTATTCCCTACATGCTGTCAAAATTTCATTAAAATCGATGCATGCTCAAAAAATTCGGAGGTGAAAACCTTGGTAGCCTGGACTATTTGTAGATTTTTATATTTGCCACATTTTTTTTGTAGATATTTCAGTTTAGTAACTTTAGGTAAAAAGAGGGTATTTTTAGCTCACCTAAATTATATGAGATTCAATTCAATTCAATTCATTTATTTAGCATGTATATATTATAGTACAATCAAGTTGGTGTCACTATCCTAGTCTTATACTAAAAGAAGATGAGTGAAATATTGTAATTTTCTTACCACTGAAATATTAATTCGTAAATTTTTACAGGAAAATCATCGGTATTCAAAACTAAAACAATAGTATAGAATAAATTTAAAAACCTTGTAGAGGAATAAAGAAAGAATAAAACTTAGGCTAGAGTTGTCAAATAGTTACTTAACTATCAGAGCAAATAAATATCTATGCTATAGGAGACTTAATGCTATGTTTGATCATTTTTAATCTGTTCATGTTTATAGTGCAGATTTCCTTAACTAGCTTTGTGTTAGTATGATTGTGAAGTAGCTTTGTCCAGCGATACCCACGGAAGGCTGGCATTCATTTTTAATATTTTATTTTGCTGTACTTGAAGTTTATTTTTATGTGTTTTTGCACAGTTTGACCATACCGGAGATGTATACGTGAGGATAGATTGAAAGATCATTTTATAAATTAGTAGCTTATTATCGGTGTTTAGGGGTGAGTTACGTCTAATCAGTTTTTATTAGTTTATTATAGAAATACGTTTGTAAGGAGCTTAAGTTTTTTGCCAAATTATGAATATTCGGCGAAAAGACTGATTGGTAATGTCAAAAGTGTAGATATTGTATAGTATAGGGCTGAGTGCTGATCCTTGAGGAACACCTGCCCTGCTGTTTTATTTTAATAGTGTCTGAAAAAGTATTTCCAATAGCCACATAGAAGTATCTGTAAGATAGAAAGCTTTGAATTATTTTCACAATGTGATCGGCGAAGTAGAACTCGAACTTGATCATTTTGTATATTAAGCCCCTATGCCAGACAGAATCAAAAACTTTTTCGATGATCCTAGTTATTGTGGTGGAAGAATAAAATTATTTTCGAGATGTTCATTGATCATATCATCGGTTAATTTGTCAAATAGCTTGTATATAGTGTTTAGAAGGCTGATTGGTCTATTGCTATTAGTGTATTTTTGATATTTTCCAGGTTTTAGAATTGGATTGACTTTTGCAATTTTCTACATGTTTGATCAATTATACCTTGAATCGGTAAATGCTTATAGACTTCGGATTTTAACAATCATATTAGATGATTCATTAACTTTTGTGGATTTTTCACCTAAAATAAATCTAAACCGAATTAGGGGACTTGTCTAAATTTGTTTTCTCAGTGTAGATGGGTAATAAATATGAAACGGATTGTATGTGGTGTATTGACTTTTCCAAAACGTTTAAAGAAAGCATTGTACTATTACTAAAGAGTATATTTTCTTTAAAATTAGTAATAAATTCTGTTTATTTGAAAGATTACTTATATTTTTGTTTGCAGCAAAAAAACTGGGAGAGCAATGCTTTTATCATCAAACGTGTATATACAACGATGAAAATTCTCTTTGTGTTCAAGTGAGCCACAATGCGCGGTGTGAATGTGCTGACGGTTTCCATTCAGTGAGCTACAGCAAGCCTACAAAGCGAGTATTTTGTACACAAGGTAATTTTGATGAAAAACAATTTTTGTATATCAAAACTCTTGTTAGAGACATTAAATTGTGATAAACAATTCAGATTTAGCTGTTTTGACATCAGACTTACCAACACTACTGGGCGTTAGTACAGGTATAGCCGTTTTGGCGGGCCTTATATGCATGGTATTGCATTTATTCAGCAAAACGAAATATCCTAGGCATAGGAATTTTGCTGATGCAAATATTCCTCCACCAATAATGTATTCCAGCGATACAGGTAATAAGTGTGTGTTTAGATAATTTGAGGTGTGTATAGAAGATATACACCCGAAAACATTCCACCCGCATAGAATGTGAATGCTTCAACTTTTTCAGGAATACCATTAACAGTTCAATCCGGTCGACCGTCTTCACGTTCCAGTCTACGTTCGAGTGGTTCTATCGGTTCCTATGGAAACCGTCGTCCATCCAGTGCTCCCCAACCTGGCTCAAAAGGTGTCCTAGTTTCAACTTCCCGTACAGGTGCGGCTAGGTCTGCCGCCATATTGCTTATATCGTGTCACATTTCTGCTATCAACAAAACGAGCCGCAGCGCAGATGGCAGTTGTGATAGTATGACCAAACACTTGCAGAAACAATTGAAACATCAAAGACAATTGCTACATTTAGAATTATCACCAGCAAAATCCAATCATAAAATTAGAAATATGTTGGGAATTAACGGAATTGAAAAGAGTGATGATGAATTAAATAGCTTAGATAATGGGAGTCTTCAAATTGGGGCATTGCCGACACCAGCTAGTGAGACAGCTAGATTCGCGGTAACAGAATTTTCTCAGGAAATTCTCTTAATTATTCCTATTAATTTTATGTTTTTATATCTTAAACATCCTGCTTCCTTAAAGACTATACCAAAAACTACTTGTATTGTACTGTACACAACAGGCTTTATTTTTTTTTTTAAAGTTCAGACGCAAGACGTATTTTAGTGCAAAAATCAACTCTTACATCTGAACTTTTCTCAATATTTATACCTATTTCTTTATAATTTCTTATCCAACTGGTCAGCCAGTTTCTAAGTGTTGCTATTAACTTAGTAATTGTCGTTTTCATGTTAATGTTGTGTTAACATAGATTATGAGTGTTGATGTTGTGTATACCTTTGGTTGAATCGTGTAAACTATCAGCTATTAGGGTATCTATAACCGGATGTCTATACATACGTTTTAT